>RHPI01000560.1:723051-852137 GCA_009103225.1 Chlorokybus atmophyticus
ATGGGGGGGGGGGGGGGGGGTCATTTCATTAATGGGGGCTATATCGCAGTGTCACCATATTTTCGTCAAAAGTAGCGGGTAAAAAGTTTTTATCTCGTAAAAGCCCCTCCAGATTATACATTTTGTTTCTATAGTTCAAATAATTAAAGAGAATAAATTTTGTCGAGAAACATTTACTGCAAATGCCGTAAAGCAGCCAACCGGAGTTATGTATAAGAATTTCGCGGCACTACGGTATTCAATCGCAATGTTGCGTGTGATACAATACACAAATAAGCGCCTGCATGTTGTACCATATATTACACTTAGAAATACACATTGATATTGGTCACCAGTCTTCATTAATCACTATAGCGATTGGCAATTGCTACAGTCATTGCCAACGCTGCCTTCACTGCTATGAATAATGGGCATCGCGCTCAATATCGTACGTAAAGTTCTTGTCTGCTCTCTCCTTCTCCAAGCGCTCTGCCTCTTCATTCTCCTCATTTAAATCTTCCTGCTCCTCAGTGGGCGGCTCTTCGCGGGACAAAGCCTCAGGTTCATCACTAGCGCTACCTTGTCATGTCACATGACAGGGCAGAGCTAGCATGAAGACATACACAGTGTATGTCTTGCTCCACAATGTCGTTGTAACATACATGGAATGGGACATATATGAGATATGTAGCTCTCCATATGGCAGCGACTTTTGCTGCCATGGCCTAAAGGTGCCAATGTTACAGCTGTCCTCATTGCTGTCCATGGCGTGGCTCAAGTTGACCTCACACTTCATGAAGGCTTTCTTGATCAGCTTCGCTGGAATCTTTTCTCAACCTCTGCGCATCCAGTCGCACACTTGCGCTTTGTTGAAGTGGCATTGATGTCCAGCTGGCGTGAAAGTGTGTTGAGTGGTGTCCGCCAACCACATGATCAACTGCGCAACCCACAACTCCTCATTAGCAATGCACTCAACATGCCTGAATGTGCATACGCATTGCGTATTGTAGTGCTTTGGCAATGCACTACAAATTGCGCATGCATATACGGTTTACCTCAACTTGCATGAAGACCTTAAAAGGTCTGCAAATAAATACATCGAGTGGTTGGACAATGGAAGGCAACCCGCCAGGGTTGACTGCCGTCATTCTTAAGAGTCACAAAATGGACCTGCAAAACTGTCCCACACTAGCAACCCGCGTGCTTAAACACATGCATGTGATATTGTATTATGCGCGCGCTCACGTATGTTTACTTATGAGAGGCTTTGCTGATCCGGTTGGGGCGCTTTTGCACCACCTCCTTCACATGCAACCTGTACGACTCATCTTTCATCTAACCGTTCTTGTTTGCCCATACCAGGACATATGATGGATTGAGATCACGAGGTACCGATGTGCGCTAGAGAATGACGACTAGTAGCAGCTTGAACCCATCCGTTGCACACCTCAACACTACAATCATGTTCTTCTTTTTGTGGCCAATGCCACACACATGGACATCCCTGCTGCCAGTCTGGTTGATGGTGTAGTCCGCCATGATATTGTAACACATACACGATTCTAGCCTTAAGGTACTTACTTGCAGCCCGTGATTTCCACATATCTGAAAAAGCGTTTACCTTCCCCACAACATTTTTTTGCAAACGCTAAGCAGCTTTTGTACGTCTGCGCGAGCGTTTAATGCGCAAGATCAATTTAAATACTTTCATGAAGTGACGCAGCCACCTCAAGGATGCTTTAAACGAGAGCATGTCCTCTGCACCATGCTCTTCGTTTCAATGCCGTATCAGCTTGCGCGCATGCTCGTGCGCATGAGTAAAACATGCATTAGCATGTGAACAACACGCATGTGCATGTGAACCAGGAGACAGACACTGCATTCATGACGCAATGTAAATATGTGGAGCAGACTTGATTTATAGGTGCTATGACACACATGCCTCTTGTGCGCTAGTTTATCACAGAATTGTAGCAACCATCATCAACCATAACAGCACCTGGTGCCCGGCGTCCATCCTTGAAGCGAGAGCGCACCTGCGAAGTGTCTTGAATTTTTGGCCTTCACTCACCTACCATATGCGTATTCTTGTGGTTAACACGTCTGACTTGCGCGCCACTTACTTCTTGCTCCAGCCTTGGTCAAGCCGCCGAACTCTTTGCTGCTACACAACAGGCACACAGATAAATGCCGTGCATTTAAACAACATGTAAGGGCAAGAGTGCACAAGTGCAGTCATGTGTTAACACACATTAGCAGCATCGTACATGCGCGATCATCATAATGGTGTAGTATTACTTTGTGTGCATCATGTTACAAGCTTAAGCATGCACAGATACAAGTGCTGTTAACTTCACTTGTATGTGTGAAGTTAACAGCACTTGTATGTGTTCGTATCACATGCTCAACAGTGCACATGTGCAAAGAATGAGTGCAAAGGATCAATTCTCGTGAGCATTCATTTCAGCACTCCCAAGGGGTGAAGCGTGCAGGACTTGTGTGCGTTCATATTGCATGTATAAGATTGCATATGTAACGCAAGCAATGCATAGAATCAATTGATTTTTAAAAGCGTTCAGCAAGAGTACACTGTCGCAAGAGTATAGTACATGTGTTTTCACTCTCACACCTTCTGCCATCAACCAAAACTGGGTGCGTATGTATTGTTTGTAAACAAGAAGACGTGCTTCTGAGCTTCACGCTAGGGTTGCCATTCTTTACGTCCCACACCTGCAAAACGTTCACCGCCTGCGTGCCGAGCCACATCTGCGTCATCATACTCAGCAGCTGCGGCGGCGGCGGCGGCAGCTGCAGTGGCGGCAGCAGCTAAGGTTGCAGTTGCGGCGGCCTGTGTCTCCGCTTAAATAGCAGCCTCTTGCCTCGCATGCTGCTTCAATGCAGCCATAGCGCCTCGGCAGCCACCACCACGGACCACCACTGCCAATACTGCCTTTGCGCTAAAATGAGCAAAGTCTGTGGCTTTACGCGCATCGGCGACTCGTCCAAACAGAAGCTGCCTAGGTTCAATACAAGGCAGCCATCTCCCCTCCCCNCCCCCCCTGCGCGAGTAAAATCTCTGTTGTATAAAAAGGAGTGGGGGGCTAACATATTCATGTAAAAAGAGGGAGCTTCTGTTCGAGTAAATACGAACGCCTTTTAACAAATGGCAGACGCTTACTTGTTGACCAACG
The DNA here is from genome assembly GCA_009103225.1 of Chlorokybus atmophyticus. NCBI lineage: Eukaryota > Viridiplantae > Streptophyta > Chlorokybophyceae > Chlorokybales > Chlorokybaceae > Chlorokybus > Chlorokybus atmophyticus. The sequence continues at coordinate 726,222 of RHPI01000560.1, forward strand.
TTTGTAAAGCGATAAAATGTTTGATTGATGATTGATATGCGCGATTTCCACAGCCTACATTTCACGCCCGCACCGCCACCGCAGCACAAAGACTTGAAAGATGAGATACGCATCAGACCTGAGAAGTACCACATTTTGGTCTTAATTCAGGTGGGATTGTTGTGTGGGTGTGTTGGTTTGTGGGTGTAGGTTGATACGTCATTGTTATCGTTATATCCGATTGAGGTGTGAGGCATTTGTTGTTTAACGTGCGGCCAAGGCATTATTTTGCAATTGCGGCGCGAGCGCACGCACAGCGTGCCATTGGTGGAGTTGTTGGGGAAGGTTGTGGAGGTGATGCGGCAGGTGGGGGGAGCGATGGCGATGTCGGCAAAGAGCAGCTTTCGGCGTATATCATATGCAGTCGCGGAAATGACTCGCAGCTCGCTGTCCAAGTAAAGCTCAAGTAAATAGCGTTGTCGTGTGTGTGCATGCGCGAGTGCATATGTACGTGGGCGCACGCTTGTGTGTGTCTATGCGTGCGCGAGCGCGTGCACCTATGCATGCGCGTATGCACGACTCATGTGGGGTTGTTGTTTATATGTGTATGTATTGTTAGGCGCTGCATAAGGCCGGGTTGCATAGGGCGAAGGATGTTGTGCGTAGATTGGAGAACTGGCGCAGCCTGGTGGATCCAATTGTCCCAAGCTATTAAATTGGTGACTGGATGTGTTGTGAGGATTGCCACCAAGTGACATTTGTGTTGATTGAGTGCTTAATGACGGCGTTAAAGTTCAGCAAACAAGTACGATTAGTGACATACTTTGACTCCCACAACTGCACATCAGTAAGACAATATTGTACCACCATGGACACAACCAATTCTATGGCCACAATTTCACACCCCATCTATAACATGCACGCCACACACATACAAAAGTTCCAGGAGAGCGTTGACACGCATGGTATTTCCCTACCAAATCAAGCCAATACGTTGCTCACTAAGCGCCGCATTGTGTCTATAAGAAGCGGACATGATGTTGGCAGCGGTTGGTGGCCTGTGCCCCTTGTACAGTTTCACGAAGATGATATTACTGAAAACTGTTTACCGGACAGTGATCATGAACAGTGAACATCTGCTAAAAATATACACGCTCCGGCAGTCCGGACACGCTATGTGCATTTTGGCCATTGTGAGCAACATTTCTGATCAACATATCCTACTGCACAGCGCTCCGCACAAGACTCGGTTTGCCATAGCTCATGCTCCAAGGCGTCACGCGCTGCTTGTGCGGCGTGGACAACACGCCTGACGTGTGGCATACCGCGGTGTACCCCTGCCATAGGATAGCCATCGTACCCACGTCATGTCAGTAGTCAACTAATGGTCTATTTTATTGGATAAGACCGGATGTGATGATCGTGATAGGTCTGACTATATCTGAGTCGTTGTATTGTAATGATGTTGCGGCAAATAAGCTGCTTGTTAATTGCCTAGTTATGTTTAAACAGGCGTTTATACAGGCATTTAGCAGAGCTAAGAGTTGTCGCCGTGGTATATAAGTGGCAGTCGCAGCTCAACATAGCATCCCCTTTTTTACTGTTCTTGGCAGCAAGTGTGCCTACTTGCATAGCAATCAGGGTCCCTAGCATAGTGAGGCTCATACAACAAGCTGTATAATTTTGAAAGTAATATAAGTAATATAACCTTTTGTATTGCGCAATGAGCGTGCTATGCATGTCATACAATGCATGTCATGAATGTGACTGAGGGATGATTTGTGAGTAAGTGCATGTGTTCAGTTACGTGTGTGAACTCACGTCCGCGTACTTTGCCTAGCGGCGTGACCGGCCTACCACAGACGGAGCGCACTTGTTGCGTTGTGCCGTAGGGTAAGTATGCCTAACTTGGGGCTGTTTGGAGGTCATAAGGTTATGGCTTCCGCGGTGTTGGTTTTTTGGCTGCCATGTATATGTATGATGTGTGAACTAAGTTTTTCCCTACACAGCCATATTTTTAAGGGTTTTTTTGGCCTAGTATCACGTTAGTTGCAGTAGGCCAAAGTTGGGGTGTGAAAGCTGTCAGTCTCAAAAGTCGCGGGCCCTAACCTGGGGACTCGATACAGCCTGCCAAAGGCTGTCAGCAGACTGCAGCCTGTGCTGAAGGCTGTTCAAGGCAACCTTGCAGCCATTTCGGCATGGCTGCGGCCAGTGGGAGCAGGCTGGGGGGGCAGGCGGACACGCAGGTGATAGCCTTGACATGCAGGCTATTTGGGCTGCAGGCAATGCTTGCCGCCAAGCGACGAGCATTGCCTTCATTGCAAGGTTGCAAGCAAGGCGGCGAGGTGGGCGGCATGCACAAGGTACGCAGCATGCATGGGGGACAGGGGTGCATGTGTGTGTATGGTTGTATGTACAGGGTCAGAGCATTGCTAGCTACCACTAGTGCTAGGTGTAGCTACTGCTGGGGTGGTCTTGCGCTTCTGGCGCCAGCGTGCGCCAGCCTCCTTGGCGAGGTGGTTGGTGCGGCCGTTGAAGTGACGCTCAGCGACATCCCACAGGGGATCGCCCAGTTGGTTATGGCATAACATAGGGTTCCACTCATAGCGGAACCAGATCTCAAGGGCTTTTCTGGCTGGCTGCTCTCTCACATGCCTCTGCTGCCGTGCATCTTGTGCTGCTGCCTGTGCCTCTGCTCTCTCCTCCTTCTATAGTTCTTGCTGCCGCTTGGCTGCTGCCTGTGCCTCTGCCTTCTCTTGCCGCTTCTTCTCTTTCTCTCGTTCTTGCTGCTGCTTGGCTGCTGCTGCTGCCTCTTGTGCCTCTGCTTTTTCTTGTTGCTTCTTCTCCTTCTCCCGCTGTGCTATCATCTTCTTCAGCTGTGCTCTCCTCTTCTTCTCTGCTTGTGCTGCTGCCTTGGCTACTGTATCCTCAATTGCTTGGACCTTTTTCAGTGCTGCAGCTTCTTTGCGAGCCTTGGTTGCTGCCACCTTGGCAGCCTTGGCCTCAGCCTTCCTCTGCAGCTCATCGATCACCTCATCAGCAGTCAACAGGTGAGCAATCTTGATGCTCTTGGCCCTCTTTGCTGGCTGCCCATCTGTGCAGTCTTCTTCGCCATTGTCTTCCTCTACTGCCTGCTCATCTCTAACCTCGATTGCCTCCAGCAGGGCAGATAGTCCAGGTGCCGGTGGGGCTGCTTCAACAGTGTGGAAGTACTTGTCGCAGCAGTGCTTGTCAAGGGGCCACAACCCACAGGCTCTGAATCCTAAGATGATGTTCTGGGGGGACAACGCAATCAGGTAAGGGTTTACCAGCATCTTCAAAAAATCCTTGCGCTTGAGTGCCTGGTTGTGCTGTCCGTCCTCCCTTTTACGGTACTCCTTCTTGTAGGCTTCTTTAAATGGGTGGAAATAGCTAACATCCAACACTTGTAGCCTATGTGTGGTGTGTGGTGGTAGTATGAGGATGTGGAGTCCCCGGTCGAGTGCAAAGCGGATCATCTTTGGGTTGTACCTTGAAACATGCCCGTCCGTGACTAACAGCGCAGGGTTCTCAGGGCTGACTCCTCCTGGCAGCCATGACACCAGCTTCTCAATCCAGAGCTCGAAGATGTCAGTAGTCATCCACGCGTTGGCTTGAGCAAAGTAGCGGGCCCCGGGGACCTTGAAGGCCTTGACATCAGCGCTGACTCTCTCTCCCTTTATAATCACGAGGGGTGGTGCAGCAAGCCCAGCTCCAATAATTGCGCACATCAAGGTGATGTGCTCTCTGCTGCCGCTGGTTGAACACTGTGCATACTTGTTGCCACTGCACAGGCAGACAAGTGAGTCAGCATGTGCATGAACATGTGCATGCACATCAATCTCAAAGACAATGCATGAATCTCAAAGACAACACTAACAACTCTTACCGTTCGCAGATGATGCGGATGTTCCCTGCAGCACTGTCAGGCTCGATGCCAACCTCGTCTGCTGACAGGATCCTCTCTGGCCCAACACCCAGCTTGTGCACAGTCTTAGCCAGCAGATTAAAGTATTGGTACACAATGCCTTTGGTGAAGGCAACCCTCCGGGACCTGTCCAGAGGCTCAGCCTTTCTACTGACAAGGTTGTGCCTCTTTCGTAGCCCATCGAACCACTTCTGCCCAGGTATGCCATTGTTGAACAGCTTTGCGCGCAGGTCTCCCACGAGCCGCTTGCCTGCTTCAACACAAACCTCCCCCGAGGTAACACCTCTCCCCCATTTGTTTCGCAGCTTCACCCACTCTGCCAAGTCCTTCTCTTCTTCATCAGTCAACACAGTCGGAGCCCCTGGTGCTCTGCATTGCATACACACTTTACTCAGCCCCCCACCAACGCAGTGACCAACTCCTGACTGCAACACTGAATGCACTGACAGGCAGGACTTGCTAACTCACTTGTACACAGGCAGGTCCTGCTGCTGGGCAACGAATCTGCGCATGGTTGAGTCAGAGATGTCCAGCTCCTTCACTGCGTCACTCACAAGCATGCAGCCTTGGTTGATCGCAGTGACAGCCCTGCTGATGTCCTCCATCCTCCCCTCGTATGTGCTGTAGTTGCGCTTGCGTTTGTTGGCCTTGGGAGTCTGGGCCTTCACTCTCTTGCCCTGCCAGCAGCATGTTAGCTTGGGTGGTCTGAGTGGCATATGCCACCGTGATGACAAGCATGCCAAAGCGTGCAAACTACCCACCCGGGTCCAGCTGCGTGGCATAGCAGTAGGTGTAGTTGTGTAGTTGTGGTAGTCTTGCCTTGGACTTAGGGACCTCCTTGCAATGCACAGTCCTCCTCCACACTACTGCCGTGTGCTAACTCAGTGCATGCCCACACTTGCATGCACACGCTCAACACCAACTAGCGGTGACGACGTAGCGCGATTTTAAGACTGCAACCACCAACAACACTAGGAAACACACTCCTAAAATCGTGAATGCGCCTACAAATTACAGTAATACCAACAAGGTAGCTTCCCTATCAGTTTCAAGCCCAACAACAGCCTCTACATAAAGTTGGTTTTTGGGGGTGTCGCCAACGTAACCCCTAAAAATGTGCACATTGCAACTTTTCCATCTCCGTAGCAAATGGGCTGAAACTTGGTAAATAGGCTAATGAGACCAATACAATCCACTGGAAAAAAACCGCAACCCATTTGCTATTCACATGCTAAAGATATCACTCCATGAAATTATAAAGTGCATAATCCATAATTTGCCACCAAAATTCCCTACTGTTGAAATTCAAAACTCCCGCTATACTAGGCCGTTTGTAATACTGTTTGAATCCACGCGTAGCTAACGGCCTGAGGCATCACCTCACATTATTTGGCCGTCAAATACCCACTTGTCCGCCAGTTATGGCACAAAAACGGCCAATTCACCAAGATACGGCGCGTTCCCAAGTTAGGCGGTTTTACCCTAGGGCATGACGCGTTGCGTGACGAGGTGTACGTGCTGCTGCGCGAGGCGGGCTACGTGGTCGGCCGAGAACAGACGAGTTCTATCCCGATCCAGGTGGGGGAAACACGTGGACGGCGGGTGGACATGTTCGCCGCGGAACCAGGTGGTTGTTGGACGTGACAATCATCGCGTGCGGGCCGGCGCCAGGGGGGGGCGGCACGAGCAGCGGAGCAGGGCAAGCGCCGGAAGTACCACGACCACCCACCGGTTGACGTACTGATCCCACTGGCGGCGGAGACCCACGGCACTCTTGGGGCTGCCTTCCAAGACCTCATCAACCAGGTTGCCCGCCACACGGTGTACACGCGTGGCTTGGAGCTGCGCCGCCTGGGTGGCTTCGTGGCCATCATCCGGCAGCGAGTGGCCTGTGCGTTGCAACGTGTGCAGGGACTGGCGCTGCTGGACCGTGCAGCGGCGGCTGTGGATTCGGCGCCGGGCTGGGGCCCCTTGGGCGCAATACCCACGGCGGAGGCGGACGCAGCGCTGGCTGGGGCAGCGTAATCGTGTGTAGCACTGACATTGCCTACTGCTAGCGGCTACTGTGACCCGTGGTGCTGTGTGCATGCTGTGTACAAAAGATGCAAGCTGCATCATGTGTTGTGTAGTGTGGGTTGATAGGTAAGGACGAACGCCGCTTTGGCCTGGCATTGTGTTGACTTGATAGAGAGAGAGGCTGGAGACAGATTATGCTTGTACATGTAGACCTAAGGTATCCTGCTCAAACTACTATCCTACTGTGCCTACTGTCCTGCTATGCAACGAACTACACTACTAGCCTACTGTGCCTACTGTATGTGCAGCCCCATCCTGTACCACACTGTACACCGAGCTCACCACCACCAACAATACCACCACTACACAACATCACCTGTACTACAAAAACACACTTTTTACAGTTGCACAGTGAGTCAGTCACTGCACCTCCTGCATGATGCTCTGGACATCAGAGGCATGCATGATGCTCTGGACATCCGAGGCATCAGCAGTGCAGCTATCAACCACGCTAACAGCGTATGACACGCCAGTGAGGTCCTCTTCTGCTGCCGCTGATCCAATCATCGACTCCTGTGCTGGGGTCGAGAGAATCATGCTGAGGAGCTCCTGCTGGCGTTCAAGTTCCAAAACCTCGCGTGATTGTTGTTGGAATGTGGTCTCATCAAGGAGGTCAAGCATTAGGCAGTCGTTGGATTCGGCATAAGGTTGGGTGGTTATGTGCACAGACTCTAAGGACGCGGCAACTGTTGATGCATCAGTGGCGGGCGATGCTTCGGGCTCCGCAGTTTTGGACTGCAGCTGGAAGAAGCGTGCGGTATCTATCCATTGCTGCAGCGCATACAACAAACGGTCAGTGAGCTTGCATCCTGTGTGGACTTATACGACACAACAAGCAGCACGCGCTGACAAGCTGAGAGGCCAGCACGCCCCAACACGCGAATACTAACACACCTGCACGTGTGCCCACATGCCCACACATGTACACGAGCATAGGGGTGCACACGCAAACGTGCGTGCCCTCGCATACACACACAAGCATTGCGCTAGTACTCACCGAAGTGCCCCAGAAGGAGTTGGCTGTGCGAGTGACGAAGGACAGGAACGCTCCAGCCAACGGCCACTCGACGAGCAGGTAGTCCGCAAGCCAATGTTCAACAACACCAGCAATGAACTGGTACCGCAGGTTGGATGACGTGGCAAGGAATGTCCCATACACAAGTGATGTCTTCAACACAGGCGATTGCTTGACTCCGCTGTTATTGTTGTTCTTCCCGCCTTTCCAGCGCACGAACGCATTTGTGATGGACAGCGTGCCCAAGTTGGCTACAACACCAACGCCAAAGAGCTTCGCGCCACTAGCGAATACGCTCAGAATCCTGTCTGCTAATGACCACTTCTCCCCGTTCATTGCGCGCTGGAAGGCGTTCTCAGGAAGGGACCTCAGGGTGGACAACCAGCCCGGCAAGTTGCTTGCTTCTGTATCAGCAAAAGGAGTCAGTCACACATGATTTGCTTGTCCTGCTATGACACGACACACGCGCAGCCACTCGCACATGCACACACGCGCGCACACGCGGACAGTCACACTCTGACACATATTGCTGACCTTCAAGGCCAGCATTGTGAAAGGATAGCGTTGGTGCCGGCAGCCATACAGTGAAAAAGTCTACAACGCTCCCTCTGATAACGTCCGTGGCGACGTACTGAATCTCAGCCCAGAAGCGGGGCCCACGTTTCTGCACCTCCGCTATCAACGTGGTCGTGATCGATATTGACTCCTCCACCAGCAGACGCGTCACGAACTGCGGGTCAGCCAACCTGCACAGAGTCGGGGTGAATAAGGCAAGCGCTTGTACTGTATTAACCCACATGTGGTGCATGTGTGAGGTCTCTCACCATCTCTCTCGGAGACCTTGGAAGCGCCTTGCGGCCGCAGAGAGGAGAGGGTTTGAGTCAAGGTCAAGAAACCGCTGCAGTATGTCGGGAGAGATGACGCCGCGTTCCACTCCAGCCTGTAGCCCGAGGAAAGGAGAAACTCGTCAGTGACTCGTTGAGGTCAACCCAACAATGTTTGATCCACCCACACAGCATGCATGCGTACTTTGTTCGTACGTGCGTGCGTGTGTGTTTGTGTGTGTGTTTTCAACACATACAGTCCAGTACACAACCACACGTTATGGCAAAGATCTAGTAATGCGCTTGCCTGAATGTCTTGGGGGAGAATGTGGTTGGACCCTGCGGCGCTCATGATGCGCGCGACCTCAGCGCGGTCGAAGCAATTCTCCGTGCACGGTTTCGCCGCAGCGTACCAGAGGAACTCAGCCTCCGGGACGTCTCCCTCGGTGCGTATGCGCTGGCGCTCGGGGTTCAGCAGGATTACTACCTGGTCCTTGGCACCGCCCCCGCCCGCCTTCTTCGGCGGGAACACCTGCTGCGCCAGCCGCGCGGGAACGCCCGTCCCGTAACGCCCGAACCGCACGTGGCTCGCGCCTGTTATCGCCACCACGAGGGTGTTCCTGTTTTGCAGCTCCTTTGCAATCACTGTTGCGGCGCTGTACTCCACCACAGCTCTCGCCTGCGGGGACACAATGTTGGCACATGCACACAACAGCCAGGCCACATTGCACATGTTGGTTGCGCGCAGGCTCAGTTGTGTGCAGTAAACCAACCTGTGCATATCGATACGGGCTCGGGGTGAAGGCAGAGCTTGAGGCGCTGATGGACACGCTGTCGTGAGGGTAGGGGAAGCCTCGGAGGGGAGGACCGTAGCGCTTCTTGTCTGAGGAGCGCAAGGCCGCTATGCCATGCGCTTGCACAAGCCGCAGAACCTGCACAAAGGGTCACACGGGTCAAGTCATGCTATGATGTTCATTGGCCAGCAACTCATACACGTGTACGTGCGTAGGTAGTGCAGCACATAGTGTGGCAAACTCACACCTCAGGAGGAGGTGCAGCAGCCGCCAGGCGCAGGCGGTTCTCACGAGCATACTTCAGTAGCGGCACGTACCCTTCCCACCTGTTCTCGGGCAGGGAACCCACAACACGGTCCTCTATTGCGCTGAGCTCCACCCTGCAGTTACACAGTCTCAAACAATGGTGACAAGACACAACAAACCACAACCGTCGCACTAACGAGTGTGCATGTGGGCGGGTGCGTGTATGCACCTGCCCGCTATGTAGTCATCGAGCACATCCTGGTAGGGCTGAGGGCAGAAGCCGAGTGCAATGGTGACTTGACGATTGATCCAGGGCGCATCCTTCTCTCGTGCAGCAATCGCATCAGCACGCAACCTATCTACAGTGGCCTTGACTATCTCCAGCTCCAGTTGCTGTAAGGAACTTAGTCAGTACCACGCTCAGTACAAGGCAGGCTGTGCGTAGGCTGGTTGGGAGATCACACAATGCAGTACCTGGTCGTGCGGGTCGGGCAAACGCTCCGACTCTCCTAAATACACCACGCGCGCTGATGTCAACTCCGCAATCACATCACCCTGCACGGAGTCAATCACACACTGGATGTTAGTAACTCAACCTCAACTCACAACAGCGTGGTTGAGTGTTTGCGTTGATCTGTCACATGTCTCACCTTGTGCTCCGTAACTGCGAGGGGTTGGCCTATCGGCCGTGCGTCATATACACGTGAGCCTTTAGTGATCACAATTGGAGCACTCATGTTGGCAATGCTGGCTACTGCCTCCCCGCCTTCAGCTTCGCCCAGCCATGAAGCTGTTGTTGTGCTTGCGGCGGCGGGTGTGTCTCTAGCTAGGGCGGTGCACGCAATTGCAGCAGCGGCTTGCATGAGCGCTCTGCGCGGGATTGTGGAGGCCTGTTGCTGGGTTGTGTCGGCTATTGTTGTGGTGGTAGTTGTTGTGTCGGATGGTGTGGCTGTGGTGGCGGACTGTGCACTGTGCAATCGCCTCATCAATTCTCTCACGGGATCCCATCGCGTATGCGTGCTGCTTTGTTGTTGTGGCGTTGCCGCACGCACACGCCTGCTCAGCAACACATACACACGTACATATGTTCAGAACAGCTCTCAAACCTATATTGCGAGCAGCGCAGGCCAGATCCATCACATCAACAGCTGGATCTGCTATTTGTGTTGATCTGGCATGACAATGCGAGCATCCAGCAGCCTCCAAAACCCTAATGAACAGTGTGCATGTTGCATTGTGCACAGCTGGACAATGCAGCATGCATGGATCAGTTGGATCGCACAGCCAAGCGACATGCAGTGGCAGCCGGATCGCTCACCTGCAGCGTCCGCTGCGGCCTGATCCTCCTCCTGCTCCTCGTCCGGGACGCCGGAGTTGCTTGCGGCGGCCTGCTTCAGCAACATCCAGGCGAGGCAACAGCAGCGCTGCCGCTGCTGCAGCAGCAGCCATGGCCGTGGCCGCCTCCTTCTCAGCCGCCTCCTTCTCTACACACGCATGAGGACGCAGATCAGCTGTAAACCATCAACCACCACCTCCTCTGCCGCATTCATCCCCTCCTCCTTGTCCTCTTTCGCCGCCTCCTCCACGTGGTTAGTTCTGTTCTGCCACGCGCTTTCGCCCTCACTCTAGGCCACGCTAATCAACCCACTCGCCACGCCGGAGAAGCCGTGACCTCATGCCTCTCATATACCGGTCAATCGGGTGTATAACCTGGCTTAACAATGCCTTGTAGTGACTGCAGCGTTGGCTCCACAGGCATTGAGTCCGATTGAGATCGGTAATCGAGAGGTCGCGGAGATCAGTTACGGGAGGTGACGCTTGCTGCCGCGCTTTCAACCAGTAGCAAAACGCGCTTTGCTCCGTTACTGCGATGCCTCATAAATTCGATCAGAAAGGAATTTATCATCTTCGTGAGTGCTTCAACCTAGACCTCGCTCGCTACTTTGCGGACCGCATTCTGGATGGTGGTCCACCACAATGTGGTCCTGGTGGTCCACCAGTGGTGAATACATCTACCTGGTACGTGCATGGGGTATCGAGATATCTGCGCCGACCGTACGTAGTCCCAGAAGTAATGCTAACTTTTCTGCGGCAACTGCTGCTGACTGCCGGCTCGACGAATCCTGATTTTCCAAAGTGGCTTCAATATACATGATTGAGGTTCCCGCGGTTTTGGGCTTTGATCTCCAGCGGTACGTGTGGGTGAGAATGCAACGAAATCCTGCATGCGTGCCACGTCGCCGACACGGGTGCTTGCCGCCAGATTTTAGAATATCGTAGGGCTAGAGATGTTTGACGATAGTTTATGGCAAAGCGGGCACGAGGCGAGAAGCAATTGGTACGGTAGCCAATCAGGTGTGCGTACCTGGTACCTGACAACATTGGCTCCATCATAGAGCCTCTATGCATGATGTTGTGAGCAGCTGTGAATGTTGCGCTATGTGATTCATGTTTCAGCTCATAAAAACGCAACCAATGACAGTGCTGCCGCATGCTGGCTTAGTTTGAACTCTTTGGTCACCCAAGTTTGTTGACATGCATGCAAGGTGTTGTGCAGTAACCGACCTTGAGATACAAGCCCACAAGAGTGGTTTACAGCACCCTCTTATTTGTAATAATCAATTCCTTAGCTTATGAACAACAACATCCAATATTGGCAATGCACTTCAACACACATTGCTAGCATGTGGAGCTGCCTACCCAGCAATAATGGCGTGTGCTGTTATTGTTTAAGAGCACACCTTAAGTCATTGCCCAAAGCGATGCGTTGCTGCAAAGACCACTACATTACTATTTACTAACGGGAATGCTGAGCAGATGGCAATTTGTTGCTGTGATCAGCGCACTTTGTTGTTCATGAGAATGGTGCAACCGGACACTCATGCTGCTTATTAATCAAGCTGTGCAGTCACAACATATACTCCGCGTGCAGCTTGGCTGCAGCTCTATGCAGCAAACAATGCCGCTTGGCTAACACCTGAAAGAGAACTGCAATGAGAACAAAATTAGACATGGAACAGAACTGCAGTCTCCACATTCAGCGTTGTACATGTACATACATCGACATTTGTGTGGTAACCGCCCCCAACATTGCCAGCCACGGGCACTCCAGCGTCCAAACACAAGTCCAGTACCAACAACTCGCGTTGATACAGGCCATCATCCGAAAGGCACAACCTGCGGTCAGATGCATGTTTGTTGAAGCGCAGTTACGATGTCATCATGCTGCATTATTGTACAGCAACAAACCGTACCTGCCCAAGACATCCTCAATGTGAGGATCAACCCCAGCGTCATAAAGGACAAGACTTGGGCGGAACGTTGACAGTATCTGCAGGCAACATGCAACAAACATCAACATCATTGTTAATTTACATCGGTCTGTTGAGACATGGTTATAGCAGGAACTTGGGTAACACTTACAGATGGCAGATGTTCAGCAACTACGCGCAGATATTCTTCATCTCCCACCCCGTCGGAAAGCGCAATGTCCAAGTCACTTACCTGCGCACAGTTGAGTTGGTACAACTCTGCATACACTTCACCTGGTGCGCATGGCTGGAGTTGAACACTTCTAGCATCAGCATTGGATCCCTTTGGGTGGACGCTGGACCAGCTTTAAACAAATCGACCTGGCCTTTTTAGTAGCTATCGTAAAGAAGCTATGTGTGTGGCCCTAGTTCCACACTGATAACAACCTGCCTTCCATGCAAGACAGCGTCGCATGGCACGGTTGGCTTTGTTACCTGCTTTTTGGCAGGAAAGTTGGACTCGCAGTGCACGCTCATGGTGAACACACGAGGCTCATTGGCTAGCAATGCTGCTGTGCCATCCCCCTGGACCACAGATGAATCAGCACACTGACGGCATCACAACTCACGTTGCATGCGGCATGAGCAGTCAAGGCTAGCACAGTGAGCTGGTTGTAAAGAAAAGTAAATAACCTGATGGACGTCAAGGTCCACAATGAGCACCCGCTCTACACGCCGTCTGTGCAACAGTGACAATGCTGTGACCTGCCAGTCACAACGACGTGTTCTGTGTGCGTGTATGGTGTTGCGCCTGCATGTGCATGCGCACGCCTGCATGTGTGCGCATGCACATGCAGCGAGGAGATGTCTTTTATTTGCAAGGGTGCAGCACAACGCAGCCCTTAACAAACAGTGTGCTCAACTTACCGCCAAATCATTAATGATGCAGAAACCGGAGCCGTAATCTCGGAAGGCATGATGTGTTCCTAATCAACAAGGGGGTTGACACTTGTTTAAAGGTGCAGCTGCCAGCGTTACCAACAATTGACTGCTTCTCACCTCCAGCCGTGTTGCAGGCCAGACCGCGTTCTATCGCAAGTTCAGCAGTCAACATGGTACCTGCAACCTTGAACCTGTCAAAGTAAGCTGCCAATTGGGCTCTGACTTCATGATTCACTCTGCAACCTAGCTGTTTGACTATAAAAGTGTACACATTTCTTTTGTAACACCCACCTCAGCCAAAGTCCTTTCAACAAGTACTTCACTCCATGGCAGACCAATTCTACGCAAGGCAGCCTCACTCAGACTGCCCTTCATGAATTGCTCCAAGTATTGAGCGCAATGTGCCTGTTTGCAAGACATCAATTATATGCCTGGAGCGCTGCACTTGAAAGTGTTGCAGTAGAGTTGGCAACTCTAGTCATCAACTTGACACGTACCAGCCGCAATTCTTCATTGGTGGGAAAGCTGTCAGGAACGTGCACCTGACTTGGGTGGATGATGTTCTCTGCCAGCAACGTCTCGTATATACGCTGAAACACCAGTATGGGAAAGCGATGACGCGCTGGGAACTTCGGGGCGCTGTATGCTGCATGGTACACAATCGGCACACTGCGGTGGCTAGCTAATGTGGAGCAGCAGCTGCTGTTGCGGCTGAAGCTACTGTTAAAGCTAGTACTCGCACTTGATGGACAGGTTGCTTTGTGCTGCAACCATCCTGCATTGGCTACTACTAGCCTCCGGCCAGCATTGCGCACTAGCTGGAATCCATTTGCAGCAGCAAGCAGCACGAATGCCATCGTTGTATAATCTGAAAACGAGCAGATGGAAAAGAAGCATGTTAAGTGCTTGCCAAACAACGTAATTGCATGCATGCTGACTTGAATCCAATGAGCCACACCAGAGCAACGAGTATGTGCTGGACGGTGCGCACACCATGCCTCTGGACAGGCGGACACAACAAGACGACTGGTGCACTGTGCCTGCACACTCACGCGGCGAGTTTGCACTCGGCAGTTGCCAGGGCAACACCACCTGGCTGCTTTGCTTGATGCTGGCAAACCTCTCCTAGAAAAGACTCACAGATCTACCACAGCCCACACTTCAAATCCATACTGTATAGGCATGAAGTGCAACGGAGCCTTACTTACTGGCAAGCATCGCGGCAACAAACAAGGGCAGCAAGCCATCACAAGGCTTTGCAGGCAAGGGAACCAACAGGGAACCAACATTGCCATCGCTGCTGACATCACCTCAAAGCAGCAGCAGCAGCAGCAGCAGCTCCACCAGTCAACTCAGTGCTGCTGGCTCAAGCACAGCCAGCCGGGCATCACGCGTCCCTCCGAAGCTATGCTGCGCTTGCCGGCATGCAAGCGAAACACAACAATACGATAGGAATGATAACATGCTGAAAACTCCGCCGCCGCCGTCGCCAGAGAGCTCAACAACAACGTCCAGAAGAAATACGTACAGCATCATTATCATGGCAGAGTTTCTGGTTGAGCAGAGCTTAGTGTAGTCCTTGTTGTGGGCGGTGTTGTTGGCGGTGTCGTTGGCGGCGATAATCAGCGCTGAGGAGTCTCTCTTGTCTTCTTGGCAGTGCTTCTCTTGCTGGGCGTCCTTGTCTGCTGTTTTGGTTGATTGGTCGACTGGACAAGCGGGAAAGAGGGGAAGTTGGTTCCTTCGCTTGGGGTGACTCCTTGCGTGCTGGCGATGGCTTGTGTGGACATCACATAAGGCAGGAGCAGACAGGTGCGTTATTGACAAGTTTATTCTTAAGTTGATGGCAGTGCGTTAAGAACTTGATTGGTTGCATATGGCTTAGCGCATAACGTATGTCTGCTTATGTATTCCTTGCGGTGCGAGGCTCGCACAATAACTTCAAGTAGTAGTATCATTTGCAATTTTTTATTTTACTCACCGCTTGCACGCAGCTCCGCGAGCGGTTCAGCCGCACACGTAGCCAACTTCTATTTTGACGCCTTCGTGGGTTGCAAGTACTAGCTGAGCTTAAGCTACATGTGATGTGTTGCGCTCTGTTGTGTTTCAAGCTCACAGTCCATGTCAACACATCAATAAGCGGATTGTGCTGGCAGTTCTACCCTTGTTACTGACTTTGTAACTTGCTCAACTTGACCAGGCGTTGGTTTCTGCTTGCAATTTACAGCTTGTATGATCAAAGAGCACTTTATGTACGATTTGACCCTGTACGTCCAGTTGCCTTTTTGTAACGCACTCAAGGTTTGTTTGCTGACTCTGTGCACACGTAACTTGACACAAAGCACTGCACAATGCTTATCAGAGCGACAACATGTAACCAGCATACAGTTGTGCATGCATATTTAATCAGTTCATTCAGCTCCTACATGTTTTGTGTTGATTGGCTCAGTGAAGAAGTAGCCATAGTTGTGAATGCGTGGGTATTGCTAGCTTCTGTAGACTACCATTCACTATGCTCTAACAAGGGTTTGTGGACTGCAGTTCAACCCGCTGACGTCGTTCGCAATATCTGCATACAGTTGGACAGAGATCTTTTGCTCGGCGTAGGTTGAAGCCTGTTGCCACCCCAAGAACAGCACAATGTTCTTCTCTGGTGATCCGGCTGCCAGTCGGCGCAAGGTAGACTTGCGTGGGAAAAGCAAGGAACAAGACCGAGCTGCCATTGTGGAGGCAGCCAGGCTTGAGCGAGAGCGAAGATCGCGGCTCAGGCAAGAAACTAAAGCTGCTACACTTATACAGGTAAACTGCATCATCATATACATGTGTATATATATATATATACACGTTGCTACTTGTATGTCACAAGCTGCTGACATACAAGCGGCTCATTTCTCTCTTGCAAGAAGTTGGTGTGGTGCATTGCTTTTGATAGCATTAATCCAGCGATAGCATTAACCCAGTGCAACATGCAGTCTTTCTACCGCGGGCGCTCTGAAGTAGCAAGCTTGAGGTCGCAAGCGCGCAATCAATGGCAAGCCACGTATGGGGCATTGGGCGAGAGAGCTGACAGGTATGTGCCACTGCCAGTGTTATGCCTGAAACTTGACATTGTGCGCAGAGTTGAGACTACTGTCGCATGTGTGTCACTGGTTGATTGACGTTGTTGTTGACTGCCTGTCTGCTGCAGCAATGCGCTTGCATTGCAATCCCCGTACTTGCCGCTTCTTCTGTTCTTCATGAGGGATGACAATGAAGATGATGTACAGCGGCTGGCAGCATGCTGCCGTTTGCTGTTGTCCTGCAGTGGTTCAGGTAGTATGTCATTCAACTCATACGTATTCACATCACATGTTGTACCTTCCCCCGTAGAGCAGGTTGGCTTTGACCATGTTGTAGAGTAGCTCTCGTTCTGATTGTGGTTGCACTACAGATGCGGTTACCGCCATCTGCGCTCCCAACAGCCCAGAAATGAATCGGCAGACAGCTGCTTTCCGGTTGCGGTTGCTGGCGCAGAGATGTCTCTCTGCTTTGCAGCACAACAGGTTAGCCGTTTTTGCCAACCCAGCTCTGGTCCCAATATAGGGCCTCACATTATGGCCATCTCGATTGCTCTCTGTTTGTGCTAACGTGAGGAGAGAAGATTTTGCTGCGTGCTGAGCATTGTATGATTGTAGGCTTGCCTTGCGAGAGCAGTTGGCTGCACCGTTGCCAGCAACTGCAGACTGGTCCACAGTTCAGAACATCGCGGTTGCCTTGTTGGGCGGTCTGCTGGCTGCGACAACATCAAGTGTCGGAAGCGGGGTCCTCAGTCATGTACTCCGTCGGTCTGCGCTCTTCACCACAATGAAAGCCTTGCTCCTTGTCACTAGCCAGGTATGCTTGGAATTTGATCGGATAATACGGCTTTCCGTCTTGCGCAATTACTAAGCAGTATTGTTGACTGCGTATTGCAGGTTAAACGGCCCAATATTGTGCCGGCTGTGGAGACAGTTGCACTCGCGCTGACGAACCAGTACATCGTCGCTGTGCAAGCGGAACAGGGGCGCGCATATACACCCGCTAGCAGTCTCTCACTGTGCTTTTCAACGCAGTTATTGACAGTGCCTACCCTCTGGAACTTCACCACTTTCAAGGTTTGTGTTTGTTGTCACTTGTCTGGTGCAGGGTATTGTAGGTTGTCACCATGTATATGTGCACCAAACAGGCAGCTGGACCTGCTTTGTGGAGTTTTGCTGTGCGCTCTCTGGCTCAAGGGCTGCCTTCTCTCGCATCCGCGCTGCCTTCGCAAGGGCCTCAGCCAGCTGGCGCTGTCCTGTTGGGCAACCTGCTGGAGATGGGTACCACTGTGCTGGGAGGTCCCGCCGCAGACCTCCAAAGCGCAATGGACTTTGCTGCCGTTGTTCGAAGCCTGTTGCCGCTGCTCCCTCTCACTGCGTTCGGCATGCCAGCTGCCGCAATAGATGATGAGGACTCGTCGGCCACAAGCGCCTTCGGGTCACTGCCTCCACCTTTGGATCCTGCTGTTGTGCAACAGCTGGAGCTGATGGTGGACCGCGCTTTGCCAGCCAAGCGCATTTTGCTCAGATCACTCGTAAGTCAACATCTAGGTTGCATGTCTCTAGATTCAGATCATGTTGCGTTGACACAGCGGTTTTCAGGTGGAGCTGATTCTGCGACCGGGTTACACTGTTGTTGTGCAAGCGGTGCTGCAGTTGTGCGCGCTGCTGCATTCCATGTTGTCAGTCTCGGCGTTGGCAAATGTGCGCAGACGCATCCTCAGCACTCTGGCATACACAGCAAACCTTGTCCCCCTCCTGTGGCACTTTATGAAGGAGTGCCACCTTTCCCAGTCGTGGTTCGTGTTGGAAGACCACGACAACCGCTCGCACCTTGTCAGCGAACCCGGCTGGCTTCTCCCCTTGGCAGTATTCTGCCCTGTGTATAGCTACATGCTTGTTACAACAGACGATGACGACTTCTATGAGAAGCAAAGACAGCTCACGCTCTCAGATGTGGCCACGCTTGTCGCATTGCTTAAGCAAGCAGCGTGGCAGTTGCTGTGGAAGGACACTGCTGTTCCATCTCCTGCAGCTCAGGTGCATAGCGCGGACACAACGTGTTGACACAACATTATTCCAAGAGCTTTTGGACAGAACAACGAGGATAGGCTTGCAAGCATGTGTATCTGCTCTGTGGCTATCTCGTACTGACCTTTTCAATGTGCTGCAGAGTTTGAGAGATGCTGTGCGGAGCAGCGTCACGAAGTTGATGGGTCAGCTGCACGACTACAACAGCACAAGACCATTTGTAGCGCTGGAAGCATTTCACGCTTCGGACATCAACTTTGAGCGCTTCAGAGCAGAGACTCTGGACGACCGCAGCCGCATGGTCCTCCGCGAAGCCCCGTACCTCATACCCTTCCATGAGCGCGTGCTTGTGTACCAAGGATGGGTCCAACACGATCGCGAGGAGAACAGAGGAGGACCAACCACAGTGTTTGGGTTGCCTGTTGCCCAGGTGATGTAAATGTGGTCACGTATATATGACTGACTCCAGAGCGTACTTATGTTGTTGAATAAAAGCAAGCAGGCATTGTACCATGGCTGAGTAATTATGGTATGCTAACGCATGTGCATGCAGGCGGTGTCAATACGGCGCAACTTTATTGTTGAAGATGGGTTCACGCAGCTGAACAACCTAGGCGACAGGCTTAAGGCGCCCGTGCGTGTGCGCTTCATCAATGAACTTGGTGCTGAGGAGGCTGGCGTGGACGGTGGCGGGTTGTTCAAAGACTTTCTGGAAGGATTGACAAAGACAGGGTTTGACCCGCAATACGGCCTGTTCAAAGCCACGAGCGATCAGCTGCTGTACCCAAACCCCTCATCCCATCTTGTCATGCGCGAGCACCTGCGTTACTTTGAGTTTCTTGGGCGTGTATTGGGCAAGGCATTGTATGAAGGCATTCTCGTGGAGCTGCGCTTCGCGCCATTCTTCCTCTCAAAGCTAAGGAAGGGTTACAACTACCTGAATGACTTACCTTCCCTTGATCCCGAGCTTTACCGGAGTCTGATGTTCCTGAAGCACTACAAAGGTGATGTGTCGGAGCTGTCGCTGTACTTCACGGTTGATAACAACGAGTTTGGAGAACATGCTGAGACTGAGCTCGTACCGAATGGGCGCGATGTACTTGTGACAAATGAGAACAAGCTGCACTACATTCATAAGGTGGCCGATCACCGGCTGAACATTCAGGTCAGAAGTTGTTGCCACTTGTGGTATGGTGTGCAATTGGTGGTATCATGGCTCTTGCAGTTGATGACAGCTGTGAGTTGAGCAGATAAGGCAACAAAGCGCTGCTTTTCTGAAAGGCTTTCAAGATCTAATAAAGCCGGAGTGGATTGCTCTGTTTGGAGAGGATGAGCTCCAAGTGAGTTGAGCACATACAGTACATCAGCAACACATTCAAACCCTGCATGGCTGATATGATGAAGCTTGTCACTTTGCATAGTCTCTTATGCTCTTTATTGCAGATGTTGATATCTGGTTCGGAGTCACGGGTTGACATTGAGGATCTGAAGGCCTATGTCAACTACTCTGGAGGCTACCACAAGGACCACTCGGTCATAAGACACTTCTGGGACGTCTTTGCCAGCTTCACATCCGAGCAACAGCGACAGGTCAGTGGAAACACCCTGATTCATTGTATTATTCCAAGCTTCTTACGCATCGTGCAGGTAAGGAGCGGGGTATTGGCCTTTGAGACACACACATGTGACACATGTGGTTGCGTTTGCAGGTTCTGAAGTTTGTCACTGCTTGCTCAAGGCCTCCTCTGTTAGGCTTCAAGTATCTTGAACCGCAATTCTGCATACACCGTGCCGGTACAGAAGACTCCTCAGATAGAGAGCGGTTGCCAACATCCGCCACGTGCATGAACCTGCTCAAGCTGCCTCCATACAAGAAAAAGGACACGCTTCGGCAGAAGCTGCTGTATGCTATTAATGCTGGTGCAGGCTTTGACCTCAGTTAGCTTCAGGAGTTGACCTCAGTTAGCTTCAGATGGTGCTTCACATAGGTTGTTGATAATGTTGATAATTCAGGCCGATGGTTTAGTGCATGCTCAAGTTGTTGGCACATAGGTTGCAATGTGCCTTGCACACCGCTTTTCGTGTTCAGTAGGCTACATGTCCATTGGTGCTCATGCCACCATGATTCAACCTGCATAGCTGAGTATCATGAGTTCGACCACAATTTGACAATACAAACAGCTGAGCAATGTGATAGGACGCTTTTGATACACCATCCGCAAATACAGTTGCATGCGCAATAACCTGTTGCAGGCTGCATTTGTTTTGGAGGGCTCAAGCTGGCCATTCTATTCTTGTCGCTCTGCTGCTTGTCTGTAAGAGTGCGGACAGTCGTGTGCCCGCTGGCCTTGCCACCCAGTCTGCTAACTGGACATTGCATCAGTTCCAAGCAATGGTGTGTTGTGAGACTGTGCCCTTTCGCATGGAATGACACAGATCTCCTGTGCAACACACATTGCAAACATGGTACAGCGGAGCGCTACAGAATCAAGGTACTTGCATTGTGTACACTTCATATACAAATACTACGGACGCGTGCAATGTAGCCAAGGTGATCACCAGGTATAGCTAGATGGACCGGATCCGTGCACTCCGCCAAAATAACCCTATCAACGAAGCCTACAAATGTCTGAGGCAGCTTGGCACATCCTGCAAAGATTGCGCACACGCGCACGAGGATGTAGAGTTCACCATGCCTCCTTGACCGGCAGCAACGAGACCTTTGTGATGAGCTCCTCCCATTGTCCCTTCATGATGATAATCATGATGCACAGCACTCCTTCAACTAGCCCAGCACTCCGGCCCTGACCTCAGCATCACATGACGTGGCCCAGTTTTCTGCATAAGCTGCTGTTGTTTGTTTCATGCTTGAGCACCACCCTCCTGCTGCCTCACCTCCTCCTGCTGTTGCAGCCATATTTCACTCAACAGTGTTTTTATTGAGATCACAAGACTGGACAGGACAAAACAATTCATCGCAAGCAGTAGACCCAGCGGCAGACCACAGCACAGTACAGCTTGACACAGCAAACACACGTACTGGTGCTGGAGGAGGTGTTGAAGACAGAGGAGACCGTGAGGGCAGTGTGGGCAAAGCGGTGCGGAACTCCCTGTTACAATCGGTGTATGCCGAGCCGATGCCCGTGCCGGCGCCAAACGCCAGCACAGCTGCCCGAGTGGAGGCTCGCCCTGCGTGAGTGTGCGTGAGTGTGTGCTAGTGTGTGAGCTTGGCTTACTTTTATGGACTGCAATCCGGCATGCAAGAGCAGTGACAAACCTATGCTTGAACATGGATCAAGCACAAGTGGAGTACACCAATGCAAGTGGAATGGAATGATGGTGTGACTGATAGCACATAGGGTTGTTGATGGTTGACTGATGGGCCCAGCAGCTGTTGCTTACTGAAAAGCAGGAGAGCGGCGAGGCCACCCGCGAGGCTGCCGTAGACGGTGCGGCGCAGCGTCAGGTCGATGCACTTATCCCACTGCTCGTCAACGGCATTGGCGGCCATGACGCCGCCGCCCACAGCCACACCACCAACGCTACCTACCATGTCAATGACAACCAAAGCCGAACCCTAGCCGTATGCGGTGTCTCGTTTGTCTTTGTATCTAATGAGCCGTTTTCTCGCTTGCCCACATCATTTCACGACGCGCCAGATAACATGCAATGAGTTATGCCAGTAAGTTGCAAATGCTTACCTGGTAGATGCCTCCACTCCGTTGCAAGAGTGCAGCACACACTCAGTTGCAGTCACAACCATATTGCATAAGGTATGCATTGTAGTCATTCTAAATCTAACACACACGTGCTCATGCGCAAGCCAGCATACAAGCACAAGCTAACATGCAACACCAACAGCAATACATTATTACACCCGGGGCCGTCACCATTTATCCTACACCACACTAAGTGCCTTATGTGCGATGCAATGCAAGTGGCGAGCAGCAGGAGGAGACATCAGCCAACCAACGACTTAATCAACCTGTAGATCTCAGGCCACAAACGAGCATCAGTCCTTGTTAAGTGGGCGAGCCGAAGAACATGAGAGGCAAGGCAAGCGCAGGCAAGAGATGTGCGATAATGTGCTGTGCGCTATGGTTTGCCGCCCCCACTTGTCAACACGCCCCAAGAACCGTGTGGTGCCTGGCGGCCAGCGCCGTCATACATGCCTAGGGTATAGTAACGCATAATCATGCCATGATTGTCATCCATCATACTATACGCGTACTTACATAACAAAGGTAGCACATCAGCATGTGATGAGAAGAGCAACAATCACAATACAAGCTTTCAACTTAACATTACCAGACAAGCATGATTTTAGCTAAGGCGAGCAGCAGGCACAATGTGCAATCAGATAAAAACAAGTGGTCAATTTGAAGTTCACATGGTCATTCACAGCTGCTAGCGCAGTAGTTAGGTTTGAATAAGAGTAGGGTAGGGTAACAAGCACAACGTGTGGTAGCATGCACTGATGTACAACGCTGCCCAAAGCTTGTAAGCCCTAAACTTAACCCCACCCCACCCCCCCACCCCCCGCCCCCCGCCGGCCAAATGTCACCTATCTGTAGGCTTTGCAATTAATCACCATACCTGCGGTGTTATTGATGTTACGTCAAATATATGAAGAATTTATGATATTAATACTATTTGCATGTTGGTAATAACTAATATTGATTGCAATTTTCACATGTGTACGAAGCCGGGTTGCCATGTTGTTTGTGACTTGTGTACATATGTATGTATGTCACATATATACACATGCCCTGTTGGCAACTTCCTCATTGTGGCGCTCTGAGTGTAGGTGAGCCCCTGGTCCTACATATTGACGCTGTTGGTGCTACAGTCTACTCGCGTTTGTGTCACGCCCTTTAACGAAACAATCGCGTTATAAGAACCATTTATTGAAAATGAGTTATACATGAGGGAAGTTCATTATAGGAATAGTCACATTCGTTATATGAGCCAGCAATAGATGTAAGGAGGTTCTTATAACGCATAAGGTCAATGCGTTCCATTGGGTCGTCTATGATTAGGCGTATATGCTCATATATGTTATCATCATGTTGATATAATGATATATGGTTAATGCCATATAAGAACCGCCACACAGCATGTGCCCTGGCAATGTTCTTGTAACAAGAGAAGAACACTGCATTATAGTAACCAATATCACGGAGGCAAGTGTGGTTCTTGTAGCGAGCTTGGACTATATTGGATGTGGGGGGGCCAGCACATTCGTTGTGCTTGCTTTGTCGTTGCTGCTATTGCCTGCTGCTGCTTGCTGCTAAATTGTACTACGTTGTAATTGATACAGTGGGTTGTATTGTGTAACGGGAAGGTACATTACACTACCACAAATCGACCATAAAAGCATCAAGTCTTTTGTGGTCGAGTGGGCTGTGACAGTGTATTGCCGTTGCCGTTGCCTTGTTGGAGTTACTATACTGTTATTGCTTGTACATGCAGCATTGGCATGGTACACAACAGATGGATTGGGGCCAATCAGCCAAGGCATATCGCATCAGCAATTATGTGCTGAATTGTGCCGTGTTTACTCACTTTGTTGGCCCATGTGTTTTACCCTATATTGTCAAAAACTCCACAATTGATATATTGTTAACATGCGCAAAGGGACTGTAAGCTACAGAGGTGACTGTTGTCACAAAACAACTACCATCTACAACAAGGCGTAGGTGCACAAGTTCCGTGTGTTTTACCCTATACCACCGCAGCACAGCTATCACACGTTCGCACTTTTCCCTTCATCTCTTCATGCACACCTCACACCACGCATTTCCAATTGCCATCGTTGTCGACCATATGCCACGTATGCCACATTCCCTCATTGCATACTTTGTATGCCTGACAACCTACCAGACACAAAGACATATAACATGCATAGGCATCAGAGGCTACTTGATACTAAAGTCTGCATTGAAAACCAATCTGACAATCCATACAAGATGCGAGAGACAAGCGCGTGCATTTGCAACAACCAGCAGGTCATGCACAGCATACTCACTCACTTACCAGCGAAGCCACTCCGTGCTAGGAAAGGAGAGCACCCGCGTATTCGATGATTATGCAAGACACAAGCTTTGTTCTTGGCGATCATGCAATGACTACAATGGCTATGACTTGCCAATAGGCAAGACTACTGGCTCTAGCTAGCTGACGCCGGCACGATCCCAGTGACTGGTATCTACAACAAGGACACCAGCTAACATGCTCACTCACAACATACATATTGCCAATACACCCAATGCTGGTGCATACTACCCAATCCTAATCAACAACATTTGACCTAGGCAAAATCTATTGTCTCATGACTGCGAGGTGCAGGCACAGTGGAAAACTTAGTGTGGCTTGGGTACATAGCCATCCACAGCCATATTACGGGTTGCTGACGGTAGTGCCACTCGTAACCCGTTCAACTCCAAATTGGACTTGATTTGACAACCCAACCGAGACCTGGAATGCATGTGTATAAGACAACAGCCCATGCCAGTATGCCATGTGTGCATAGGCAAGAATACAAGCAACTGTACCGATCAGTGAGGCCAAAAGCGAGGTCCAACATGTCGTTCTCTTCATCTGTGGGCTCAGGCATCTTGTCATAGTACTCTTGATCCTCAACAATCACATGACAGGTTGAACACGCCAATGAGCCCTCACATGCTCCTGATGCAATAAACAATGGTTGGCATCAGCATACACAACAAGGCAGGTGTTGTACAGAAGGCGCTAGATTCCGTGCAAGCCTACGCAAGGAAATACCTTCCAACTCAATATCGTGCTCGTGGGCGACGTCAAGAAGAGATGTGCCGGAAGGCCATGCAACAGTTTGCTCTGTCCCGTCCTTATCCACAAAAGTTACCTGTATACTGCAACCAGCCAGTGAGACCAACATGTAGCTTACACATCAACCGATGTGGTGATAACAGCTTAAAGCTCAATTCACACCTTGATTTGTCATTGGACGTCCTTGTAGCAAATCTCCGCCACCGCTGTGCAAGTTGTCCAATCGAGTAGTAGTCATTTCCTGTGTGATGAAATCAACTGTAAGCAGCTGATCTCCAGGTGTGACCACTGTGATATGGCGCCGGTATTTAACCCCAAGCCTCCTGAGTTGGAAGTTAGAGGCTGATGACAACGCTACAGTCAATCTCTGGAGCAATCAGCCGTCACGCCCATATTGAATGAGCGCACGGATAGTAAGCGCCAGACTTTAATTAGCAGCGCATGCACAGGAAATGCAGACGTCGTTGTAGCGAGCAACCAACAAGGCTTACTGTGACTGCTGGTAGAAGCAAACTGTGGCGAGGCAGCAGGCGCTGCGCAAGCCCTTGATGAATGCATGACCGAGCAGGACGCTTGCACACAGCCGGCCAACCGCTCACTGACAGCACGCCGCACGATCGACAACACCACCGACGTCATGTTCAGTCTCTACACAGTACAGCTGTCCATGCACACTGCCAACAGCATGCCGCTTTAGTCAACTGGCCATGCACACTGCCAAGTAAGCATGCATGCAGGCATGCAAGAAGCAATTCTCACAACCATTTATGCTACAAAAGTACCATGAAAGCAAAGATAATTCCTGCAAGCAACCGGGTCCGGATTGCCACAGCAGCCGCCAAGCGCTTCACAATGGCCCAGTTTCAGCTGCAAAAGTTGGAAACTCCTGCCGCCCACGGTACTCCTCCGACCTCCGCAAATAAGAATGTAAGACGCTGTGCTGGAACGCGCAAGTAGACCCTCTCTACAACCGCAAGTGCCCTCCGCAAACCCTTGGCAGAGCTCTATGCCGCTGCCACCGCCGCCGCCAACAACAATGCTGCCGTTATCGCCGCCACCTCTGTATGCAACCCTAATCGTACTCTTATACGGTACTGTACTCCGCACAAGAGCATTACGCATCACGGCAGGTGAGCCAGCACGTGACGCCCATCCGACAACACGTGACGCTTCGACGGTTACTGCTGACGTTACGTAAGGTGTGATCGCGACCGTTCAGCTTTATCGAACGGTGATGATAAAATATTATATACCTTGCTATATCGGCATACGATAAGGATATCCACTTACGTTGGAGGATATCGCGACGGTAGCAGCATGCGCATCGGCTGCTTGTGCACAGCATGCTGCTGCCTGCTGTTGGCGGCAGTGTCAGTGGTGTGCTGGGCTGTTGAGCTCACTATGTACGCAAGTTGGGGCGTTATCGGCTGGCGGTGGGTTAAACTTGCAGCTGGAGCTGGCTGTGAGCAGTCCGACAACACATTGTGCATTGCAAGTAAGCTCCTCACTGCTTGATTGTTGTCTTCATGGATGGTGACTGCCTTGCTGACGTGGAGTCGAAGCCTTCATTGCTCAATCAGCTGCGCACAACACCCGACGCAAAAGCAGTCGCGCAGCTGTAGTTGAAGCATAGGTCGACATTTTACTCTTGAGCGAGTAGTTACGCGTTTCGTCATGGCTGTTAAATTGTGGTTGACAAGAGAGCGAGCCTGTCAGTGGTCGACCATGCACTGCACATTGTTGTAAGAGAAGATCAGCTGGCTGTTAGATAAGCGTTCACGGTTGTTCGGGTTGTTCA
Source organism: Chlorokybus atmophyticus (assembly GCA_009103225.1). Classification (NCBI taxonomy): domain Eukaryota; kingdom Viridiplantae; phylum Streptophyta; class Chlorokybophyceae; order Chlorokybales; family Chlorokybaceae; genus Chlorokybus; species Chlorokybus atmophyticus. Next base: position 752,984 of record RHPI01000560.1, read on the forward strand.
TGTCGACCTCAGGCTAGTAACTTTGCGACAGACCATGGGAGTGTTTGCATGGTCTGTCACAAAATTACTAGTTATTAACTCGTTCTGCCAGCCACTTGGTTAGGCAGGCTTACTGCCCATGTGAGGCAATAAGCTGCGTGAGACACCCAGCGCTGCTTTGGGTCTACTACGTACGAAACAGCGTGTCAGGACAGTGCTCGTCAAGCTACAACATGTCAAGCCACTCTAACCTGAACAAACATGCTCTGGGAGCCGAGTATTTCGCCTATGTGGCGCCGGTTGCGTGGTATGACATTGGTTGTTGTTGAACAGGTTCTTCCATGAACGCGTGCAGCAACAGACACAGTCCTTTTTAACAAGTGCTATAGCACCAAGTGCATGAGCAAGAAAACAGGTAAGCTCGTTCAACACAGACTCCTACACCGAGCATTGTAGAGTAGTGGTTATGTATGATGTTGGTTCTAGTATCTCCTTTCACAGATGTCAGCTGAGTTTTCCGCAGTGGGTGGGTTGGGATTGCATGCTAAAATGATGTCTCGCAGCAATTGTCTACCTAAATAGACATGGATGCTGTCAAGCGGACGTCCAAGCACCAGCAGCAGCGCCTCCCTGCTTTCCACAGACCGGAGGGTCCGTGCAACGCGGACGGAGGGCAGCCATCCTTCTTTGCCCGCCCGGGTGGCCGAGGAGCAGCTTTGCAAGCGCCCGCAAGACAACAAAATCACTGGAGTCATAGAGGGCGGGGCAATGGCAGGGGACGCGGCGGACGGGGGAGGGGTCAGAACGGGTACAAGTTTAGCGACGCTAACGGGGTGTTTCCACAAAATGCCAAGCCACGTTTTCAGGACAACAGCGACACAGAACAGTTTCCAGCTGCGCCATTCAGTGACACAAACAGGTAGTTCAGTCTCATTGTATGACTTGCAGGAACAGTCAGTTGCCTGTAAACTACCGTACTTATGAAGCTGTGCTATGCATGTGCAGACAGCAAAGGTTCCCTCAGGACCGGCGCATGCATGACACCCCTGCATGGAATGGTGCTTCAGACTATGGAGCCAATATGCAGTTTGGGCGTGGTCGGCGACCTGGTCCCCCATACAGACAAGTTGAACAATTGGACGAGTATGAAAGGGCAGACTGTGGAAGGGAGTATGTGTCAACTTCCGGGCGCAGAGAACCCTTTGAATACACTGAGCACAGCGAGCCTGGCCCTGGGTTGCGCGAGGTGCCTCAGCAACAATTCCATGCATGCGAAAGCAATGAGCGGGAGCATGTGCAAGAGATGGAATACCGTCACTCAGATGCGCAGATCACGCATGATTACGACCAGCGTGCAAAGGTATAGATATATCAGGTTATTATTTGATGTCATTCTGTCTGCTAAGCAAACTTTGGCTGGCAAACAATACCAAGAGCGATCGGTTTCATTGTTTGCTCATTCAAGGGGGCTTGTTGCAATAGCACTGGCATGCATAGGGTGGCTGACTAGCGGTGGCACAGGTGGGTCATATTGATGAACCAGGTATAAGTGATAGCCAGCCACTTGGCCATCGCAACTCGCGTTGGGATCGCCATGACCGACACAACGACAAAAGCCAACCAAGGCAACCGAGTGACAGGTATGCATAGCAATTGACTCAGTACGTGTGCAAATGTCTTGCTCTGTGGTGGACAGCTGATAGTCAGGCGGACCGGTACAGGGTTGCAGCAGAGGGTGGTAAGCATGCAACCCGCAAGCGCTTGACCCCAAGCAGCAGCTATTGGGAGTCTTTCAACATGAAGGTGAATGAACGGCTGGAGAAAGCTGCCTTGGTTGTTGGCGGTCACCGCTCAAGGCGAAGAAGGCGACAGTATTCTGATAGCGAATCGGATGCCGATGAGAGTGACCATGCAGTGGCAGCAGAGGTGGTGACTGTGCACGATGCCTTGGTTGACAACCAGTTTGTTTCGCCTGAGGACCAGATTATGCCTTCCCTGCTGGATTCGCCACCTGAGCAAGAATGTGTGGAAGTTACTGATAATCGTGCTCGCGATCAGCCTGGACTTGCAGCAAGCGACGATGCTCCAAGACAAGAGTGTACTCCACACTGCGAGGACTTGCAAGCAGTACCGTCGCGTGCCGCAGCTGTGCCCGCAGCATGCGACGAGGCCAGCCGGCCGGCCAGAGAACCAGAACCTGGCGAGAAGCTAGAGCCCCACTCAACCCTTCCCTCAGCAAAGGATAGAGCTGCCCAAGAGGACATCCCTGCAAATGCTGAGCGATTGCATTCTGCCAAAACCGGTTCCCATGTTGCATCTGCCAGATGGGCGTGTGTTGCTATTAGAGTAACTGCTGATGAAGACCCTGATTGCATATCACCTACAATATCCCCAGTATGGAAGTTCAAGAGCCCACAGCCAGCAGCGCAACAGTCACCTATTGGCACAGCAGGTGCTCAAGCTGAAGCGCCTGCGAGTTGTGATACTTCAAGGCAGACCGACACCGTTGTTACGCAGATCAGGGATGATGCGGAGCCCTTGTCAATGTCACAGCCAATTGAAGCATCGCCGGTGCACAGTGGATCTGAAGCTACACCAACGGCGCTGTTGTGCAATGTTGCCATGCGCATTGCAACACACGGGCAGCCTCCTGAAGCATCCGGCAGCGCCTTGGCGGCAGCAGTCACTGGGGCCCCAGTCCGCAAGCGCCGCTGGGGTGGTGGTGTAGAGACGACGACTACAGAACCAACACTGCGCTCCCAGTCTCCAGCGCCCAGTGAATCTCGATCAACAAGGTCGCGGCTTGCAGCAGACTTGTCGCACCCACAAGCAGCGATGTCGGATGCAGGCACGTGCTGCAAGCCAGAGCGTGAGAATGACCTTCAGCAGGGCGATAGCTTCAAGAACACAATAAAGACTGGTGCGCTGGCACAGAAGTTCTCTGCACGGCCCGCTATGGTTTCCACAGCTCCGGACAATGGTCAAATGACACCAGCAGATAGGCCTGGTGGGAGTGCACCAACGCCTGCTGTCCATTGCAGTGGTCACATCACTGTACAGACCACAGCAGAGCCAGCAAATCCTGCAGAAAGGGCCACAGAAACAACTGCCTTGGCCGATGTGACATCTTTGAAGGCAGTGAAGACCATGAAGACTGGTGTGCTAGCACAGAAGGTCTCGGCACGGCCCGCTATGGGTTCGCACGCAGCAGTCCTTGGCCAAATGTCACCAGCAAATAGGCCCGGTGGGAGTGTGGCAACGCCTGCTGTCAACAGCAGTGATCACGCTGTTGTGAAGGCCACAGCAGTGCCAGCAAATGCTGCTAAAAGGGTCACAGGGACACAACACCCAGGGACTACTGCCTCTGCTGCCGCCAATGATGCGACATCTTCAGCTGCTGTACAGAGTGCCACAGGCAACCTTAGCAATGGTTGCAACTGCGGGCATCGGTTCTGTGCACAGTTTCACAGCAAGCCAGAGCACAGGCAAGGGGAATCTGAAAGCAGCAAGTGGGTGAACGCAACCAAGCCCGCAGCGAAGCAAATCGTGGAGGCAGGCAGCACAATCAAGCTCATAGTCCACCCAAAGGTATCCTCAAGCCAAGATACAGGAGTTTCACACCAGCTGACTCCATCTGTTCGGCTGGTGAGCACAACCACACCCGCGGCAGCTTCTTCGGAGAGCACGCCCACCAGCATGGAGAAGGCAGAGGCGCTTCCATTCGCCACACGCTTTGCTGGCAGACTGCGACCGCCAGCACAGGTTTGTCAAAGGTCCCCCGCAGTCCCAGTGCTGCCACCAGCGCCGAAACCGGTTGTTGTCGTCGCACCAACCCAATCCACTCCAGCACCAGCTCCATCAACTCCAGCACCAGCTGTAACAGCAAAGCCGTCTTCAGCCGGAGCCTTTTGCTGTTACTTCAACATTGGTCAGGACTGTCCTTTTGGCAACTGTATATTCTTGCACGTCTGCCACAAGTGCGGTAGCGGCGAGCATGGTGGACATCGTTGCACTGCTGCTTTGCCTCCTGGCATGGTTGCCAGCACCCAACGCATCTCAGTTCAGACCACCTGCTGAGTAGGTGTCCTGGCAATAGCCAACATGCCCACCAACGATGTTGTGGAACCATGTTTAGCATAGTCAAGTGTTGATAGGTACAAGTAATTTTCTGGAGTGTGTTGGTTGCAACACGTAAATATAGCCTGTACATTGAGCTCGCACTTGCCTCATGCGTGGGTGTGGGTGTGCGCGCATGACTGTGTGAGGTAGAGCAGAATAGCACGCTACACATATCCATGTACAAGTGTACATAGAGAGAGCCCCATTCCTCATGCTGCGCATGGGCTATGCGAGTTGGCTGCATACGCAAGAAAAGCCAAACATGATTGTCTGCTGCTTTGTTCATAATGGTACAGTGCCCTCGCAACCTGGTGTGCACTGTGGTTGGCCAACATCTTTATGCCGCACAAACCGTATTACCGAGTTGGCCTGAATTGTTGGCAGCATTGCCTGAGGCTTCAGGCTGCACCAATCTCTCCAGCAAATGAGAGGCAAGGATGCGACTATTTGATGTGGCCACACCTTTGCCACCATTACTGGCACAAGCGCAGTAAGACCGTACTGCGCAACAACAAAACGCATCGCAGAGGCTTCCAACATTGCTTACGGACGCTTTGCAGCAATCAGCACGCGGTAAGTGTGTGTCAACCTTGAGGTGCATACTGGTATGTAGCAGTCTCATGCCACAGTTGACAACTCATTGCTTACAAACACGCTTTGCAAACCATTGCATGACAAAGCGGTGGTATGTAGCAGTCTCATGCCACAGTTGACAACTCATTGCTTACAAACACGCTTTGCAACCATTGCATGCCAAAGCGCATGGTGTTAACCAACCACACATCCAGCCGCCCATATGCAAATCTGCCGTGCAGCTCAATACTACAAGCTGAAAGCTAGCTTGGGCCTGAATCGAGCAGGAGGTGCGTAGCAACGGTAATGTCATTGTTGCCGTTCACAAGCGCGCGGCGCGCCACCTCTCTGTCAAAGCCCATTGCCACAAGCGCCTCTATGTTCTCCTCTGAAGGCACCGCCTGAGCCGGGGGAGCGGACGGATTCATCGGCGTGGCTCTCCTTGACCCCTGAAGAAAGAGTAAAACAACAGAGTAAAACAACTTGCCAAAGGCAATGCTACTTGATATTGATGTCCGTAAGGGCAAACGTACGCATGTAGATGCTTGCGCACACGCATTCGCCAGTGCATGTGAACATGCGTGTGTGGGCGTGCGTGCATGCCAACAAACCTGTCCTGGTGGATTGCCCCAAAGCTCCGGCCCGCTGCCGCCCACTAGCTGGTCAGTGAACCCCTGCCCAGCCTGCATGCCAATTGTCCGGACCTAAGCACATGGACGCCAACAATCTGTGTGTGGGCATACGTAAACCTATCAAGTGTATGTTAAGGACTGTGCACAACAGTTTTGAGAAAAAACATGACATTTCCTACCCTTGGCGGTCTTCTGGCTCCATTCTGTTCAGCCACGCGCCGTGTAGCCTATCACATGCAAAGGCAAAGTTAAGTTGAGCAATCAACTATGCAAAGTCAGTCACCTAACCAGCCGCTATGTCAGTAGATAAAGCCAATCAAAACTGACTAAGCAACTCAGCGCACCGTTACAGTTGGAGGTGATGATGCAATGATCGGCCGCAGAATGCTTGCGACAAGGTTATTTACAAAGGAGGGGAACTGCAAAGCAAAGGACACGTTATGCACTGTGCAAGGATGATGACCATCAATTGACTAATGCGATAAGGTTGTAACCATCTCAATCATCAGCAGATTTACCTCAAAGTGCCGCAAGCCCAATATGTTGGACCGGTGCGTTAGTCCAGCCAACAACCCGCACAGACCCGAAACAATTGAAGCCCTCCCTTGAGAAAGCAACATCTGCAAACACACGTAGTGGCAGTTGGTCACATCCACCATGCACATCAGGGTGTACTGCTGTTGTGGTCAAAATTTTTGCAATACGTCAGTTACGCGTGCATAGAGTGGTGTTACCAAACAGGATCAAACATCAACATGCATGCTTGTGGGTGCATACATGCACTAATTACAGACACGACTGTCATTGTAATTGCCATCACCTCATGTTTAAGTTGCAACGATGACATCAAGTTCATTTAGGTTGCACTATCATGTAATATCATACACTACCGTTGATGACACCCCGAAATGCATCTGACACGCATGCGTACCTGCAGGCCGGCGACATAGATGAAGACTTTATCGGACAGACGCAGGCCAAAGACGGAGAAGCGAGCGGCGTGGGGGATATCAAACAGGAAAGGCACGAAAGAAGCGAATATCAAACCGTACGGCCCCGACGCCAGTGGCCTGCTATCTGCACACAAAGAGGAATCGTCTCATACACGTACGCATGCATGTTATGTGTTGTGACACACGGACATGTGCACACGCACGCACCTGACTGGATCACGAGCGATGCCACTTGCAGGAGGGATGAGAGAGCGAGCGTGATCACCGTGTAAGCCTGTGCGGGTACGAACAAGTGACTGATGTGTAATGTGTGTCTTGATGACTTCAGCATGAAACAAGATGCTGCTTACTCCAAATTTGGAAGAGCCGACTTGGCGCTCGAAGATGCGGAAGTAGTAGAGAAGGTACAGGCCAAAGATGATCTCGCCAGGGGAAGAGAACACGAAGCCGCTCGTCAACACACGCCACCACTCGCGCCGCCGCAGCACAGCCTGGGCCAGTGCACACGTGGTACTCATGCGCTCATGCAAACATACGACTACACATACACACATGTGCACGCCAGTGCGGAATGTGTGTATGTGCGCGCACACAGGCATGCATGCGCATGCGCACGTGAACACGTGTGCAAGCACACACATACGCGCGCACACGCACATACCAAGCGGGAAAGGTTGAAGGATTGGGCGTTTCGAGTGATGCCTGCAAAGAGTGAGAGCGCTGTTGTGGCCAGCACCACCGTCTTTATCACTGGAGCGTGATCTGTTGTGTAACAAAAATAAAGACGAGGCAACAGAAACGGAATCCAGCCAGGCATATGACAGCCACTCCCAGGCAACAATTGTGGCATTGTTCAGTTTCATTCACACACGCTATGACTCTGCCAAGTGTGTTAGTGCATGCTGGAGGCGAAGACTTTGCAAAGCAGAGAGTGCACCAACTCCACTTGAAACTATATCACAAAGAGAACTTGTCCAAAACGTGACCACAGCGACACACATATAGAAAGCCTAAAACAGCAGATGCAAACCACAGCCACAACAGCAAAGTAGCAGCAAACCAACTGCAAGCGACAAAGAAGCAACAAGCGGTCAGGAGCAAGCCAACAGCAAAGCAGCAGCAAAGCTGGCAGCGTTAGTCAGGCGCTAGCTTCGCCTATGCTTACAGAAGCCGGCAGGCCCGGAGTTCATAGCTACACGAGCATGCGGGGGCGTTGGCCCCGCCCCTTCACCACCGCTTCACTCCTTCTCAAGTCTCGCCTCCCCAGAGCAGCAGTTGATTGCAGATGGTTCTCACAAAACTGTGAGAGAGCTGCCAAGGCTGGGGTGCTTGCTTGCTTGCGTAAGAGTAACGGTTGTCAAGCTGTTCTAGCAAGCGCACTGCCGCAACCAACACACGCACGCCGCCGCTACCGGCGCTAGCGACTTTTACCGGATCAGCCTGCTGATGATGATGATGATCATCATCAGCGATTAGGGTTTTGAGCTAACAGCACTGCTAAGGTGGTGCAGTCTGGTAGGCCTAAGATCAGACTGTTGATGAAAGTGCAGTTGCCATTCTTGTTGTTGCTATGGTGGACAATATTGCTGCGGTAATGAGTCTGAACCAAAGATTGCTAAAAAGTCCGATAGTAGAGCGTGTGTTTTGGGTTCCATTAACAAGTGGCCCTGCCTGGACTTTGTAATGCTTGCTGCATGGACAGATTGTTTAGGATAACAGCATTAGCATGCACAGCTTCACATGTGCTTAGCATTGCTTTGTGCTTGGTGCAACGCGCCATTGCAACCATGCTGTGTCGACCACTGACTCACTGGTATCAACTGGTGAGAATCGTATGAAACAAGCATGGCTCAATGGTCAACAGTGCAGACTGGTAATTGTTGAGTGAAATGTTCAAAGGTGTAAGCGATGCAATCAATGCGAGCACTTTTAGTGCTGCACTAGCCTACGCGCACGCGCAGAACCTTGTCAATGACTGTCTAATGTACTGGCAGTGGTAGCAAGCTGTAGCCAAAACCACCTTATGTACAATGCACAACGACACTGTGCAAGCGATGTTTGCACAAGACGAAAACAAATCCTGCCGTGCGCGTGTCCACATTCAAGCGCCGAGTCCCAGTGACTTGGGCCGCATGAGCGCCTTGATGGGTTCTCTGATGCCGGTGCCACCGCTGCCGAGGCCGGTGCCAGCGCCGGAGAAGCCCATCTTCGCAAGCATCTTGGAACCAAATCCAGTCGTGTGTTGTTCAAACTCACCAAAGTTTCTTTGGTCAATATGGGTGGAGTGCACGATCTGCGTGGTGACAATGTGGCTGGAAGCCATTAAAGGCTGTGACACAGAGGGACCCTCATCGGCTATCACCCCGCTCGACACAAACTCCATCGGCCGCGCGTAGCTCTTGCGCCGTACTTGTGAGATGCCCTCGGCCCGCCTCCGGCTCTTGCTTTTGCTTGTGGACACGTCTCCGCCGGTAGAGTGGCGCCGTTTTGACCGCCACACGCCGTCCTCGGAAGCCTCCCAGATCAGCCGCTCGTGCGCAGCTGCCCTCCTTGCGGCTCTGTTGGCCTTCACGGCCTTCCTTGCCCTGTGTTGCCTCTCATAGCTCAGCCCATCATCATCAACGATGTCTTCATCAACATCAGCGGTCAAACTGCTGCGGTAAGAGCCTCTGTCAGCGACGGGTTGCACGGGCACAAGCAGTCTCTGCATGTAGTCTTGAAGGATCATGTGGTCGGGCACGAAGGAGTGAGGCGTCCTTGTCACCACGGTGAAGCGCTTCTTGCCCGAACCTTGGCTCGAACTCTTCAGCTTAAAAAGCCCCGCCAGCTTGTGCAGCTGCAAGCGCTTCACTTTGTCCATTGGCGGGAACGCCCACATGTCGCCCATAGTTTCAACAAAGTCCGCCAGCGTCTGCGCATACGAGAGTTGCAGTAAGCATCGGCCACGACAATGCCAGCACGTGAGTAATATACAACACACTCCCATCTTCCATACGTACATTATTGATTACTTGTAGAGACTGCACATCAAAGCCGCGCCACACGCGCTGCGAGCGTGACATGGACTTGGCTTCTGTGGCGTCCCTCATGCTAGCCTTGTAGTCACGCATCTGTGCACGCAATGCTCTCTTGCCCGCCATCTGCTCACGCCGCCTGTGCTCCTTCTCACCTGTACTCGCACAAGACCAAACATCAAAACCAGTTTTTGCATAAACCACACTCGGGCAACAACAGGCATTCGGTACAAACAGCACAAAATAGCTTGCCTGGTGCTAGTCTTGTAGCTTTGGCCTTTTTGCTACCAGACCGCTGCGAGCTAACATGCCAAATTGGAGGGCCCTCCCGAACATCATCGTCGTTACCGTCCTCTAGACCCTCGCGCAGAACGGCAGACCGCTGCTGAGCCCGCTGCTGACGCTTCCGCATCCAATGTGGAGGCTTTCTGTTCCCCAGGATCTCATCGATGTCGAGCTCCTCTCCGAGTACATGCGGCGCTGGTGTATAAGCTATGGGAGAATCATTGATGGCTTCAGGCAATGTGGTACCTGTTTCCTGCGAATGAGAGCCAAGTTGTTAACAGAACTTCCTACACTTGGTCAAAACTCCTTCAACAAACCAAGTAGCGTCATTGTTGTCACCGCAGACAGCAGTTGCACGTGACACGCATGAGCGCACCTGAGCAACTTCACCATCTTCCTCCTGTTCCTCATCGTCTTCTTCGCTGTCACCAGCAATAAGCCACCCACTCAAGTTGCTGGCTTCACTATCGCTATCACCAAATGGGTCGTCGAAGTCGTCCCCAGCAACATCATCGAGTGGACCAAGCGGCCTATCTTCAATAGCAACCTGAAACACACAACTTCAGCCCAACCAGACAATGGACCCAGCGATTCTGAACACAACCAACTGAAGTTGTTTCTACCTGGTGGTTCAACCTTGCAACAATGCCTTCCAGGACCTCCTGATCTTCATCATCCACCTCCAAGCCTTCCAAGTAGTCATCTATTGCTTCGCTGTCCATGCTGCTGACGCCTTCATTGGACTCTGATGAGCCCGACTCGTACAAAGGCACGGGGGCTTTGCGTCCTCTTTGGCGTGAACGGTCATCACTGTGACATGCATGAGAGGGGCCTCAACAAAGCATCCTTCCACACTCAAGGCTTGTAAATGCAGAGCATTCCTCAACAATAGTTGAGCTACTTGCATACGGCCTGCTGTTGACAGCAACCAGCGGGCTTACAACTCGCTGTATGGCCATGACAGCATGCTCTCAACAGCTGAGTCAGCACCAGTAGCACAGCTACTATCAACTAGCTTACCCATATGTATGACAGTGTGTTACGTAACATTCAATGTGCATTGCACAACTGTGACATCATCATTTTCAACCATGCATGTTGAGTAAACCAGCATGCGGCTTGCACCAACCATGACTTGGCAGCGGTCTTGTCTGAAACAAGCTGTTGCAATCATCATCATCAACATCATCATCACTGAGCACTGGATGTTCCTTGCCAAGCATGACAGCGGTACATGCCTGTACACGCGCACGTTGCCGATGACGACAAAGTCTCCGTCATCACTGAAGCTGTCGCTGTCAAACTCAAGCCCAAGAGGGAAGGACTTGCGGCGACTGCGATGCTGCTGTAGCTGCGGAGCACTAGACGAAGCAGAACCCTGACCTCTCTGCATGGGCCCCGCAGCATCCATTACCATCTCGCCCCAGTCTGTAGCCAACGCACCCCCAACCACGAACAGACCTCCTCCTCCTCCTCCTCCTCCGCTCCATCCTCCTCCTCTACCTCGTCCTCCATGTCCGCCTCGCCCCCCACCCCCGCCTCTCGGCCCTGTTCCTCGCCTCTTCCCCCTCGGCCCATACAAGGGCCCCTTACTCTTCTTCGGCATGGCCCACGAGCACCGCCGTCGCCGACACCTCCGCCTCGACCTCCGCGTCCACCTCCACAGGCTTTTCTGCCACGTGGCAAGCTCACATCAAGCCTCGTGGTCCCAAACAAGGCATCGCAAATCCCAATCCACGACCGGGCCCGGGACCCTGCTTGGTCCTGGTTTGGGACCCAGGTGGAACACACACATTGCTTGCGGGGTTGTTGCTGAGGTTGTTGGTGGCGGTGGCGGCGGCGGTGGCACTGCGGGGTGTGTGCGCGGTGAAGCTTGAGCTAAATGTGAACGTCTGCTTGGTGCTGATTTGCCCCTCGCATGGGCGTCATGCTGGCGGCAGCCGTCGCCTAGTAGGGTTTGCGTTTCCAGCTGCTGCTGATGCTGCTGCTCCTGCACGTAGCAAAGGGGTCCGACATGGACAATGGGTCAGTGCTGATTGCTATGACGGGAGTTAAGTCGCAGCTGTCTGTGCACGGAATTTGCTCTCTACTCGGGAGTGAACTGCCCAGAGGGTTTCTTTGTCTGCTTGTAAGAGAATGTTTGCGCAGGTGTGCATATGTACATGATTGCGTGTCAAGAACTGAAAGTTGTACTCTAAAGATATGGTGGACGCTGTTTGTAATTGGGCGCACTGTGTCTAGCATGCAGCGCTATGCTTGCCTGGCCAAGCCGCGGACAATGTGGCATTGTTCAGCTGCATGCATGTAGTTCATGTGCATGCCTCTGTGATTTGCACTCCAGCAGCATGTAGTTCAAGTGCATGTTGTTTTGATTGGCATTCCAGCAGTGTGAGTACTGACACGTTCATTGCAGAGTTGAGCTGGGGCCTGTGATGAGCACTCCCTCGCCTGTTAATGATTACGAGGATGATGAAGCTCTTGAAGCAGAGGAGGCTACACCCTCGATGGCAGGGAAGTCCAGGTACCTTTGCGCGTACACCTGTTGCTGCGTTTGTTGCTATCTTACAATGCGCTATGCTCTGTGTTGCTACATGCCTGCTTAAGTCGTGATGTGCAGACAGTGTCACGCACAAGACATGCATGAGATCATGACGCTATGTGTCTTATGCAAGCACGCTCTATGTGTCAAGTATTCTTGTGTGGGTCACGCACATAGTTCACATACCCTAACCGTGCATGGTTGTCTCGCTCTGCAGGTCTGAGCTTTTGGATGCCGTGAGAGTGTACTCAGAGAACTTGCTGGAGCCGGTATCAAGTGGTTCGGCGGCTTTCGCAGCAGCCACGGGCGACAAGAATGGTGGGTTGTCTTTCTGGCGGGAGACCTTCGAGGGGCTGTTCCTGGATGCCACTCCTCACTTGGACGCGCCCAAACAGCAGGACGACATGCTGTTCTTTGTGCGCCAGAAGGTGGGGTTGTGAAGGCATGAAAGCACACCTTGTCAGGCTGTAGCTCAATCATGCTATGCGTGCTTTGCGGTGGCTGGTCATCAGTGTATGCAGTTGTATGTGTGTGCAGAAGGATGATGAAGGCCAGGCCCCGTTCTTCGTGCGACGTTGGACGCCGCAGGTACCTGTGCGTATCAACACCGACCTTCACACCCCTCTTTGGTTGACTGTGTTGGGTATTCGGTAGCCCGTGTTGCGGCATTGTGCTCAAAGCGCCTCTACTTGCTGCTTTTGTGCTTGTCCGTTTGTAACTCAATCTGCATGTCTGTGAGAGAGCTTGGCTCATTGCTTACATGCTACTTCTTTGCAGCTTCCAAAGATTATTGCAGCAGATGTCGGCAATGGGTTTGCCGAGAAGGCAGCGTCTGTGGATTGGAGGCGATCCGTGTACCTCAATCTCATCGCTCACACGTCATACGCGTTGACTGTCGCAGTTTGCAGGTATGGCCACCTCTACTTGCGTGGCGCCAGGTCAAGACCATGCATCGCACACTGAGCGACGTGTGTTGTTTACAGCAAGGCGGCACTTGATGAACGGCGAAGGTCTGGAGCAACCGGGCTGGCTACCTCACTTATGAAGGTATGGGTGCAGTCAGCAGCAAGAATACGCTGTGTCTCCATGCTACCTCATGTTGTCAAGCATGCGAGGCCGTGAGTTTGGTAGGCAGCTATGCTAGTTGCTTCATGAGTGCGACGTACAACGTGTGCAGTGAGAAATTCATGCGGGACTCTCGAGACCGTGGCAAGCAGTTGCATTGCCTCATCGATATGTTTTCCGTCCTACATGACGGTGTGCAAGTGTGCTCCAGGTCACAAAAGTTGTGTATGCATCACCCAGCAGACTGAGAGTGAACATGCAAAGTTCTAAGGTGGGGTTGCAAGCATCATGCCTTGCCTCGGTGCAATTGCAAGCACAGTGATGATATCATTGTGTGTGGCAGACAGAGAAGCAAGTGCCAGCTTACCCTGACTGCTGCTTTTCCGTCTTTGACTATGAGATGGCATTTGAGAATGTGGTAAGCAGCTGCTTTGGGCTGCCTCAGCTTGCAGCTGTAGCACTGCTTGCTGCATCAAGGTAACAACACCACTACATGTGCGCAGGTGGTGTCGGAACCAGACCATTGTTTGTGCGTGATACTGAGTGCGCGGGGAGGTGCTGCTCTGAGCGACAGGTCGCCATCATCGAGTGCCACAACTCCTGTTCAAACACCAGACTCGGCCAGGACGCCTTCTTCCAGCGGCCACTCGGTATGTCGTGTTGTCGTGCATCAATGACGCATTGCAGCTTACTTGGCTGCCATTATAGGTCACACTTTTCTCAGGTTTCGTGACCTATGACAAGTTGCGTGAGGCTTTCCAAGGTGGGTAATGGCATCTGCATGCACGTGCGTGCGCGGGTGCGTGCAGTCATGGCAGTCATAAACTAGATTTTGGTTGCAGGTGGACGCACTAGGCTATCAACATTGCTGAGTAAAAAGGCTTCTTCTGAAAGGGTACTCATGAGAGGCCCTGGCGGTAGAGGGGAGGCGGAGGTGGCTGTCACTGGCGTTGGCACAGGTGAGGTTGAGTCCAAGCTGATCAGTCGCATGATATCGTGTTGTACAACTATCACAAAGGCGTGATAGGTGTTGACATGCACTCAATGTGTGTCAGCTGACCTGTCACCGCCTCCTGATGACTCTCCGGAGAACAGTCCCGTATCCAGCTTCACAGGCAAGGCATTGTTCAAACAAGAAGAGCCGCAGCCGCAGCCACAGCCGGCGGCTTCCAGCCAACAACAGGGGTGGGGAAAGAGGTTTGAGGGAGCGTTCAACATGTTGAGTCTTGCTGCTCAGAACACGGCGAGAGCAATGACAGCGGCTGCACAACCGCTCGTGAACAGTGGCAACGACATGATTGTGCCGCGACTGCAGTGTTGCCTCATGTCGGTGACTTTGCCCTGGCAGTCATTGGCACACGATCTGCTACTCAAGGTGTGTGCACACGCATCTGCTTGCGCTACGTGTGCTCTCTTGCCCCNCCCCCCGCCGCCTGTTGCATGGCTGGCAGTCATGTCATCGTGAAACTGAACAACAGTGGCATATCTGCAGACACCAGTGCCGCTGCCGGTTGAAGCATCATAGCGTTAGCGCCTAATTTCACACAAGTGTACAGTGGAAGTGTATACGCGCCTGCAGCACGCTTACAATAGGTTGCAGTTTACATGCACAGGCAATGAACCTTAGGAGAATGCTTGTTGCTGCGCGGCCATAGCCTGGCTGAATGTTTGCATGTCGGCATAGCTTTTGGCTTACCTGAAGGCAAAAGCAATGGTAATTATAGCCCAGCACACCAATGGTCACGACATATACTTGTCACACCAGATGCGCGCCCTAACCTCTTCACAATTATAAGATCAGCGTGTATAAACAGTGTTGCTTTGCAGCTACAGCAACCAAATATCTTTCATCTGCGGCTAGCATGCCGTTTACTGCAATGATTCAAAAACGGGCACAGCCATTCCAAACAGAGCACCCATATCGGCTGCGGCAGTGTAGTTGTGTAGGCGTGCTTGCATGCTGCTGGCATGCGTGTGAGTGTGCTTGTGCAGTGATAGGCAGAGATGACAGTACATAGCTTGGTGTGACGATGTAATAGGCATGGATGACAGTACGTAGCTATGTGTGACGATGTTGCTGTACTAGTAATGATGTGGGACCCATATACGATCAAATTGCTTATGTACATGTAAGTGCGGTAGAAGGGTTGTGTACAAACAATACAACAGGAGTCTAATGTGCGCTCAGTGCATGGTGTTACTCAGAAATGCAATACCACAAGCTATCGCCCTATGCAAAGTCAGCTCTTTGCACTGCCAATGCGCTGGTGTGTAAACCAGGAAGCGTCTGATCAATCCATCTCTGTTCCGCATGCAATGTCTTGGCGGACAAAGGCGTGGCGCTTGTACTGTTTGTGCTCAGCAATTGTGAGTGAGATGGTGCATTTGTGAGGCCGGTGCTTCATAAGCCTGCGAGTGTAAGCTGATCTAAATGCCGTGGTTGGCACATCATTAGGCTACAAGCGGCATAATGGTCTACTTCATTCAATGCAGCCACACAGGAAATCGTATGCTGAACGACCCGGATGTACACACAATGGATTTGCTGCAAACTTCCATTTTGCTGTCAGGGGTATGATGCACACAGCAGTCACCGTCAACGGCTCATACAAGAATGATATACGTATATAGAATATCACATTATAAGAAAGCACTCTGAGAAACGTTCTGTACACATCATTCAGAGACAATCAAGACTGAATACTATCTGTGTGAGAGTTGCAGTACTATCATCTTGTATGAGACACTCAGTAATGCCTACCCAGTCCATGACAGTAAAATCTGTACGCGTGCATCAGAAGAATACCACACAAATCAAACCAGCAACAACACAGCAACACTCATTTACAAATTGAGATACACCCACACAGCTAGAAACCACCTGTACAAATGTCCTGGCTACGGACGGACACAGAATTACTATCCCAAACTCACATCACGCGCACACGCTGGCACATTGCCAGCATTAGACAGCCCTCTACAATGCCTTCAGGGACGGAGAAGAGCAAGATAGACACCAAATACCCACTCTGCGCAGCAACATACTTGTTAGCACAAAATGCAACCAAAAGGTGTGAATGACATTTGCTACATACCCACTGTCACATAACGAGTTCTACTCACATGACGATGCAGGAGGATGCTTGAAGGGCGCTTTGGTACAACCATCTCCCGTCCCATAACCTACGCCATTGGGCAACCACAGTTCAATCCTGTCAAGATCACACCGCTCCAGAAGTTGTAGCCGATCAGTTTCCTTCTTGGTGACGCTACGCCCACAGAGGACAAGCAGAAGCCGCCTGCCTTGTAAAGCTCTTACGGAAGGGGCACCTTCCTTCAACATGATTCTAAAAACAACCCACAGTTCAAGAGAATATAACAGTCAGATCTCAAAATAAAGAATGCTCATTCACCTGAGTTTGACAAGCTTTCCGTGCAATTCTTTGGCATCTTCGCTCGTTACGACATTCTTGGCTTCGATGATAGCAGCTGCGCCGTCAGCTATTACGACACCGTCGATCTGGACAGATAACTAACAAAACACAGTCAGATATTCAGACAACGACAACAAACATGCTGCAAAATTACCTTGCCGTCTTTACTTGTAAAGACCCGTTGACAAAGCCGCTGAGGGTTTTGATAGCCGAGTCCATCGAGCCATGCTATGCCATGTTCGGCAACCTCGTCTTCTTGCCAATGAGCCATATTCTCGATGAATCCTTCATGAGTCTTCACCTACGTGAAGAAACAAAGTTTGTACAACAATGCAACTTACACACTTGTATACCATCAATTCTCTTACTGTGGCGTGTAGAGGCGTCTCATCTGGTCGGACCAAAACATACCGACCACCGTCTTTGAGCTGCAAGTGCTCAAATGCCAAGCACTTGATACCATTCTTACTCTCAAGAACTGTGGAATACTCAGCAACGGCAATACCGCCGCTATCTTTGACAGCTCTTTGCAGCTGCACATGAATGAAAAGCACGAATCACTTGCGTTGCAGCATAACAAGGTTTGCAAGGAAAACACGTCTCTCAGAACGATGTCTTACTGCGCTTTTTGTTACGAACTCATATATGACACGCTTCCACTCATCTGGGTCTTTGTCAGCATGCGGAAAAATCAGCTCCACGTTTAGAAACCTTTGCTGACCATACTTGCGTAAAGGAGGCTTCCTGCGGGTGAGATGACGAACAACTCAGCACAGAGAGACAAACAAAATCAGACAAACAGGCGTCTCATGTTTACCTCTTCCCATCATCATCGATCGACGCAGATGAGGTGGTTGCCATGGCGACTGCCGTCCGCGAGACGGCAGCTTTGTTCCCAAGTTTGCCAGCCGCCCGTTGCGTTGGCGCAGTTTCCTTGTGACCTGTAGACAACGAAGAACACAATATGAGACACATCACCGTAGCCATCAACAACATGCTTGCCAACCATCAGACCAGCAAACACCCCCCAAACATACCTGCTGAGGATGGCGCGAGGTCTCCTGGGAAAGCAGACGATCCAATTGAACGCAACATGACTCGCCAGTTGTCCTGACGGGTGGCTACGCGCTGGAAAGCAGCCAGGGCCGCCATCTGTATATGCACATGCGCACTGAAAAGTCAGTGCACAGAAACAAATCGCTAACTTCATGAAAAACTCTCGCGTACACACAACCAGCATGATCGGCACACAATTCAACACATAGAAGCATCACAAGCAACACCATATGTAACGGCGTTTGGTTGGGTTGCAGGGCAGGCACATACAGACACATGCGCCGACACAAGCACATGCTGACGTGAAGACACATGCACCTTGACTCTGCAGAGCCGGCTCAAGCAACGGTGCCGGTGACCAACCACTGCGTGCCGCCTTGCACGTCCCGGCTGCCGCTGCACAACCAGCTACCGCCATCTTTAACTCCGTGGGACGCATGTTTGACAGACCGGATGTGCGCGGCAGACGTCACTACAGTCGGGACGCTAATGGGGAAAACCTTATGCCGGCTGTCTACGCTTGCAGTAGGGTAAGACTGGTATATTTCGGACACCTAATTAAGGATAGGTTTTGTACTATGTTATACCTATCTGAAGGTGTTAGGTGATAGATCATTGGATAGCCCTTGGCGCGTACTGCTTGACACCGTTGATGGCATATCTTTAGGGTTAGTATTGTGCTGTCAGCGGTCAGTCAAGTAGACAGGTGTCAGCGAGTGGTCTCAAAACCCTATTTTCTTAATTTCGGACGGCTGAAAATGGCTGCTTTTCAGCCTGCTGTGGCGGTGTGCTGGCGTCTGACAGGCCTTAGCCTGTGCTGACGTGTTGCCCTTGCCTAGTGGCGCCCGTGACGTGCCCTTCAACCTTGCTGCCATCGCCGCAGAGGCTGGTGGCAAAGTTGTTGTTGTTGTTGGTTGTCCGAACCTAGGCGAGGTAGTGGGCGCCTGCTGCCTGGTGCGCCTTCCTAGTCGTCTTGTGGCGCCGAGACGCTCCGTCCGCCCGTCCGGCCTCCATCATGGTGAGTCTTAGTCGGCACCTGCTTGGTGTTGTAGTTGAAACCCTAGGTGTGCCGTTTGCCTTGCTTGCCTGCACAGCCTTGCATGCACTCTGTGCGTGCGTGATTGTTTTTGTGTGTGTTGTTGGCTTGGTGTGTGTGCGCGTTGTTCTGTCTTGCTGTGTGGTTGTTAAGTCGGGGGCTTGGGTTGTTGGCATTGCATCCAGGTGTGTGCATGTGTGTGTGTATTCTGCATAAGCATTGCATGCTGCATTGCAATATAGCATGCAACTGTGCATATGTGCCATTCTGCATTGCGATTCAGCACTGTGCATGTGTGTGGACATTGCATGCTGGTGCTGTAGTGTTGCATTGGCACAGTGTGTTGCACATATGTACATGGCCCTAGCTCTGTGGCCTCTCAAGAATGACTCTATCGAACCCCTTAGCAGCCAGCTTGAGGTTCAGCAATAGGCGAGCAGGAGTTGCGTTTGGGGCTGCTGCATCCGCAACCATGGTTGCCTGGTGCATCTCAAATCTGGTGAGGGACAGGGACATGTAGCGGGCAGGTTGTGGACTTCCTGTGGGGCTTGGTTGTGGTGTCATGTTGTGCAGGGGGGCGTCCAGGTAGGCTGCATCTTGTACCTCCGTGTTCAAGTTGATAAAGCAAGGCCTGGCTCCTGCAGGTGTGTTGATGTGGGTGGGCCCTGCTCTGGTTATTGCTTCTTGCTGTGCTAACAGCTTGGCTTGCTTGGCAGCCTCCTTCTCAGCCTTGGCAGCCTCCTTGTCTGCCTTGGCGGCCTCCTTCTCAATCCTGGCGTGCTGCTTCTGCTAGGTCAGGGCCTCCCGCTGTGCAGCCTTATCCACACGCTGCGCAGCTGCCAGCGCCTTCTTGCTTGCTGCTTCAATCCTCTTCCGCGCTGCCTTCTGCTTGCGCGCCTCGCCTAATGCCTTCGTCGCTGCCAGCTCTGCCCTCTTGGCTTGCAGGGCCTTGATGTACCCTTCAGATGTGAGGCAAAGGGAGCCGTGAATCTATTGGGTTCTTGGCATTCTTCTGTTGCCACGCCGAAGGGCCAGCCTGCTGCTGCATGACTCCAAAGTTGATGTTGTTGGTAGCCCCACCAGCACCTGCAGCCCCCTGAGAAGGTGGGTCACTGTTGACGTTGATGGTGATGGTGTTGTTGTTGGTGGTGATGTTGACGTCGTTGTTGTTGACAGTGCTGGGCATCACAGGCTCTGGAGGCTGGTTCCCCTTGTCGCTGCTGCTGTCATCATCCTCTGTGGCATCAGAGTCGCCCTCCTCATCAAATGGCACAGGTACTCCTTGCCCATCCAACACTGGGCCTCCAAACTCGTGCTGTACTTGTGCATGAGCCAGGTCTGGGGTGACTTCATCCGCTGTTGGTTTGGGCAGCTGTGGCAACTTGTCGTCCAATGCATGTACATTAACAGGCCAGATCCCTGTCACAAGGGCAAGGTATGTTTACCACGCTGTGTCTTCTGCAATTAGGTCAGCAATTAGGCATGCATGGGTGCTATACCTGTCTTTTTGAACCCGCTTGTGATGTTGGCAGGTGTCATGGCTAGGTAAAAGGGCTTTGCTGTCAGCTCCACGAACTTCAGCTTGGTGATGGGGCAAGTGGGGTCTTCAACTCTCCACTTTAGGAACTCCTTCTTGTAGTGCGCCTTCAGCGACTTAAAGCAGCTCACATCCAGCACCTAAGTGTACATGGTATGTGTACATCAGCATGTGCATCTCAGCCAGCATGCATGCAAACATGCATACGCATCTCACCTGCATCAGGTGTGTCATATGGGCAGGGAATGTCAGCATAATGACACCGTTGGCCCGTGCCTTCTCTAGGAGCTCAGGATTTATACGAGAGGAATGGCCGTCAAGCAACAAAAGAACAGGCCTGTCAGGGCTGGCGCCACCAGGTATGTGTTTCAAGAATTGCTTGAACCACTCAGCAAAAACAGGTCCAACGTCATGTATGCATTTTCCTGCATGCGCATGAAGGACCCATATGGGGCAGCCTGCACATAGTTCTCTTTGAAGCGTGACCCCTTCATGATGTACATTGGAGGCATAAAGGTGCCAGCAGCGCTGACGCATGCCATTACGCCCATATGTTCTCGGTTGCCAGCTTGTTTGTAGTATGGGTTTTTGTACCCCTTCTTGCATATCACTTTCACAATTCCTGTTATTCACAACATTGTTAGCAACTTGCAGATGGCCTCTAACAGCAACTTGTGTGCAAGTGTGAGCGCAGGTACATACCAACATTGTCTGGCTCAAAGCCAGTCTCGTCTGCATTGAAGATGCGTGTGGGATCGTCGATGCCAAGCTCCTCCAGAGTCTTTGTGTACAGGTCAAAGAAGCCCTCCACATTCTCCCTGGTGCACGCCTGCCACCTCCTTCAATCAAGACCCTCAGCTACTCTCGAGGCCAACTGGTGGCGTGTCATGAGCAATCGCAACCACTTGTAGCCAGGCATGCCACTGGCACCAAACCTCTTCAGCCTCATCTTGGGGTCATCCTTCAGCATGCTGACTACCTGCTCACGCAACACCGAGGTGAGTCCAGCAGCACACTACACACATCATACACACACAACAGTCATGCACATACAGGCCTATTGTTCACACTTGCACACACAACCTCAACAACCAAGTGACTTCACCTTCTGAAACAGGGCTGGGCGGGTAACACCAAAGTTGCTGTCCGCACACCATTTGATCCAAGTGACAAGCTCCTTCTCCTCCGCATCGCTCATCACAGGTGGCCTCCCCATAGGCACTGAAAGCTGCAGCTTCTCGAGGCAATGCACATAGTCACAAAGGGTGGACTTGGCCACACCATGGGTGGCAGCAGATACCCTAAGGCCCATCCCAGCCTTCACATCATCAACAGCCACTGCCATCTTCAACAAGAGACCCTAACCCCGTGCACCCCAGTTGACATATCGCATGCCCTTGCGCCTGGTGGTGCCTAGGCAGCTTCTGAGAGCAGCCTTACTGCACCCCCTGGCACGTTTGCCCAAGCAAGGGGCAGAGGGTGTGCTGCATGCTCTCTTGCTACCACACGTAGGAGTAGTCTCCTGCAATGCATAGCATTCAGAAATATAGCAGCCGTAGCACACAACATGTAGCGGACTTGTATGACAGCAAGCATGTCAACACCATCTCACCTCATCTTCTTGTGTGCATCCTGCTGTGCATTAACTGGCCTGCCCCTCTGGTGTGCCTCTCATGTGCACCATGAATGCACCCCTCCCTATTGCAACTAACAGACAACCCTTCTCTCAATACACAACACATCCCCCTCATCAGTGCACACCGCCACTGCCTCACCACCACACCAACTCAACCAACACTTGCCCATACCCAACTTCAGTCTGCTGCTATCAACTGACTCACAAAACTGCCAATTTTTGCACTTGTACATTACCCGCCACAACTTTCAATGCCAAAGCTGTTAAGCAAACCCTCTTAGGGGTGTTAACTAGACAGCTCAGGCAGTCTACAGAGTTATCGAGCACCACCGTTGGCCAAGTACAACTCTATCCTTAAGGGTTCAAAGTCAAGTAAACCATGTTGCAACACTTAAAATTAAATACTTGACTGAGTGCCTTCGCGCCATTACTCAACCGATGATGGTGAAACCTAGTGGAGGCATTGCATTGGCTCACAGCTACACGCCAGAACAACAACCACCTCATTTGGCCTTCAAATGCCGCAACTACAGCGTGGCAAATAGCCCTTAGCGCGCCCTGTCCGAAATTATGACACTGTCCGAACTAAGTCGATCTTACCCTAGATGGACGGTCGTGACGTTAACCTCCGCATTCCGTCTCCGTTGTCCTACGTTTTGTAATCTGAAGGTCGACTTGGGTTTGCAGAAGGCTCGGATGAACACTACCAGCGTGTTCTTGGCTGCTTTGGTTTCTGTACGCACATTGCGTTGGGAGGGAGACGACCTGGTCATTCAAGCCAAATGCATGGTGAGTAGTTGTATGTACCTCCTGTGTGATTGGGCATCGCGGGGGGGGGGGGGGGGGGGGGGGGGGGGGNGGGGGGGGGGGGGGGGGGGGGGGGGGGGGGGGGGGGGGGGGGGGGGGGGGGGGGGGGGGGGGGGGGGGGGGGGGGGGGGGGGGGGGGGGGGGGGGGGGGGGGGGGGGGGGGGGGGGGGGGGGGGGGGGGGGGGGGGGGGGGGGGGGGGGGGGGGGGGGGGGGGGGGGGGGGGGGGGGGGGGGGGGGGGGGGGGGGGGGGGGGGGGGGGGGGGGGGGGGGGGGGGGGGGGGGGGGGGGGGGGGGGGGGGGGGGGGGGGGGGGGGGGGGGGGGGGGGGGGGGGGGGGGGGGGGGGGGGGGGGGGGGGGGGGGGGGGGGGGGGGGGGGGGGGGGGGGGGGGGGGGGGGGGGGGGGGGGGGGGGGGGGGGGGGGGGGGGGGGGGGGGGGGGGGGGGGGGGGGGGGGGGGGCGTGCGTGGTCTTGCATGTCCGAAAGGTGAAAAAAGCGCTTCTGCACACACGCCTCGCCTTCTCAAGATACATACGTGGATACAGCTCCTCGGCACAGGTGCTCATTGGCATAATGTGCTGCGGACTCAGCATTCACTATGTGTTCTCCCTGCAGCACTGCCATGTCGAGAAGGTGCTTGAATATTCCTCCCTAGCCGTCGTGCTCTCCTTTACCGTGCTGAGGGCAAGGATAATGCCACTCCAGCTTTATATGACAATAAGCCGCAGGGTTGTCCGCATTCAATAGCCGATGCAAAGGTCGCGGGAACAGGCACTCCAAACTTTGCTATCTGTCCAAATTGTTTTGCGCAATTAAATTGTACGCTGCTGTTATCACTCCAACTGACGATTTTGTGTACAGCAATGTCCCTGCGCCGATACCCCCCCAGGAGTCTTCTGATGCAATCATGCACTATGAAGCTGTCTTTGATGGTGTCATCCGCTATGAAGAAGTGCACCTGCGTGAATTACGGTTGAATTACCGTAACTCGGTAACCTAGTTAGCGGGCAAGTCAGCTATGATAGGTGTATATACACATGCTGCTTTGCCTCTTTCATGCGCACAGGCTCCTCATCTGTAGACTCGATGCCATCAACCTCAATTTGCGCGTGACGATGCACTATCATGGCATAGATCACTACAGGTGCGGATTAAAAGTGCTGCTGCATCAGCTCGTTGTTTTGTCAAATGGTATAGTTTTCCAAACAGTCACTAATCATGACAATGGTGCCGCGATTGAACGTCTGTAAGCACTGTTGTTGCTGAGATGCTTGCCACGAACCTAGAAACGCGTGCCAGCGAAAGTCCTCTAGCATAGGTCGGTATCGCACGCGGACTACCGAGTAAGTAAGCGACTGCTTGGCAAAGTCCACGCGTTCGTACCCTTTGACAGAACCATCAGCAGCACGCCCTGTCTGCTTTTGCTTTTCATCAAAGGACGGACATAGTTGCGTAGTGACGTCTCGCAGATCTAAAGGACAATTTGAAAAAAGCTTGTCCCAACCACAACGATTGCATTCTCCTTTCACACATCGCTTTGTATGGTAATCTTCACCAGGTTCCTTTGGGCACATGATAGAGTTGACAGCGTCTGTTAGATGGCTCGAAAACCCTTCGCAAGCCAATGAACACCTGCTGTACATTAGATGATCATAAGGACTGTTGCAGCCGCAAGTTTTCTGAACCTGTTAAATAGGGTGTCAGCAGGCAGTCGGTTTGTAAGATCTTGGAGGTTGAGTAACTGCTAGCTTGCTTACCTTACAGTAATTACAAGCACAATGACAACTATCGGTATGCCGCAGGCGCAGAAAACTGGTAAGGGCGTCCCACATCTCCTTGTTTTTTGTGTGTGCTGAACAAACACATACATGCCGAACGTCTCGTCCTCCAATATAGTAGGGTTTCAGCTTTTCAAATGACCGCTGCTGTACTTGAACTTCCGGGTGCTGCTCTTTGAACTTCAGAAACAGCTCTGTGTGCGTGGTGCCTTCCAGATTTCTTTTAGAAATTCTTATATTGCGCAGCCTCTTGTTAGTGAATTCATCTCGAGCGTGAACTTGATCGCGTTTGGATGCAGACTCTTTAATGTTCTCATGCCAAAACTGTTGAATCAAATTCCGTACGGCAACACGCAAGCTGTCTTTGCGTTTCCTACGCAGCTTCAGGCTCCAGTCATTCCCAATGGATGTCAGCTGATAGAACCGATGACGTTTGATTTTGAGAAGTGCAGCGACCTTCTGCGTGACACGTGCATCGTTCAAGACTTTCAGCAACACACTGCTATTGGTTTTAACGAGCACGGCTCGTGCATGACGATGAGCTTCTCTTCTTGCTGCCTTGACTTCTTGATAAGCATTTCTATACATTTTGGCAACGATGCGAAGGGCTGGGGCATTGCCAATAGTCTGAAGGTCTTCATCGTGTTGGATAGCAGCTTGCAGCAACGGTTGCTTAGTCAAAATATCTTTAAGTACCAATGATGTTGCCGCGGTTGAATTGCCACAGACTCTGACAATGTTCTTGGCTAAGCCGCTTGATATACGACCAACAGTCCACCTGAAGGCAAGAGACTGAAGTGAGTTCTCTAAGGGCTTACGATGGTGAGATTGTAGAGGTCTACCATAACACAACAATAAAGTTAGTAGACCTCTAAGATCTCAGGCACCGAAAGGCGAAGTTGTCGCCCTGAGATTTTGGAGGTCCAGTAACACACAACGAGTGAGGTTAATGGACCTCTAAGATCTCAGGCATCAAGGAATTGACGACCTGAGATCTTTTTTTTTTTTTTTTTTTTTTTTTTCGTGAACAAAAGTATATTAATAAAGCACGTGAGTTCATAGCATACACAACTACCTGCAGGCGTCCTACAGGCACGCCTGCAGCTAAAGAGAGGATAACAGTACAGCACAGCAAGAAAGCGCAGCTGGGCTAAGCACTAGTCACGACAGACACTTGAGAGAGAACCATGGACTACACCCTAAGCCGAGACCAGTAGAGACCAGCCCTTCCACACCACCGTCGGTCGGGGGAGAGGGGCAACAAACGAGCAGAAAACAGAGTTGCTTCCCCAAGAGTCCTGGAAGAGAGACAAAGCGGTAGCGCGGGCATCATCCTTGAGCGGGGTCGTGCAAACCTGAAGCCATTCCTCCCGAGCACGTAGCTCCAGAGACTGCTGCAACTGCACTCGAAGGACGCTGAGAGGGGGGGAAGAGCTGTCATAGCGGTGGGTGCAGCGGTGGCGCCACAAAGCCCACAGTACAAGCGGGCGAGCGGCTGCCCATACCCTGTGCAGGGCAGCAGGAGAAAGTCGTGTGCCAACTCCAAACAGTAGCGAGGGGGTGGTGATGTCAAGAACTCCCCCCAGCCTCAAGAACAAAGCAGCCAGCCATCCCCAGACCGCCTGCGCCGCTGGGCACTGCACAAAAATGTGCAGGATAGTCTCAACACCAGTGTCCCCACAGGTGAGGCAGGAGGGGTCCGCTCCAATATGTTGAAGACGTTCCCCCGCAAAGACTGCTCCTTGTGCGATGAGCCAGAGGAGAGATCGCTGTTTGCCTACAGCAGGAGCCTTCCTAATCACCTGCCATATCCACCGCCACTGGAGGTCAGGCTGAAGAAGCCTCCAGTATCGGGGGCCAGGCACAAGCTGAAGTCTAGGCATGCTCAGGGTCGAGTAGCCAAGACGCGAAGAGTAGTTCCACATAGAAGACACCCCCGAGAAAGAAGAGGTGGAAGGCCATGAGCAAGCACCCGGATCGCAGTGAAGATCAGAGAGAGGAGCCCGCCCCACCACCAGCCAGCCAGTGTGGCGGACTGGAACAGGAAGGGCAAGCCAGGCGGGGGAGAAGGCCGCTGGTGCCCTGGCCCAGCGGGAGGGAGGAGGGAGAACTCTAACACGGCGAAGAGAGGAGAGGGGAAGGACTCTGCCTTCTTCACCTAAGCACAGTTCACCGGACTCCGCCCCTTTCAAGCGAAAGAGAGTGCCTTGACACTGAGAGGAAGTGCAGCTGGAGACCAGAAGCACCGCCTGGATGCTCCCGTCAGCCTCAACACAAGCCCACCATTCCTCCGGCTTGGGGAGTTGTGGACCCGCATCTAGCAGAGCACGCCAAGCGAGGGGAATAGCTGCCCACAACAGGGAAAGACGTTGCTGAGTGGCAACTGGAACCCAGTAGCTAAGTTCAGCAGCGGTGTATGGCCGGAGAAGAATGTCATCCCACAGGTCCTAGATCCTGTGAAACTCCGCTGACGCCCACGGCTTGAGCTGGCGCCTGGACGGACCCATCCCCAGAACTCTCCCATCGGCAGAGCGTATCAGGGGGTTGAAAAACAGAGGCTGTCTCAGCACCTCATCATAGCAAAAGGGAGGGGTGAGCACAGGCGGAGACACTTTCTGCCAGGCCCGAAGTATGTACTGCCAATGTCGGGCCACCTGGTTGTGCACCTTCAACCCTGAGGAGAGGAGTGCAGCTGCAGGGGGCATCCACCGTGTGCCCGGGTCCTGTGGATCTGTTACCCAAGCCTCCAGCTGGCGGAAGCCAAGCGCTTTCCAGGGCGCCCAGGTAGGATCCAGTAACCTGGCCGCCCACTTGGCAAGAAGTGCCTGAGTCTGCAGCTGCGGGTCCAAGATACCGAGCCCACCTTCTGCTGTCGGCAGGCACGCCACCTCCCACCTAACTCTGCCCCGGGCTGGTGACACTGAGGAATCCTGGTTTGTGCGCCAGAGGAAGGCTGTGCAATCCTTCCTCAGCCTGCGCAAGTCCTCTGTCGAGGGCGAGGCGACTGCCGCAACATACCATAGGCATGACAGGATAGCCAGGTTGGTGACCAAGGCACGGCCCATCAAGGAGAGGTAGTGCCCGGACCAGGTGTTAATACGCTGCTGCACCTTGGCCTGGACTGCTGAGAATAGCTGAGACTGCTGCAATGAAACCCCTACCGGAATCCCAAGCAGCGTGGCAGAGGCGCCATCAGTAAGCCAACGCACCCCCCAATCCGGGGGTGAGGAAAACCTGGCTGTGCCAAGAAGAATGCCAACCGATTTGGTGAGGCTCAAGGAGGAGTCCGATGCCAAGCAGTATGTCGCCATCACCGAAGAGAACGCAGCATACGCACTGGCAGTGCAACGGAGCAGCACAACGGTGTCGTCGGCAAAGGCAAAATAGCGGATGTCTTCCTCCTCGCCATGCTGACCTGGAGAAGAGGGAAGAAGGAGGCCATTGCAATCCGGGTGAGCCTTGAGCATGTACCCCAAGGCTTCTGTGGCAAGAACAAACAAGGCTGGGGCCATTGGGCAACCTTGCCTGACACTCCGCTGAAGGGGAAATTCATCAGACTGAAAGCCATTTACGAGCACAGAACTTCTCCCTCCCCCGTTGAGCGTGCGAACCCAGCTGCAGAAAGTGGAGCCAAATCCCAAGGCCCTCATCACCGACTCAAGGAACCCCCAGTCAAGTCTATTAAAGGCCTTCTCAAAGTCCAACAGCAAGAGCGCTGCTGACTGCTCAGAGACCTCCGCGTAATGTATAGCATCCAACGCGGTGAGGATGTTGTCAAGTATGTAGCGGTGCTTGACAAAACCTGTCTGCTCAGGTGCCAAAGCTTCAGGAAGTATTGGAAAAAGCCGAGCTGCTAAGGCCTTGGCGAGAATCTTGTAGTGCAAAGGCAGAAGTGTGATGGGCCGCCAATTGCGCAGATCCCCCAATTCCCCCTTCTTATGAAGCAAGACTATCAGGCCTTGGCGTTGCGTGTCTCCCATGCAGCCTCCTTGTAGTATGTCCTGGCAGTACTGCGTATAGTCGACACCAAGGACTGGCCACATGTGCTGCCAAAAGCACGCCGTGAAGCCATCAGCACCTGGGCTTTTGTGCGGAGCCATGGAGCTGAGCGCAGAACGCAACTCCCCTTCCAACATTGGCGCGTCCAGCTCCACCGCCTGGTCCGGCGTCACCACAACCGGGATATGGCTAAGACACGCTGCGAGGGCTTCCTGTTTGGCTGCCACGTCGGTGGGTGTGGAAGAGAAGAGAGAAAAGTAGTACTCCTTGACAGCATACATGAGATCCTGTTGAGAGGAGAGAGGAGGGGTGTGAGGAAGAAGAGAGTGGCTGAGAGCACTGAGAGGCGCAGCCTGCCGGTCAGCCCGCCCTTTGGCAAAAAAAGACTTGCTCATTCGTTCCCCTTCAAGACGCCATTGGCTGCTGAACCGAATGAAGCTGCCTGCCAGTGAATTCGCTTCCACCTGAGACAGTTGCTCGCGAAGGCGGGCACACTCCTCCAGCTGATCCTGAGAAGAAGGGAGGTGTACCAATGCTGTCTCCGCGGCAGCCAGCAACATTCTCAAGGCTTTCTCGTCACGCTGCCATTGAGCTTTTCTCCTAGCAGTGTGAGCTTTTGCAAGAACAGCAAGCTGTCCCAACCCATCCTCAAACCACCCCACCGTAGGCAAGCCAGCAGGCTTGGAGGACTGTCGATGCTCCCACAGCTGCTCAGCATCACCACAGAAGAGGGGGTCCTTGAGTAGTGAGGGATCGAACTTCCAGCAGCCCGGGCCTCGGGGAACAGACGCACTGGAAAGAAGGGAGAGAGCTACTGGAAAGTGATCTGAAAGCACCTCATCCTGTCGAACGGCAACCTCTTGAGCCGGCTCACGTAGTGCACCACTAACATAAAACCTGTCCAGGCGCGCTGCTCGCCAGGTGTCATCAACCCGACGGTTACTCCATGTGTAAACCTTGGAGTCTGGGTGGAGCACTCTAAAGATGTCCTCCATCTCCCAACGCCCAAGCAAAGGAGAAAGAGAGCATGCAGAGTGGGTGTCCGTAGTACCAGGGTGTGACCTGTCCCAACCCGTATCCTCAACGAAATTCCAATCACCCCCCATCACGCACCAATCCGCTGCCGGCAGAGAGGTTGCTAACTGGTCGAAGAAGGTATTGCGCTCTATGACTGTATTGGGAGCGTACACTGACACCAGCAAAAGAATCCCCGCATCCCACCTGATGCGTGCCCAGCAGCAGCGAGAAGAGATGGCCTCACCAGTGTCCAGCAGCAGCGGAGACATGCTCTGAGGAAGTAGCAACGCCACCCCACCTCTACTTTCCACCGACGAGGACCACACCGAAGCCCCCTTCCAAAACCTCCGGAGCCATGCTGCTTCTGCAGACTCGTCAAGCTTGGTTCTTGGAGAAAAAGAACAGTGCGAGCTCCACCAGACCAGGAGCGAACGCGCTGAAGTAAAAGGGAGCGCTTGTTGTTTCCTAGATATGTGGACGGCCCCCCTAGGCCCCGCACATTCCAGGAACACAGTCTCAGAAGATCAGACATGGAGGCGGGGTGAGTCCGGCTGTGCCAGGCCAAACAACTCCTGCAATGTGATAGGAACTGCCTCGCCTGCCGACCACTGCAAGGCATCCACCAGCGAGGTGTCCGCTTGTGCTGGAAGTGGAAGCAGCTGACGGGCATTGCTCCGTAGATGAAGTAAAGCCTGCGTGGTGAGAGGTCCTAGCAAGGCCGAAAGCCCCCCCGACATGGTGAAAAGCTTCCGCACATTAGCCCAATGCACCGGGCTCCCCCCCGCAGATGCAAAGGGAGCCTCCGAGGTTACCACCCACACCAAGCCTTTGTACACTCCTTTCTCCTGCAAGTACAAAGAGAGGGAACTAGAAGCCGCCTCCCACTCCTCCCACTCCGCGGAGTCTGGAAGCTGCAGCACGGCAGCAGCAAGAGAGCACAGCATGTGCTCCGGGCCTGGATCCTCTGTGCTGGGTAAAGCGAAGGGGAAGTCCGAGCGCGGGGGACACCTGCCCATCCCCAACCACCAATCCCCCTCACGACAACGCAGCACCAGCATGGCGCAGCCCGGAGAGGGCTGTGCAGCTGGTGAAGCCTTCACAGGAGAGCGAAACATCACCTTTGCTAGCGGCTGCGACACCGGCGACATCGGGGTCGAAGGGGGGATGCTGGAGCCGGCTTCCAGCGCTCGCGCTTCCGGAAAAAGGCGCTTGCTGATGTGCAAGCGAGGTGGCGGAAAAGATGAGGCACCCAAGTCCGGAGGGGGGGATGGTGTGTGCAGCTTCCTCGCTCGCCAGTCCTGCAGCGCCTCGACGAATAGACGTCCCAGAGAAGCGGAGCGACCAGCCGACCTGTCTCTCAAGTGCTCCTCCCACTCCGCCAACTGGACCCAACGGTGAGAGCCCATCACCTCGGGGGGTGGCGGGAACTGTGCCGCTGAAGTGAGAAGAGGTAGTAAATAAAGCTTGCCTTTGCGCTTGCCCGGGCCAAACACCAGCTGCATGTTCGCCAGCGCAAAGGAAAGTTCCATGTCCTCTAGCTCCGTGTTGAGAGGAAACCCAACCTCCGCTAGGCTCTCCCGCACTGCAGCTCTCAACCATGCCGACGGGGAGGAGGGCTTCCCCGCGGGGGGCGTGAGGCGAGAAACGCGAATGCCGGAGGTTTGCCCGACATCAGACAGTAGCACCTTCACCTCCTCGGGCTTGCCAAGCAGCTGTGTGCCAACAAGGGGGGCGATGAAAAGCGTGTCGAAGTCTGCGTCACCTATCTCCAGACCAGCCTCCTCAAGGGCTGGAGCAACCCACTCGCTGAGCTTGGGCGTGGGGTCATCAAGAGCAGCCAGCGCTGCGAGGGGAAGAGACGCTGCAGGCTGGACAGCTGCGCGCTCCTCTTCCTCCATCATATCAAACCACGTCTGATGTGGAGAAGGAGCCGTGGTCGGGGCTGGAGGGAGCAGCCAGCGGGTAAGAGAATGTTGGGAAGACGGGGCTGGTGGTTGCTTCAAGAGAGCGCCCTTGCTTTTCGCCTTGCCGGCTGGCACCGTTTGCCATTCTCCGGAAGGGGGATGAGCAGATCTGGTGGCTGCTGGTAGGGGGTCCGCCGGCGCATGAGAGAGAGGGCCAGGAGCGTGCTGGCGAGATGAGGGACCAGCGCCTCTTAGAGGAGCAGACGTTGCTGCAGCGGGGATGGTGCCAGGAACAGGCGCAGCAACAACTCGAACAGCACCCTCACTCCTGCTGGCTGTGTTGCGGGGGCAACGGGCTCGAGTGTGGCCAGGCTGCGCGCACAGGTGACACACAGCTGGAGAGGAAGAGGTGATGACATCCACCGTATAAGTCAGCCATTGCTCACCACTCTTCATCCGGAAGGAAAGCTTCGATGGGAGGACCACACCGTGGCGAGGGAGAAAGCGATAGCGCGTCGTTGCAGTCTCAAACGGAGGAGAGGAGCCGGTTTGCTGGTTTGGAATAGCCGGACCCAAGACTCCAAAGCGTTGAATGACCGCACGGGCGAAGGGGAGAAGCTCCGGACGCATACCAAGGAAGGAGACCCACGAGCGCGAAGCGGTTGCATCGTCCCACCGTAGCACTCGAACACGGCGACCACTGCTGAGGGAGAGCAGGTGCTGTTGTGCCTTAGCATAGATCTGCTCAGCCCCTGCAGCAGAATGGAAAAGGCACTGAAATTCTCCGGGGGAGGAGGGAATGGGAAACACCGATGATAATAAGCTACCCCCGAAGTCATCCGCACATACAGACTGCAACCAAGCAAGCCGCACACTGTTGGCAGAGGATAGAGAGGGGGTAAACTCAAACACAAACACTAATGCTCGTGCACGCAAGGTCTGCTGCCAGAGGTCAAAAGCATCCGTGGGGACAGTGAACTGGAAGGTAGAAGCATCCTCCGTGGGAGGGGGAGAAAGAAGCAAGTATGGCGTACAAGCATCAACAACAGCAGAGAGACACTCAGCTGTGGGTATGGGGCCCCCGGTGGGAGCCCCTGCAGGCGTGGGAGTGGAGCCCGGACGAAGGTGAGGCACGGGATGCCTTCGATCTCCTGTCGTCCAGGCCAGGCCAGCGGCTGTAGGGGGAGCCGCGGCCTGGTGAGAGAGGGCATTTCGTGAAGGCGGAGCCTCCGGGAGTGGGGGCAAGGAGCTGGTTCTCGGGGAAAGGGTGTCGTCCATCGCCTCCCCCGAAATCTCCAGCCGATCGCCCTGGTCCATGGCCTGGTCAACGGCCATAAGCTGGCTCGTTGACTGCGCCGCCATGATAATACCAAAAACAAATGTGCCATGAGTCCCCAGCGCGGAGGGGAGGCCAACTCAGGGGCGGAGCCCCATCCTTAACCACCCCCCCTGCAATCCCACCACCGCCAACCCTCCCCCCCAAGCTTGCCGCCGCCGCCGCCGCCTAGGGTTTCCAGCCGTTCGACCTGAGATCTTGAAGGTCTGGTAACACACAACGAGTGAGGTTAATGGTCTTCCAAGATCTCAGCCATCAAGGGATTTACGACCTAAGATCTTGAAGGTTCAGTAGTACACAACGAGTAAAGCTAATAAACCTTCAAGATCTCAGGCATCGAGGGATAGACGACGCTGAAACCTTGAAGGTCCAGTAACGCACAACGACTGAAGTTAATAGACCTCCAAGATCTCATGTATGCTGCCTGACAAGCAATGGACCAAGAATGCTAGTAACACAGTCTTGCAGACTCGGAACTTCAACACATGAGGCTGAAGGGCTTTGGGTGCGGTCGTGATAATACCATCTGAATACAAAAGCAAGAACTACACAGTAATGAGGTTGCAACATCTGTGTATATGTGTACGCGTGTGCTCTTGTATGCGGATGTTGCATGACTAATGATGGGTGCCAATACATGCCAATTGTGTATTTACCAAGGGGCAGCTCCTCTGCTGCAGTACATCGTGCTTACCATGCAGGGAACAATTACATAAGCAACATGGATGTGTGTGCAAATGTCTTTGCTTGCTGCATCTTGCTGTGTGCATGCAGCTCTATATGTTGCGCTTTTTGGTTTTGCTGATTACTAGCTCAGGATTTACTGCAGCAACTAGCGTGTGGTGTGCATTATAGTAATATCAATTGTTAGCTGTCAAACGGTGCATACAAGACTATAACGCACGGATATTGTACCTGCTAGGTGGCGCCATGTGTGCTGCCGCTGATCAAACCCTCCTGCATGAGCGCTGAGACAGCGCAACCCTTACCGCAAGTCTTCATATCCTCAGCGTTTTACGCTAAAACTAGCTTACAGACGTCCTAACGGTCAAGTAGAGCAGCAAGCTTCAACTCACCTGGCTCGCTCTCGCCACCCCCGATGGCCCCCACATCGCCGCCCATACCACCGCCCAAAGCCAGCACTCACTTACCAGCTACCGCACCAGGTCTTTCAACTTGCAAATTACAACTTGCGAGCTTTAACTACACAGTGGGATCTACTGAAACACACTAGCGCCCAGCTGAAAACAACAAGGCCGCCGCCGCTAACAACCACACAACCGCCGCCGCCGACTAGCTGCACTGCGGCACTAGAGTTGAGCTCACCGAGTGGGGGGGTTAGGGTTGGGGTACGACGCGCGATTAATGTCGCAGCTAGGAAGCACAGTTTTTCATTGATTGATTTAATTTATTATATCTATACTATATGTATACTCGATCGTCGATATATTTAACGGACGACAACATTTTTTTTTTGTATTGCTTGCTCTCGCCCCAGTGCTTGCGCTGCATAAGAGTATAACCGGTACAGATACTTATGTGTGCGCTATTTAGAGTAGCATGTTGCGTGTGTTTGGTTTTATAGAACCCACTTGATGGTAGACGGTAATTACCCCGCTCTTAGTGAAGTGGTTTCAATGAAGCCCAGCACACGTATTATGCTGGTTTTTGTGCACAAATAATGAAGTGTTAATTTTCAATCCATAATTGTTACACGTAACGTTGGATTTGTTTGTGCATCAACATTAATGTGTCATATTTTAATTTTTAATTGTTGCATGTGATGATTGCGTAGATGATGTTATGAGTCTGTCGAGTTATATCATAACTGGATGAAGTGTACGCTGGTGGCAATGCGTAAGGTGTTACGTAATGCTTGGCATGTGTACTTGTAACATGCCGTGAGTGATGACCTCCCTTTACTCCAAGTTAAGAAAGGTCAAGATCTTGGACCTTCTTTAGCTGCCTACTCTTGAAAGTTTACAATTTTGAACCTCCCTTAGCTTCCTGCTTTCAGAGTTCTTAAGTAAATTACAATTGCTTCGCATGTATGAGCTTATTACTTTTTGAACTGCAGACAACCCCTGGCAATTGTTAGCCGTGGTCAGGGACCGCAACAAAAGCCTGCAGGCACGCAGCGGGAACAAAGTGCCACAAACTAGAAGCAAGACAAGACTCCTCCGCAGAAGACACCTGAAAGTTCCACAAACCTGAAAAAGCCGGTTGAGATTTCTTCCGAAGATGACAAGCAGGACAGGAAGCAAGTAGACACCAGTGACGGACAGCCCAGCAACAACAAAAAGCAAGACCAAGAAGATTTCAGCGTCAGCAGTGATGCAAAAACCGTCATCTACTCATGTGAGTAACCAAGGGTGTGCAGCAGATGTCTCTGAATTATATGTGACGTTGACAAGTACATGACAAGCTTGTGTTGACAAATAGCAATCTGGAGTTGCCATGGGCAAAATTGCAAAATTCAATCAAAGTCATCCTCGTATTAAGCGCTGCAGTGTAGAAAGCAATAGCTGAGCGCCAACATGTTTGGAAGTTGCGGTACATGGGTCCGGGAAATTACCGTCTTAATGTTAAGCGTAAGGTGAGCGTTGTGTTTATAAGCGTGGGTTACATGAGTTCCAAGATCCTGGGTTACTCGAGTTCCAAGATCCGGCTTAGCTTACCGTGCACAGGGCAACACATCTACATACGCTCTGCTTGGAGCGTGGTGCTCAGATGGAAAGTCCATCTACTGTCTCTAATTGCCCTACAGCAATATCAACGACGACAATGACGTCATTGTGCAAAAAGCCGAACTTTTAATCTTGTCCAAAGCAAAGGGGTTCATATTCAAGTTAGAAGAAGCTGAGGCAGAGAACGAGCTCGATCAAATGGATCTTGCAGCAAGTGTCAACCGAAGGGTGCTGAAGCATCTGTGGATCCAACAGACGACGTGAACAAAAAGTTCTTCGAATGGCCGCGAGGTAGCTTATGGCATACCACATCAATGCCAAGGGCTTGACAAGTCTAATACTCTTGTTTTGCTTTGCAGACCTGCCCGATAACAGCGCGTCACCCAGCAAGGGCAAGGCAACCAAGCCTTCCACGTCCACATTAGAAGATTCAGATAACTCCGATAGTGACAAACCTATAGGCTACTCACCTGTCATTGAGATCAGTAACAAAAGTGAGCTATTGTATTCGGCTTTGGCCTGCTTGTCATTACTCTGTGTGCATTGGCTCAAGGCATAACCACTAAGTGCGTTGCCATAGGATATTCGATAGTCGCTTGCTTGTCTTATGTTTCAGGCCTGTTGAATCGGTTGAAGCTGCCCCCTTTGTTTCAAACCTCTGGAGGAAACACCTTGTTCAATGTTCCCATTGATCGGACGATGCTTGCTCGCCCGGGCCATTCCCTGAGACCGGTGAACGATGCTGGGCTGAAGCTTGTGGAGGGCGAGATCGACGCTGGCCTGCCAAATTACAAACGGTGGATTTAATTGGTGCTCGAAAAGATTGGACCCACAGAATGGCGTCAAGTGCTAGCAGACGAGTTTTTGCTGGACACGTCGAGCGAAAGATGGCAGTTCAAGAATCTGTGCGGGAATCACTCGCTGACTATATCAGCGCAGGCATTATGACCATCCAGATGATCCAAAATGGGCGTCTTAAAGGATCGAGGTAGGCTGCTTTGTTGTTGTTAAGTTCTGATACCTTCAATAACTGACCAACAACATTATATGTGACAAGTCGTGACCAACATCGATAGACTTCAAATCCTCAACCTGAGTAGGCTGCACAACTTGCAGCATGAGCTGTGACAAAAGTCCACGCCATTTGGGGTTATGCACGCCATGCGTGACATCTAAAAACAGCATGGTCAACCGTTTAGGCTGTCCATTGGGCAGACCCGCAAGACAAGGTGGGCTGAAGCGTGGCTTGACTGCTCACGGTCATGGATGGTCATCTTGCGAGAGTCCCTGACGCCTTCAACGGATGACGAGGTGGCTAAAGTCCCCCAAACCAAGCGCGTCCATGTCACGTACGGCTTTAAAATCGTATCTATATACAATGCACAACATCCGATACAGCTTTCTACATCTCCGTTAATTACATTGCTACTGCAGGATTTGCGATGGATCTCGGTCTCTCATAGCCAGATTATCAGCGCTTTTTCCATGTGCTGCACAGCAAAGAAGACTTGTTTATGGCCGATGGAAAGCCGAACACAGCGCAGGGCATTTCCCTAAATCTCTTGGACAACTTTACTAAACTCGAGCCCCCCCAAATCATGAGCGTTGTCAATCATCTAGACTCCGGCCGGCTGTCCGTTTCGAGAAACAAAGAGTTTGTCATTGTCTGCAACAACATGCGCAAAAGAGGCAGATTCAATGGATTTATCACTGCCAAGGCTTTGAATGAAGACTTTGGCAAGCCTGGGTACGTTCAACCTGATCTGCTTGCAGCGTTCCAAGTTCTTAAACCTTTCTTAACACCCATCTCTTGGAGGGTCAAGATTTTGAACCTTTCTTAGCTGCCTGCCATTTGTCTGAACGCAATTGTTATGCTTGCAGCAATAAGGATCG
The DNA here is from genome assembly GCA_009103225.1 of Chlorokybus atmophyticus. Lineage (NCBI taxonomy): Eukaryota > Viridiplantae > Streptophyta > Chlorokybophyceae > Chlorokybales > Chlorokybaceae > Chlorokybus > Chlorokybus atmophyticus. The sequence continues at coordinate 790,261 of RHPI01000560.1, forward strand.
TCTTTGCTCAAAATACTCTGAGCTTTTTAGAAAGCTGGATTTGCTCTTCTCCAGAGCTCAGATGCATGGCTTTTTCATGAGAGAGCTGATAGCAACGAGACCCAAGGTACAGACGAAAGAGTCAGAAAAAGACGTTGAGAAAAAGCCAATAAAGGCGGGCAAGGTGAAAGGGAAAGGCCAGCCCACAGATGTCCAACAACTTGAAGATTGAGATCTTCCCGTCGCTATACGGGATGATCTTAAAGAACTCACGGGCTCCAAGCTGGTCTACACAGCCCAAATTAATGGCGCTGTGGAATTTACGCAGTAAGCAATGTCAAGATTACTGTGGCTGGTTCATTGGCGGAGCGTTTATGCCACTGACTATGCTATGTTGCATGTAGACGCAAGATGTGGAGTTGGAAGAGAAAGCGCCTGCCAGTGGTCAGGCAACGTGTCGTCCTTTGAATAGATTCTGCTCAGTAGTAGTTCTTGGACGGCTTGTTCAAGTCGGAGGAACCCCTGCCGTCATTCTACAATGTGTTCGTGGATATTGAGTTTGTTAAGCATCGCAGTAGCGTTGAGGATATTGGCATCAACGATGAGTGCTTCAAAGACTTGAGGATATCCTGGTCGGCCACAACAAGCCGTTGCCTTTTTGGAATATGGTGGTCCTCGTGGATGACGACCATCTTAGCAGCGTAGTGCAGATTTTTAGACAGGATGCCTCTAATGTGGAGACATTTACTTACCACCACGCCAGCAGCAGTAAGTCGTTGTGTTCCAGGATATGCAAGGTCCATTAACCCGATGTAGCAACTGAGGCTACTGTGTTGTCTTCCGCAGAGCAATTGGCTTTTCCCACGTACTTTGCATCTCGGCAAGCAGCAATCATGGTAGTTGCCGGCTTCAAGGACGATGATAATGATGTTGGTTTGCACTACGCAAACCTTGAGCGCTTTGATCAGAGTGTGGACCCGGATGAGCGGTGTTGGTAGCCGGCAGATTCACGCTTTGCCACAAGCAAGTTCCTTCCCAGCTATCACGATGATCAACCTACTATTCCGCAACTGAGAGAACACCTTGCCTCTCATCCAAATCCCAAGAGCAGGGTTGATGCCAGGATGGAGCTGATCAAGGTTGATGAGGGTCGGGATCCGCTAGAGATTCTGCTCGACGCTAGGGCAGTAGCTGACCGCAAAAATGCTTTGCTCAGTGACATAATGCGGAGTTATTGGACAGCTCATATAGCGAAGTTTGGAAGTAAGGTGGTCAACCAAGCTTAGCGATTCTCCCGAAGGCTTGCTCTTCACTTTTTGCCTTATCGCAAGGACACCAAGGAGATGTTCTTTTTGGACCTTGGTGGTGGTGCTGCGGGCTTTGCAACATATGCCCTAGAGCGAGGGTACAGCGGATTCCTTGTAGACCCTGATCCCACTTGCATCCACGCTTTGAGTGTGTACTGCGGAAAGTTTAGCAAAGCCTACGAGGAACTGGTAAGCAGAGTGTGCACTTTGAGTTACTAGACCTCTCAATCTCAGCTCCCTGGCTGACCACTTTGCTTGCGTAGGAGAAGCACAACTATGGCTTGGATAGCGAGTACATGGCACTTACAGGAGAACCCGCAGCGACGCCTGTGCCGCTTTCGCGAGTCAAAATGCATGCGGCCATTGCCAAAGAGATTGTGCGTGAAATGTTCACAGGGTTCAATCACAACTCCGCTCGGCACCTTGCGATGCTGGGTCAGTGGCTGACCAAGGACAATGCTGCGCAAGAAGCTGGGGGTGACGACAAGTTCAAGAAAGTAAAGCAGTGGGTGTCTAAATCAATGGGCAATGTTGTGACAAGTAAGCGCCTTATGTTGTGACATGTGTGAGCGTTGCCGAGGATCAATTTCGGGAGGTATCATAATCCGCATGTCTGTTTGCAGCGAATGGCTACGCAGAGGCGCTAGAAGAAATGGCATGATCAGAAGTGGCAGGAGCCGCACGACGAGCTGCAGAAGGCAGATCCCCCAGCTGACGCTGCATCTATGGACTTAGATGCTGATGCTGCTGTAGTGCCTCCTGCTAATGAGCACAAGGACGAAGGCGACAGCAACAGGAGAGTTCAGATGCAGAGCAGGACACTAGAGGCCAAGCAAGTTGAGGAGGCTTTGCGGCATCGGCTGGCGGATTGAATGGATAAGTTCATGGACCTCAACTATCTGAGCGGCGATGAAGGCGAGCCCTCGCCTTATGAAGCGAAGCCCATTAGCAGCAGCGGCAACGTTGTGAACCTAACAGCCAACAGCCCCAAGGAGGCTAATGTCCTTTGAAAGAAAAAAAGAGAAAAAGAACGAGTCAGATGTGGCCTCAGGGAGCCGCTCGCAGTTTGTAAAAGGCTGTTCTGTCCCTGATTGTGATATCACTGTTGGCTTCGACAGCATGTACCCCACCAAGTGCGGCGCAGCTGGGCGTGTGCTGGGTGTGTCAAGCAGTTGCACGACTTGTGCATTACACGCTTCACAGGAAAGGAAGAGGTCCAGCAGACCCTATGCACCGACCACCACCCTGACGTGTCTGATGACTGGGAGCAGGCCATAGTAGACCAAGGCAAGATAACCCAGGCACGCACCATCCAAGGCTGCAGTGTCTGTCGAGATGTTGAAGGCTACAAGCAGTGCTGGCCTCAGGAGTCACAGCAGGAGTCTCAGGTGCCGAGCCTTCCAGACTTGGATGTGGTTCGGTCTGCAAGCTAACTCTCCATCCCAAGTGCAAGCCAAGTCTCCGGCAATGCCTCGCCGCTTTGAAGGCTTATGATAATAGAGTTCTACTACTTGCTGCTGTTAGCATGTCCAATAACTGTTGCTCTCAGCAATAATCTTGTACTGTAGAACATAGTTGGCTTGTTTGTGACGTTGTGTATGTTGTATCGGTTGCCCTTGTGTGTATAGAACTTACTCCTATGTAAAAAGATCTTTAGAGGTGTTGGGGCGTGCTTCTTATGCATGACAAGCATATTGCCATAGCTTAGCAAGTTTAAGATGCTCTAAGTTTGCCTTCAACTAGTTGAGAAATAACACGCTCAGATGTGTTGTTTAAGTCATTAATAGCGTATCATATCGTGCATAAACGCAAACTCTGCCTCAACTGCAAGTAGCTTGCACATAGTGTCAACTATATAGTATATAACAATATAGTATATCTTGAAAATGACAAATTGCAGTTGATTACATTGAAAATTAACATAACGTTGCACAAAAAGTGTCCCCCCGGATCTTGCTACACGCCTACAGTTCCTGCGTCGAGAGGTGCAACGGCTAAGCACAGAGCTAGACACGGTCTCGGCTGAAAAGAAGCATGTGGTGCAGCAGATGACGGAACAACGACGGGCTGAACGATCACAACCATCCCCCGATTGCCCTGCTGGAGATGATGCCTCCCGGGTGCAGCAGGAGGCTTGGCATTGGCATGCACAGTGGGCGGTAAGTATGTGGGGTGTTGGCTGCAGCATGTACGCTGGATGCGCTCAAGGCACATGCGCTGACGTGTGGCACGTTGTGCGTGTGTTGTCAATGGTACTTGGCTGGTTAATGTGTGTGAGCTGAAGTATGTTGTCAATAAATAGGAAGCCAAGGCAATGCAGCTGCGCCAGGAGACTGTGGCGGCTGCTGAGCGCAGTGAATTTGCTAGCTCAGAGGAGAGGAGATGCAGGAGGAGATGGACAGCGTGCAGCAGCATGAAACGGTGGGTAAGGCCTACCCACTGCATGTCGTAACCTGAGAAAGAGTCAAGGCAGGTGATTGGATAGGTGAGTTGATTGACGCCATGGTTAGGTGCTAGAGGCAAGGGTGCAAGAGGAACGTGAGCAGGCTAGCTGTGAAAGGCAAGCGCGGCGCTCGATTGAATATGAACGAGATGGTTACCGGTGTAGCCTGGTGGAGCTGATCGATGTTGTGGCAGGCCTACGCGAGACATTGCGTAACGGCAGGCACTCGCAGCAACCACTTTGGGACGCCGTGGTTGCAGAGGAGGTTCCACTCATGTATGAGGATGATGTGCGCGCTGCGGCGGAAGAGGAAATGGCTGATGACATCGCATGCGATGTGAGGGCAGTGGATGCGCAACTACTGTAGAGGGATGCAGTGGTGTTGCTGACGGCTGTTTCAGCACAGTTTAACATCATGCAAGCAAGGGTGCTATTGCGCGCGGTGCAAGCGAGACTCCCAGGGGCTAGCGTAACAGTCACCGAGGCGCGGCAACACGGCACTCCGTCAATAGCAGCTTGGGGTTAACCCTGTGGCGTGTCTGCTGCGCCATGCCATCAAGGTAGCGGACGTGCCTGTAGCACGCATGCAAAAGCAACTGCAATGAGTGAGGACAACGCTGATGGCGTGGACATCAAGTTTCTACGCAATCTGCAACAAGCTAATGGAAGCTGAGCGTCAACGCATGGTGGAGCGCAACAAAGTTGATCATAATCTCCGTTTCGTCGACTGGGAGATGGAGTGGGAGAAATCGGGGGCTGCATTGCAAAAGGTGTTTGGTCCAATGACTGGCTTTAACGCTCTGGAGCTAGTAAAGACTGCTGGTCCACGACATGAACGCAACTTGGTGGTATTGCGCAACAAGACATTATACCTGATGCATCCCGCGGTTTACGCAAGGAGTAAGTGGGCAATGTCGCCTGTACACACGATTGTGACTGACTCGATGGATGAACTGAGTACTGGAAACAAGCTGCTGAAGACCGTGAATCGCGTCGGAGTAACAGCAAGTCGCAGCCATGTTGAAGGTATTCCTACATCCGGTCAGCTTGCCCTCTGCATAGGAATACACTAACCCTAACCCTTACCCTAACCCTAACCCCAACAAGAGAAGCAAGGAGCGCGTGGGAGTTCACTATGCGTGATTGACAAAGGAGCAAGTGGTGAAGGCCAAGCTGCCCGCGTGGGAGTGTTGAAGGTATTCCTACATCCGGTCAGCTTGCCCTCTGCATAGGAATACACGAGAGAATCTCAATGACTCCGGACTGAGTTTGAGCAGACTGCAGAGCAAGGCCTTACAAGAACCGTTGGATCTTGGTGGATACGGAGCCGAATGACACGTGGAGTAGCTTGTTGGATAGATCTTAAAGTTAGCTACGTGGTGCAGCTTACAGCAGGATTCGGTTGAGTAGATCGTACGGTGTAGCTTGTAGACCAGCAATGTGTGTATCTGGTGCAGAATCTGGCGGGTATAAGACCCGCGGACTTGTTGCCTTAAGAAAAGCTTTAGTGTTGTGATGTAGCATGTCACCCATGCGCATGTGCTTGTCAACGTATGTATGTCAACAAGCCATATGGACCGCCACATGCACCGGCGTGCAAGCCACAATCTTGTCTCCATGGCTCGGTTGCAACCGCCAGAACGGCATGTGTTGACAACTTGGATATCCGTGCGGGGCATGAGGCAAAGTACAAGGGTAGGACTACTGGAGACATGTATGCCACCTCGACTCAGGTCACCTCCACTGCGGGGCGTGAAGTGTCTACTGCACTTGAACTGAAGGTGAGTGATGGTGTGCTGGCACCCTATCATGCTATGTTTGTGTTGTTCAGCTTGAAGCCGTAATGTTGATGAGGTACTGTTGTTAATGCAGCGATCACGCAACCGCACGCTATTAGAGGCACAGATACCTGAGACCGCACTTAAGGCCATGCCGCCACTGCTGCTCACACCAAGGCCGCAAGTCAATGTCCGCAGCGACCCCATGCGGAATCTCCAACCTGCAGAGACACACGCCTTGGAAGCATTTTGCATTGCACTGCACAATACAGTGGTGTATCGGATGCGGCAACATCATCAAGACTTCTTGCTGCCTATGAAGGATGACTGGGCAAGGTACATGCAACAGGCGAGTGAAGACACAACGCCTGTGGTGAATGACATCGAGTATCTGCCGGTGCTGCCATTTTGCTCGGACAAAATTGATAATCTTAAGATTGCACTCCTGCAACTGCACAACAAGGTGGTGTTGAACGATGCACAGAGCAAGATATGTGTCACAGGCAATTAGAAGACGTTTGCCCATATAGTTGCCTTCAAAAAGGCTGAGCCAGGATTCTGGGACTGGGTGGTGCCTATACCTGGCGACTTTCATGTGCTCATGAACATGCAACCGGTGTTGATGAAAATCTACTTGGACGCTGGCATGGATGCAATGGCAGTGGAGGCCGGGTTCTTAGCCTCTACCTTCCGCAATCACCTCATAAATGGATCGCTGAAAACGCATCCACAACTTCCTGTGCAAAATTTGGGAGGCGTTGTACATGCATATGCATGACATCTGATGGAGGCAGGAAGATGCAAGCATTAAGGAACAGTGCGAACAGGACCTGCGCTTGCATGGGATCAATGCCAGCAAAACATGCAAGTTCGTTGAACTGTTCTATGAGAAGAAGGCCTGTGAGGATGCAACTTGGCAGTTATGGTGGAGCTTTGTTAACAGAGATATTTTGAACTACTTCGGTCTGTTCTGCTCGGTTCGGCAGATCTGGCACCTTAGATTGGCGACTTTACAGGGTCTGAGCCCTTTGGCTTTCGCCTGGGATTGCTACAATTACCAACGAGTGATGACGCTGCATGTGGCGGACCTCCAAATCATTCCCCAAACGCTTCTTGACGTGCTAGCTGATGGAGGGTTCGCTATCAGCATGACTGGTACACTAGGGAGGCTGGTGGCACTTGATGAGGCACACGAGTGTCAGATCAACCGTGACATGAGGATGTCACTGTGCAATCTAACAACACAACAGCTGCGGCAAAAATCACATCACCTTGGTGAACGGAGTCAGACCCAGAAGAATGTGGGTCGTCAACTACTGCTGGACATTGCACCATGCAATGGTGACATGGACGCTGATGCCGATGACGACCACAGCAGGGTGGTGCGCAACATTTGTGTCGACGCATCACGCTGTGGTAGTGACATTAGACACATGCAGGAGGTCTTAACAGCATCACTTACCTGGCATGGTTGCAACTCACCTCAGACTGGACCAGGAAATGGTGCTGGCGGGCGGTTCTGACATGGATGAGACAGGCCACTGTGCGCGTGTTGTAGCGCGAAGCTGCAACAACGATGACTTAGTGATGTATGTTGGAGACTACACCTGCAACCACGGTGAAGCGGATTCAAGCGTGTGGGTACCTGCGCAATATACCCCTTACAACAAGGTCATGATATACTCACCGGACACGGATGTAACCATGATAGGCCTTTTAGTCAGCGAGACATTGAATATGAGCTTCAAGGATGTAACACTGCAGTTGGCACAGCATTTGCGCGCTGGTGCACGCCCGCCCTTCATCAGCTTGACGGCTTTTTACACGCATGTGCGGAGCATGCACCAGGTGAACAGCATCAATGAACGTCAGCGGGGCTGGCTGATGCTGTTAGTCTATGCAGCCACGGGCTACAACTATACATCTTTCATTGGTGGTATATCAAGCAATTTATGTGGCGCAGTGTGCTGTCACAGCATGCTGCTTTCATTACAAAAGATGTGAGACAAGAAGAACACGAGATGTGCTTCTTTGTGCGCCAGATCGGGTGTGCTTACTGCAAGAAGTACCGTTCTTCATTTGATAGTGGCATTCCAGCATCACTGTTCTTTGAACTCTATGGCCCTGCAGCAACCGCAAGTGACAAAGTTTATCTAGCCGAGTGGCTGGAGGCAATACACAAGAATGTTTGGAAGAAAACGGCAACACCTCGGGACACTATACCGACAGTTGACGCGTTGTGGTTGCATGCACTATGTGCCATTTACGCGGTCAATATGTGGATGCAAAGCTGCAGTTACGACATGCACCTCCCAGACCTCGCAGACTATGGCTACCAGGAGCATGATGGAGTGCGATATGCAGTGCAAGATCTGCCAGAGAACATGGCGGCTGCGATTGGCAGAAGACAGTTGCTCATGCACGGGTGCAGTTGCAAGTCGGGCAGGTGCAACACTAGAAGATGCAAGTGCAAGAAAGCTGGCAGGCAATGCACAAGAAGTTGCTCGTGTCTCGGATGCGAAAACCATGGAGAGGAAGCTGCACATGCAGCATGCACTTCAACACAACCAAACACTGATCAAGTAGAACCACATCCACGCAATGGCACAGAAGCAACTAGTGTAGGCAAAGAAGAATGGGCGTTCTCAAAAACAAACGATTCTGATAGTGACGTCGAGGATCTATCCAAAATGGACATGGATGACATCTAAGCCATGCAAGGCACTGACCCTATCTGCAAACTCTTGACCATCCCGATGATAGCAGCACTCTTCTAGTGCTGCGCTTGCCACGCCGACTCCCACCATACCAGCATAAATTGGTGCAACTGGCCCCATCTCTCAAGCAAGAGCAATGGGTCCACCACTACCGCCCGCTGCCGCCACCGCCGCCGCTCTTTGCTCCACAGCGTTGTGACACCAAATAGTATCCCACCACCGGCTGACGCCATTTTTAGGGTTCAGCGCACGAAATTAGGGTTGTGCAGCCATCAGGATTGTAGTGATCAGAGCGCATCAATAGTGTGGTAGGGCAGTTCTTTGTCGTAGAGTATATGTTGTCACCTCCTTGTGGCAAAAAGGCTTTGGTCTGCTCCGTGTGTCATGCCTACATTGTGACAAATGGCCAGCGTGCACGCCTGGATGGACATGAAGGTGAATGCATGCGTTACGGCGCATTGTACGGATTCATTGCTGCATGCTGGCACCATCACGTCGGTGGTCTCCACATCATTGAATGCGGATCCAAACACAAGTGCACTGTCCCTAAGTTCTTTCACTAGCAATTCACCTGCATTGAATGCGAATGCACACCATTCGCATTCAATGCAGCAATGAATTCGAGTGGCATGGTAGGCCCATGTGGTACATGCCGTATGCTCACCCCGGTACTATCCGCACTGGTCAAGTGGGGACAGCCACGCATGTGAGTAAGCGTGCTCTGTTGAGTAATGCTCGTTGATTTTAGACATGCACCACCCTCACACAGCTCTATACAACTGATGGACTGTGAACAGCCACAACGCGCACGTTGCGGTCGCGGTGACGCTGCGCGGCAATACATGGCCGCGACCATGCAAGAGCTCAACACCGAACATCAGGTGCATTAGTGTCAATAGAGTAACGTCATAGCAATGCCTTCTGGTAGGTACAACTTGTGCAATTGTGCTACAATTTACCATTCCGTGTCGTGTGCAGACTGCTACCAGCATTCATGTCTCCGTTGATGCTGTGCGCCCGCTCTGCTTAGAGGGCAGTCCGGCATTTGTAGGCTGCCCATGCATGGTGTACTGGCCACTTGACCAAGCATGGTATGGGGGATCATTCTACGCCTACAACGACAGACCTGGTACATGTCCACAATGTACGGTTTCCTTACAGGGTATTTGCGTTCACTAGTTCCGAATAATGCACTCTTGCACTCTTCTTATAGGCAGGCACAGTATTCGCTTCGAAGGCGGTGAAGTGCAGCATATGGTTATCAAAAAGCACAACGTAGTGTTGGTTGTGGCGATTGATTGCGGACGCAACATGTGCATACGCGTGGGTGGCAGCAGAGTGCAGACCAATGGCAAGGTGCCTTCTCCTTTGCCAACAATCCCTTTATAGAGGCAGTTCTCTCCACTGCTTGTAACACACTGCACCCAGTCGCATAACGGGGCACCACATCGTCCTAAAGTGCTGGACTTGTGCTGTGGTGGTGGCGGAGCCAGCATGGGACTGTATCGTGCAGGCTTTGACGTCACTGGAGTTGATGTTCTGGAGCAGCCAGAATACTTTTTTCAATTCATTCGGGGCGATGCAATGCTGGTGAACCTTGCACCCTATGATTTCATATGGGCAAGCCCCCCATGCCAGGCCTTTGCACGCTGCATACCTGACTCTCAGCGTTTTCAACACTCGAGCACATGGAACCACAGCACCCTGCTGCACCAATTGCGAACAAGACTGCAGGAGAGCGGGAAGCATTCGTCATTGAGAACATACGTGATGCGGCCCGCCACTTGAACCCAAACAGGGTCTTATGCGCCACCATGTTTGGTCTGGCCACATTCAGACATAGAGTGTTTAAGACGTCTCCTCATCTGCCGGTTGAATTGCACTGCGACCACCATCAAAAGCAACTGGGTGCGTTGTCGGGACACTTCGCAAGAACAACACTAGTTTAGACAAGACGCACATGCAGCAGATGTATCCCGTTTATGGGCAAGCAAAAAGCCGTTGTTGGGTTAGTGGGTGGAGCATAGCTTTGGGCATTATTTGGATTGACGAGTGTACACTGGTGGAGTGCATCCCACCTGCATTCAGAGTATATAGGAAGGCAGATGCTGCTAGCAATGGGCTACACACTTAGCGGTCCCCCCCTGTCATGGTCTTGACATGTAAGTCGCTAGTGCCAACTCGCGCTCCAGGCTGTACTGTTGGTCATTGCTGGTGCATTCTGACAAGGCACTGTAACAGCCATCACACGGGGTTACACACAGTCACACACAAGCTCTCACAAGCAAACACACGGTACAGACGGTACTGCACATGCAGCTGGTCACCATCAAGTGCCAAGTCGCGACCACATGTGCACCTCAGTCCACTGAATGGACATTAACCTGTATACAATACACGTGACATTTGCCTTCCCCACAGCTTGTCATTCACATCAACGGATTAAGGTTACTATTCGCAATGCAACATCGTGCCGTGCAACTTGAGTCTCCATCTATTGGTGCACTTGAGAGAGGTTACATGCACTCGTTTCGGAACATCTGAGCTGGTAAGTGCACACACTGCCTGCCCATACATGACACCACAATAGCATAACGAATAAATAACACAATGTGATGAGGATTGACCAGTCAGATTGACAAACACGCATGTCAACCACAACTACAATACACCACGACTACAAACTACAGCATCGCATTTGCCTTTATTGCCAGCGTCCATGAAGTACACAGGCTTGTTGCACCATTCCCGCACACCACAAAATGCGCCCAGCTTTACCAGGCAGGTGGACTGGTTTCATGACAATGTCCCATCATGGAACACTGCGCATGGCAAACTTAGGATGGGACATAATGCAATCTTACGACAAAACCTGATTCACCTGCAATGCATGGTTGCCACCCCTCACATCGTTGCTGGAGGGATCTGCGGCACTACAGCACAGTGCACAACTCAATAACCAATGCCGATCCAAGAACATAACAACCACAACAATCATGCAGTTAACCGCATGTTCAGTGCCACCATTGTCAACAACCAATGCCACTGTTGTAACGGAGTGCTATCGCGATGCGGTTCCCCGCCCTTATTTAATTAGAAATAAGGGTCTCAACGGGATAAACACAGCCATTAATGCAGTACAACACGTCGGGGCAACCATTAGTTCCCGCGGACCCCGCAACTTTGCAAAGGTTGAGTGTGTGTCTGTTCAATGACGATGCTGCGGCTGTGCAGGACAAGTCACAGGTGGTGGCTTCAGTCAAGCCACATGGGGGAGGGGGGAAGCGGTTCCCTCCACCAAGTGCGCATGCAGCGAAAAAGGCCAAAACCTCATACGCTCCTGCGAGTGGTGCTATTGCAGCACGCGCCTGCTACGTGTGCCATCAGCCAGGTCACATTGCAAAGAACTGCCCAATCAAGGGAAAGGGCAAGGCCAAGAAGGTTGAATAGGATTACGTCGTGACTGATGTACCTTCATCTAGTGAACAGTTGCTAGTGTTACATGCAGCAAATTGGTTTGATGAATTGTCTCGTGTACATGTAATGACACATGCATGGCAAGCACATGATAAGCTGCCACTTTTTGATAGTAAAAAAGTGGATCACCAGGCTTGTGTGCTAGTGCATGTAAAATTTAACATGCTAACATACGTTTTGCGCACATTATGTGAGTTATAAAATCAACACACGACATTGAGTGTGGTTGTCATGGTGCCGACGTATCATGGACCGTGGCTAAAGCATACTCGGGGGGGAACTGTGTTGAAACAATTCACAGAGCGTGAGACGGGGACAGTGCGGTTGTCAGCAATATTGATTAACCCGTGCATCAGTGACGGAATCTTTGCTACCTTTAGAGGGCGAGTAGTACCGTTATTGTGGACCTTCACATGCACGGCACAGAGTATTACTAGCTCGTTCTTGGTTGACACCGGGGCAACGCATAACTTCGTCGAAGAAAAATGGGTTATGCGCAATAAAATAGCGTGTAAACCCTCAGCATTCTCAGCTGCTTGTGTTGGGGGTACGTTATCGGTAAAAGGTGAAATCAAGTGAAAAGTTAAGATTGGTAGTTATCAAGCCAATTTTACTTTCATTGTAGTGCCCATTGACATAGTTGGTGTTGATGTGGTATTTGGCCAAGAATGGCAGAATCAAGTGTCTATGACATTAGATACTGCTGCACGGCTGTGCACATTAGAGAAGGGGCGTAAGCGCATCACTTTGTCCGTGCAGGGGTCGAATAGCTTGGAATACAAGCAAACAAACCCTACGTTTCTTACGGCGCTTCAAGTAAAGCGTGCGTTGCGTAAAAACACACCTGCTTTTTCAATGCACTTAACGTCGAGTGATGATGTAGTGCCTGGCAATACAAAAGGTGTCGCGGACATCATTAAGAAATTTCAGGATGTGTTCTCAGATGAGTTGCTGAGCTTGCCCCCTGATCGAGGTGTCGGACACACAATACCTTTAATTCCTGATGGTAAGCCTCCATTTCGGTCTATATATAGGTTGAGCCCTCGTGTGAGGGGGGGAATGAAAACACAGATAAAAGAGTTATTGGAAAAGGGATTGATTGAGCCAAGTTTTTCACCCTTTGGCACCCATATAAAGAATGGGAAGTTGCGCATATGTGTGGATTACCGTGTTCTAAACAAGATCACATTAAAGAACAGATACCCGTTGCCAAGGATTGATGATGTGTTTGACAAGTTGTCAGGGAATGCGTACTTTAGTACGCTAAACTGAACAAGCGGCTATCATCAAATCCGGATTCATCCTTCGGATGTCTATAAGACAGCATTTAGGACACCTACGGGCCATTACCAATACAAAGTGTTACCTTTGGATTGACTAATGCACCTGCTATGTTTCAGACAGAAGTGAATAAAAATTTCAGTGACATGCTTGGTCAACATGTCATGATATACTTGGATGACATCATTGTCTTTAGTAAAACAAAGGAAGACCATAGGCAATACTTGGAAGCGGTGTTTGCTAGATTGCGCAAGCATCGTTTGTTGGCAAATCTCACTAAGTGTGATTTTTGTAAAACGGAGTTGCCCTTTCTTAGTTACATTGTGAGTGGTGCAGGTATCAAACCTGACCCTCGCAAAGTGCAGATTGTAAAAGAGTGGCCCCGACCTCAGAATATCTATCAATTAAGGTCGTTTTTAGGGTTGGCAAACTATTTTCGCAACTTTATGATGGGGTACTCGACAGTTGTCATGCATTTGACCAAACGGTTGCGTAAAAATGCCCCGTTCACTTGGACAACAGCACAAGAAGCTGCAAAAGGTGAAGTTGGCTTGAACATCGGCGTCGGTGTTAACACTGCCCAATTGGGACAAACACTTCACAGTGGTCAGTGACGCATCAACACTTGAGTGTGGTGCGCTACTATTGCAAGATGGTAGACCTTGTGCTTATGAGAGTAGGAAGTTTATTCCTGCAGAGGTGAACTACACTACGACAGAGCAAGAACTATTGGGTATAGTTCATGCTCTCGAGACATGGAAATGTTACTTAGAGGGTGTTCAGTTTACTGTTGTGACTGACCACAACCCGTTAGTGTATTTCTCAACACAACAAAACTTGTCGATACGGCAAGCGCGCTGGAATGAGTTTTTGTCCAGGTTCACCTTTGATTGGGTGTGTCGGCCGGGCAGAACCAATGTGGCTGACCCTTTGAGTCGCTGCCCGTCATTACGGGCAGTAATGCGCGCGCAATTACTCGCGCGCATTACCACGCAGCAAATTGTCTCCCAATGATGAGTTTGTACAAACTGTTGTACAGGGGTACACTTTGTACCCGTGGGTTTCTAATGTAGACAACTTACAAAAGTTTGACAAACGTCACAATCTGTATTACATGAACAACTATTTGGCGATCCCTGATCATGCTAAACTGCGTGTAAAATGCAGAGTGGATGTACACGATCCACCTTGCGCTGGGCACTTTGGTAGTCGCAAGACCACTAAGGCAGCGCAACAGTTGTATTGGTGGCCATTGTTGCCTGCTGATGTGTAGCGGTATGTGGACACGTGTGAGAAATGTGAACGTGACAAACCGTTACGTCAAAAGCCCGCTGGGCTACTGCGGCATTTACCAATTCCTGACAGTAAGTGGGAAGGTGTGAGTATGGACCTTATCACTGAGCTCCCTGAGACAGCGTTGGGTCATACTGCGGTTGCAGTGTTTGTGGATCGTTTGACCAGAGTGGTTCACATTGTTCCTTGCTGTACGGAGATAGGCTCCCGTGATCTAGCGATGATCCTTTGTCGCGTCAGTGTTCAAGTTGCATGGCTTGCCTCGCAACATTGTCTCAGACTGTGACTCAAGGTTTGTGGCTCAGTTTTGAAAGTCGTTATGCAACTTCCTGCAAATACAGCAACACATGAGTACCGCTTATCATCCGTAGACTGATGGTCAGACTGAACGAGCCAATCAAGTGATTAAGGAAACCATTCGGCATTATGTGAGTCCGACTCAGTCGGATTGGGATATTTATCTTCCAATGGCTGAGTTCGCGATTAATAATGCATGGCAAGAGAGAGTGCAGGAAACTTCGTTCTTCTTAAATTACGGAGTGCATCCACAAAGTCCTGCGGGCATTAAGTTGCCAGCTAACGACTTGACTCGCGTGCCTGCAGCGCGCGAGATAGCTGCGGCCATGCAAGACAGGTTAGCATTGGCAAAGAGCTGTCTGCGCGCAGAGCAAGACCGACAGAAAGCCCAAGTTGATAAGCATCATAGGCAGGCCGACTATGATGTGGGCACTTCGGTGCTTTTGAGCACTGAAAACATATCCATTAAGGGAGTGGGTACCCGAAAATTGTTCCCTCGCCGGATAGGCCCCTTCAAAGTGGTTGATCGGGTCGGCACTCACGCATATCGCTTGGAGTTACCACATTCTATATGTATACATAATGTGTTTCATGTGAGTGTACTGAAACCGTTCAAACGGTCGGGTTCAACCTCCTCCACCCCCAGTCGTAGTGGATGGCGATGATACTTTCCAGTATGAGGTGGGAACGATCATGAGTCACTGTAAGCCCCGACGCGGACGCGCGCCGACTTACTTGGTGAAATGGAAAGGGTATGGTGTTGAATACAACACGCGGGAACCCGAAAGGAATCTTACCAACTGCCAGGAGATTTTTCGGGCGTACTGGAGTGATGTGTCCGCACGCGAACGGTAAAAGGGTGCTGGCAGACATCTTTACCGCTTCGGCCCTTGTTCTTTTCTCACTCAGGTTTTCTGTGCTCACGGTGGGGCCTTGCTAACCCTTCAATGAGGACATTGAAACCTAAGTGGGGGGGCCTAACAGAGTGCTATCGCTATGCGGTTCCTCGCCCTTATTTAATTGTATATAAGGGTCTCAACGGGATAAACACAGCCATTAAAGTCGTAATAGGGCCTTTATAGGCCCTAATAAGTTGTTATATTATTAAACACCGATATCAACTTGAGACTCAAATCTTTAATTAATATCGGCCGCATGGCGGCGCTGCTAACGCAGCGACCGCCATGACTAGGGGATATTTCAATCCCCTGGTTGCCAGCGGCGGCGGCAGCGACGTGGCTGTGGTTGGTGGTGTTGGGGTAGGGGATTAAAGGGGGGGGCAGTAGCACTCCCCCCCTTACAACTGTGCACAACTGACTCTGCTGGTATGACGGGGTGCCACCCACAGTATTCAACTGCTGGAGAGGGGTGGGGCAAGCCAGGATTGTCGTCTGCACCATTATCACCGCTCTGCAGAGGATGGAGACTCCACTGCCCAACCTCATAAGGAAGTTCCTTACAAGGTTGGGCAGTGGAGTCTCCATCCTCTCCACTTAATGTCATGCCACTGCTCAACGCAATGCCGTCGTCTACCCGGATCCATATCACAAGACGTGCGAAGCACCCTGCGCGCGAGCACCACGCCATGCACCACATGCTCCACCACCAGCAACTTACTACTCATACGCTGTGGGAAGCCCGAGAGCGCCCTATTAGCACGATGCAGATTAAATCTAAACCCAAAACCCCCCGCCACATCTACATGCAGTTCCCTAACACCCTATTCCAATCCCGTAACAGAGGCAGCTATGTGCACAGGCCACCCGAGTAACACCAACCCAATGTTGTACAGAAAATCAGTATTCAATCACTATTCAACAATTAGGCCAACAAAGTGCACCACTATACCACCAAAGCAACATGCATCACACACACACTCACCTGATTATATGCCGATTGATTAAATGACTGACTGCGCCTGATGAATGGCAAAACGCCGCAAGGCGAGAATGTGACGCCGTGGACGCCACCTACGCCAGCACCACTCTGAACCGCCATGTAACATCCTCAATACAGCCAGCCACAGGAACTTAGCCCACGGCCGCCAATGCTCACCGCCCCGCCCACGCCAACAACAACAACAACTGCGAGCGGGAAACACCGTGATGAAAAGCGCTGATTAACGGCGACGGCAGAACAGTCTACTAACTACATCAGCCGCCGTGTACAACCTACTGTACAAACGAACATAACACACAACACAGCACTGGTTAAACCTGGATTCAACAGCGCATGACAGCCATATATCGACAGAAGCAAGCACACCGTTGACAAAGATCCATCAGACTGCAACGCCGCGTACCATCGTCACAAAGCATTTATCACAACCACATGTGCGTCTTTCGACCAGAGTGCAGCGGCTCAATAGCGTGTTGAATGCTGCAGCATGACGGTCATTCCACCACACCCAGCGCTGTACACCTCTGACCTGACTAGCACAAGCTTTGCCTGAAGACCATTAGCGTCCCGACGGACTACGCATAGTGTAGCCCGCCACGGTTGGGTAGCTGCTGTGGCCCACAGCTTGTGGGTCTTACAAGGCAGCCATTTCAAGGCAGGGTGGAGGGTGTTCGATTCGCATTCAACACTTGGAAATCAAAACGAAGGTACGCTTCCGGCCGCGTGAAGCATTGGGTGTAAATTCGCCGCCACAGTTACTGTGGGTCTTACCACGCAGCCATCTCTTAAGTGTTTGATAGGCAATCAGCACCTGAAAATGGCCGCACCTTTGGTCTTTGGCGGCCTACCACAGGCAGTCGGATGCTGTCCATCGGTCAAAATGCACGGGATGATGATGTGAAGTTTATAATCACTCCCCCCCGCCAGCCAATGACTGCAACTTGCAGCCTGCAAGTTGCAACACGAGTCGTACACTGTGGACGGCCCACGACGGTCCAGATCGCCTGCCGCCCCCCTAACTACAGTAAGTACTACTTACTAAGTAGTACTACGTTGTACTACACGTGTAACATAGTACATTGTGCTAGTACCTAGTATAGTACGATGTGCTAGTTAGTAGTATACAGCCTACTCGGGCTATAAGTATCGTCTTTGTCAGTATAAATGCCCTATAAACATAAAATGTTAGGGAACCAATGGTTAACCTAATAAGGTTTAAATTAGATAAGTCGGGACGAATTTCGAGGAAATAAGAGTCGGGATAAATTAAAATGTGGGAAACATACATGGTCGGGACGGAAGTTTGAGCGTGTAGCCAACACCGACCATGTATGGTCGGTGCAAATTTCTTGGGATTTTACAAGTCTTTGTGCTCGCGGCGTAATGGTGCTGTGCGTTTAACCAACATTATGTCGGCCGACGTAACACCTTATCTACTAGACCTTATGTGACGGTGCTCGTGCCTTGCTACCTGTGAGTTGGTCCAATCAACAACCCTCTCATCGAGACACGGTATTCACACCAGAATCTTGCCCCCTCTGCCAAGCACACACGCGCGCCCCGCCACTCGCGTACGCACGCGCATGCGCTCGAAGCTACACACCGACTTGTGTAGCGCCTTGAATTGTCACACAAGCAAGCACACACCGGTGGCCACACGCTAGCAACCCCTGCTGGCTACCACCAAGCTTGCACACTAAAAACTAGGGAGCTAAAGGTTGTATTGCAAATTGTAGAATGTCACTTTTAAACCTACCAGTCTGCACATGCTACTGTCTAGACGATTCTAGCGCTAGACGGAATTAAAGGCTAAGATATTCTTGCAGAATCTTGTAGTACACTTTTAGACCTTTCCAACGCATATGAGCAGCAAATCTCCTAATTTGCTGCTCATATGGTCAAGTTATACTACTTGGCGCCAGGCCCTTCCAGAAATCTGGTCGAGCCCTTCTCGACTGGCCCTCCGTTTTTTGGCACCTTCCGGACTGGTCTTGGGGCCCCGGTCGATATCCGCGGCAGACTCATAACTCGCCGATATCCGCCACAAGTCATAAAGAACATGTACCTTACAAATAAGGCCTAAAATGGCCTTGAAAATTACAAAATTTGGCCTTGATCGTTACACTCCTCCCCCCCTAGGTGAGCTTCGTCCTCGAAGCTCCCGAGGTTGTCGTCGAGCAAGATAGTCACGCACAACATCTTTGAGCATTAGTCAAGTGTGCCTCTGGCTCCCAGGATGCTTCATGCAACGGATAGCCCTTCCATTTCACTAAAAACTTGCGTACGCCATGCACAAACTTCTCACCAAGCTCCAAAGGTGACAACTTGTATACGGGTCGATACGGTGGCTTGTGCACGCTCTCAATCAGCTCCACACGGTGGTCTACGCTCCGTGGAGGTGGTAGACTAGATGGAAGTCCGTCCACCATGATATCTTGGTATTCTTTAACAAGTTTACATACCTCGGCGTCCATCGTAGCCGTCTTAACATCGTCACTCAGCTCCGGTGCTGACTTTGCAGTGTTTTCGCGCACCACACACAACCATGCAGCCCTTGCCTTCCGTGGAGACAATAACTTCCTCAATTGCACATAAGAGATTTGGTCAATTGTCATAATACCTGATTGTGCGTGCCGCGCCTCGATGACGTCCGACGCAGCTTGAATGGACTCTCCACCGTTTTGTTCGATAATGAGCACGCGCTTCTTTCAATTGATGGATGGATTATGTTGCCATAGCCACGGTAGTCCCAAAATTCCATCAAACCCGTTTCGTAGGGTGATGCAGCAAAATCGCATGGTCTCCTTCATCTTCCCAATGCGAACACACAACTCTTTGGTCATAAACGCAGCGCCATCACCTCCAGAGGGTGGCTCTCCATCAGCGAGCTTCACTTCACCTCCTCGTAATGACGAAAGCCAACCGTAACGCCGCGCAATATCAATACTCATAAAGTTGCTGATGGCACCGCTATCAATCATGAGCTTACACTCTCTCCATCGTCCTTGGTCATCGCAAGTGTGTGCTCGAAGCCCGAAGTACTCTGTTGTCTCCTCATTTGCAGAACTCACCACCGTTGGCGCGTTCATAGCCATCTTCTCTTGCTTCTTTAATGGAAACGTCACAGCATCCGCCCGTGCATGAGGCTCCTTCCTATCCCCAGCAGTAGCCTCCTCACCTACTGGGGGAAGTCCTTTTTCTGCTCCACGCCATTTTGCTCCATGGTGTTGACGCGACGATCACGGTGAGGGTTGCCATCCGGTGTTAGCCTTTGCGTGCTTCGTTTGGAGCATCCGTACGCCAAATGCTCCGTCGACCCACACGCATAACACTTGCGCACACCTTTATCTCTTTCACCATGTCCGATGTGCTTTGCATCACTTCCATGTGTGTGTATGGCACCCATCTCCATTGGTGCAGGCCTAGAGTCAGCTCCACCTCCATCGGCAAGTGCTAAACTTGGTTCTCCTCGTCTCCATGCATGTTGAAAGCCTCCCCGGGGCTGATCACCATGCCTTTGCCTCCAATCAGTGTTTCTTGTGGTGGACTTGAAGTACAACGCGTCGAGACGCTCCGCGATGCGTATAGCCTCCGCGAGTGTCTTCGGGTCCCCTAGCTCCACTTCTTTACGCCCCAAAGGTTTTAAACCACGTGTATACCTGTCCAACTGCTCCTCCTCGATCATATTGGGTATGGACATCACCAATCGCTGAAACGCGGCCGTGTACGCCATTACCGACCCCATTTGCACAAGGGCTGCAAGTTTGTCGCGTGCGGCCTTCACGCTCTCAACGAGAACAAATTGATGTCTGACCTCCAGTGCCAACTCTTTCATGGTGGTCAATGGTAGCGCCAACCCGTTTGCAACACGCGTACATCGATGCCTCCACTACACAAGTGCTGCACCGTCAAGCAACGTCGCTGCAACCTCCACGTGCAGATGCGTGGGCACCTCCGTGAGCTTCAACCAAGACGACACTTGAAAAATCCATTCATCCACTGCATCTCCATCACGTTGACCCTTAAATGGCTTGGGCTTTGGCACCTTCACATGCACGCGCGAGCTTGATGCCATGGGAACTTGTACACGCGCCATCGCATGCTCATACGCCTCGCGTTGTGCTTGTGCCACCGCTTGCGTGTGATGAAGCTCTTCTCTCAATGCTAAGATGGCCGCTTGAAGCTCTTCCATGCGAGCATCCTCCATCTCCACTAACACACTACACCCCGCTTCCGAATAAAAAGTGTAAACGCCCACACACTTCCTCTCTCACCTTCGTAAACCGTGCTCCGATACCAGTTGTGACGGTGCTCGTGCCTTGTCACCTGCGAGTTGATCCAATCAACAACCCTCTCACCAAGACACGGTATTCACACCGGAACCTTGCCCCCTCTGCCAAGCACACACGCGCGCCCCGCTCGCGTACGCACGCGCATGCGCTCGAAGCTACACACCGACTTGTGTAGCGCCTTGGATCGTCACACAAGCAAGCACACACCGGTGGCCACACGGTAGCAACCCCTGCTAGCCACCACCAAGCTTGCACACCAGATACTAGGGAGCTAAAGGTTGTATTGCAAATTGTAGAATGTCACTTTTATACCTACTAGTCTGCACATGCTACTGTCTAGACGATTCTAGCGCTAGACGGAACTAGAGGCTAAGATATTCTTGCAGAATCTTGTAGTACACTTCTAGACCTTTCCAACGCACCAAAGATCGCGCCAGGCCCTTTCAGAAATCTGGTCGAGCCCTTCTCGACTGGCCCTCCGTTTTTTGGCACCTTCCGGACTGGTCTTGGGGCCCCGGTCGATATCCGCGGCAGACTCATAACTCGCCGATATCCGCCACAAGTCATAAAGAAATGTACCTTACAAATAAGGCCTAAAATGGCCATGAAAATCACAAAATTTGGCCTTGACTGTTACATTGGCGGTGTGTGCCACTTTGGTCTCTTGCACGCGAGCGGCCCACCCCCGCGCCAAGTGTTCGAGCTCTTAGAAGGACACATGACCGTCTTAAAGAGCATCTTTTCAATAACCATACCATGCTGTTCTGATCTATGGCGCGGCCCAGCAGCTGACATTGCTGACCGTCGTTCAGCGTGAAACATGTGATACTGCCTGGAGAGATCCCATGGCGCGCTTGCGCTCACGTGCGTTGGGTTCCTCCGGTTGGCCTGTGTTGGAATCCAACACCATGTCTTCGTCGTGGTTGCGGATGGCGTTTGATCTTGGGTAAGACACCAGAGCGGGGAGCGTACGACGTGGTTGACCAGGTTGGTTGCACTTGTAAAAGTGCTGGTGATCATGACGTGTGGCTAGTTGTGCTGCGCGCCCAGGGTGCAGGATAGCGTCGACGGTGAGATCGTGTAGACGACTGCTGTGCAGGATTTCAGCAGCGAAAAGATCCACGACTGTAGCCAGGTTGGTCCACTTGGCGCGGACGCGATGAGCACGGGAGCCATGCCGCGCTGCATTGATTTTGAGAGGGTGTCCCAGTAAAGAACACACCTGTCGGAAGCTGTTGGCCACGTGATGGCGCTTATTGTCCTCGGAGTGCACATTCTTGATGATGTATCCCAAAGGCCTGCACAGCTGGTTGCTCTGCAGGATTTTCATGATACGCATTAGTTCCCAAAATAGTCGCGAGCGAGAATCACCGAGTCCTTGGTCTCTACCTGCTCTGGAGTGTCCTTGACACTCCCATCCTGCTATCAGTAGGTCGATGTTGCCCACCGCCAGGAGGTGATCCGCGGTGATTAAACGGATGTCCTATGGCAGTGCCTTCAGACTGCCTTGCAGTGCCGATAGCGGCAGTCGCTGCGGGTAGCATTTGTGTAGGTGGCGCAGGTGGTGGCTTAGGGCAAGCTTTGTGTGTGGATTAGGGTCACAGTACAAGTACTTGGTGACCGTCGCGCCGGTGTTGAGGACCGCGGCGAGGCCACTACCTATACCTCCCAGCGTTTCCAACAGGGTGATGCCTTGTTGTTGACGAAATACATGGAAATCCACTACTCCAGTGGCCACCTGGTGTTGCTCCTGGACCGCAGCTTGGTCCTTGTAGAGAGGGACTTGTGAAGTAAGCCATGGTCTGGTCAGTAGTAGATGTGCGACCACCTGTGCGCGCCAGCGGCGTTCTGCTGGTTTCTGGTGGGCCATTTCTTCAGTGGCATCTTCCTGAGACTCGTCGCATGGGATAGGAGAGTCTTGGTCAGAGTTGTGGGTGATTACCGCAGCTGATCTGTAAGTGGTTGTCGAAAACGACGTGCGGGTGGCTGTTGCAGCTGACCTGTCAATGGTTGTCAACAGCGTCTTGTAGGTGGTTGTTGCAGCTGTCCTTCGGTGAGAGCGAGTGCGAGCCACCAGCTCGAGAAGCAGGTATCCTTGAACCTCTCCATCCTCCTCATCGCAATGAGGACGAAACCATGCCTTCTCTGTCCAGCAGTCCAGCCCCATGCCAACAAGGAAGTTGAAGTCCTGTCCCAGCAACAGGTCGAAGGATCCTGCATTGGTGACCACACATTTCTGTATGACCTCGGTGCTGTGGGAAGGGTCCACTCCTGTCAAGCGAATGCAGAGGGCTTGCTTAGTGATGCCAATCACTTTGTCACGGCTGCTGGTTGCTGTGTCAAGCACGTATGGGCACGGCATCAGCTCAGCGCTGGTGATGCCAAGGTCGCGTGCGAGGTAACATTTAGTAATGACAAGCTGGGCTTCAGGGTCTAGCATCACACGCTAGAGTGCTCGTCCATTGATAGTGACATGCTTGCCTTGGTTGGCGATCATGGCCGCATTGGCGTAGATGCGCAGCCGCTTTTTATCGTCGGTAGCGTGTGCGTAGGGTGACCGCTGCTGCAGTCTTCTCCGGTGGTGTCGAGCGCAGTGCGGCAAGTGCCCCTCGACTAGTGGAGTCTTGAGAATCTCCTAAACCGCGGCTTGGCCCGAACCGTCCTTGTCTTGGCTGTTGGTATACGCGCTGCGGCCTAGGTGCTGGCGGTGCTGCCTGTGGTTGCCCTGATTGTGGCGCAGGGGGATTGCACCCCTGTGTGGCCGGGGTCATACCTGGCGGCGTAGCCAGTGGTTGTTGGGGAAACCCTGGAGGACCAAGTGTTTGTGGGCCCGCCTCTCGTGCAACCTGTTCTTCCACATAAGTCCAGTGTACTGCATGAGCCGCCTCCCTGACCAGTGTACCTTCCCATGTGGTTATTGGATTGTTGACTACGTCGCTCCAACGGTAACTCTGAGGCATGGGCTGGAGATGCACTGCGCGTAGGAGCCGCGCTCTTATGTTGTGGGTGATGGTGGGAACCGTTGGGATCCCTGCCATGTAGGCATCCTATCTGCCATTAACCACCCCCACTTCTAGCACCATTGTTGCTCGTGCCCGCACAGGGAGGTAAATCTCTGGCTGTTGGACATGCTCGAAGCATCACACCAGAACTCCTTCCCCAGCTTGGCATCTTCAAGCATAGAGCGCGCCTTCTCCACAAGAGTCCGGTTCAGACGTTCAGCCGCACCATTCTGTTCAGGTGTATATGGTGCTGTGGTCTTATGCTTGACTCCTTTGTCAGCAAACCAGCCCTTCAAGTGCTGGTGTAAGTACTCGCCTTCTCTATCTGACCTAGTTGCAGACGTGTATAATATACAATAAATGCTGAGCTCAGTATTCATTAGACAAGCTGAGCGAGTCTGTACTTATCTGAGAATTTTGTTCTTGAACCGGAAGCTATGCTGTTCTGCCGGATCTTTAATCCGGCGCCGTTCTCTCAGACTTGAGCTGGTGCCGAGATTGGGTTTTTTGAGTCTTATATCATTACTGGCACAGATTTGTTGAATTATTAATATTGGCACAAACCATTCAGGCCAACATTAGTCCAAGCTTGTGCAAGTGTTGGCACAAGCTGTTACTCTCATGCCATTGCTGGCACAGCATTTGCCAGTATAAGTTTATAATTCATAGACCAGTAATGGCATAGTAACTGGCTCAAAATGTTTGTGCCAACACTGGCACGGGTTTGTGTCAGTATTGACACGGGGCGCTGGAGCCATGTATACACAACGGAGAAATGGCTAGAGGCTTGATTGTGTTGGACTTGGTGTATCTCATTTGGTGTACTTGGTAGTTGTATGTAGGTGATACGTCGACCCATGCTGTTTGTGCTCATGTCATGTTTCGTCGTTGACGACCGACGACCACGACGATGACGAGCATTAAGTGAAGGGGATTATTATGCTTGTAGCTTGATGTGTCAACTATTGCACTTAGATTAGCTATAAGTGCACATGCTAGATGAACACCATCCCACTCGCAACTAATAAAAATAACCAGCACGAGCGCCACGCCATTGCCTTATATTACCGCAACCGCAACGCAACACACGAAACAGACGGGTTATTGACGCTTTTGATATTGTATGCGGCGCATTGACAGCGAGCGCGCTCATTTTGTGATAGCTTGTGGCAATACTTATTGAAGTACAACCATGCACCGAAAGCCCCTCAGAAAGCTTATCAATATATTCTTAATGCGCTGATTGTACACCCCCCCACCACCACGTACATGAGCAAGCGATGATGTGCATAGACATTTTGTTTAATATGGCTGCGCCCATACACAAAACTGTTGCATCAAGAGGCATGCTCGCGGCACATGAATGAGAAGGAGTTGCTGTAGCCGCAAAGCACCAGTGTTGTCTCACGCTGACCTTGTGAATATGAGGTCGTTACAACGCGCATGTGGGCCAGATGATTTGGCAATATGCCAAGTAGCAGTCGTGATCACTAGTGCGCTGATGTATTAATCGTCGCTGTATGCTCTAAACAGTGCTTGCACACGGGAGTGCTTATACCTCCAGGTGCGCCAAGGGCTATGCCGACAAATAAACATCCAGTCATGCAACGACCGCGCAGCAACGATCATCCTTCTTAAGGTTGATTGCCGTGTTTCAATCTCAACTGCAACTACCTGTAAGCCTGCTGCAGGCGCAATACAATACCGCTGTACAGTTGCGCCAAGTTAGACGGTATGATGCTGCAACTGGCAGCGGCATTGGTGTTTGCAGAAATGCGATTGTTGTTCAGTGTCACAATCACGTGACTGCCAGCCCTGCAACGGGGGGGACCAAGAGAGCGCACATAGCGCAAGCAAGCGTGTGCACACACCCTGAGTAGCCAATCGTGTGCCAATGACTGCCAGGGCAAAGCCACCGATGAGGCAATACTGTAAAGTCATGGCACAATCGCGTCGTTGCCACTGTTCACGAGCAGAAGTGCAACGGCCGTCATTGCTCTCTCCGTGTGCTGAGAAGCAAGTCACTCGACGTCTTGAACCAACCACAAACCTCGTTGCACACCCTTGTTGACTCGAAACCGCCAGCTGTGGCTGCGGTTTTGTGCAAGAGAGGTTTAGCCCATACCCCTACACTTTTGACCTACCAAGCTGCAGTGCTTGTTCAGCAGCGAGACTCGTCGCCAGCTGAACGACATCAGCAAGGAACGCTCACGCTCGTTGGTACATACTAAAACAAACAAAACATGCAGTACACTAGTGTGTGGCAGTAGTACACAGTCTTGTGGTGTAGTACACAATGTCACTAGCACTACCACTCATCTAATCCAGATCCTGCTCCAACGACTTTATCCAATATCGGTACGACCGCAGGTGCTGCGCCAGCTGGTGGCGAGTCCGATCCGCAACAGCCATGTCAGCGTGTTCACCCGCGTAGTCCTCCTCAGCCATCAGCTGCTCGGTGGAGGTGCTGTTGGTGCTATTCTTCTGATGATGCTGCTTGTCCTTCCGCCTCGACGATAGCCGTCACCACGCGCTCCATCTTGTTCACCGCAGCGGACAGCCGCTCCCGCAAGACGGGGATCTCATTGCTGGCACCTGTGGAAGGGAAGTGGATGTGCGCGTGGATGCGTGTGTAGTTGTGCGTGCGTGCAAGTGTTCCGTGTTTTTGTGTGTACGCACAGGGGCGTGCATGCATGGGCAAGTGCGCGTTTGCGCGTGCATGTGTGGGTGTGCGCACACACAAGCATGCATGCATGCACGTGTGTGCGTGCGTGCATGCGTGTGTGCAATCAGTATCAAGGCTAATGTCTCATTTGACTAGTAATGTTGTTGTGAGCTTTGGCATGCTTACTTGTGTAGCGCTGTGCCAGGCCGGGTGAGGGGCTCTGAAGGTCAATTGCAACAGCGCTGCTGCTGTCTTGCTGGTAATCCCTTGTTGGTGGTGACTCCACCTCTGCGCAGCAGTAATTAGAACCCTTTTCTCTGCTTGCAAGTTGTTGTTGTTGCTGTTGTTGTTCTGTACCAGAGTTGTTGTCGAGGTCCATGCGAGCAGCCGTGAGGTGCTCCTGCAGCTTATTTTTCAGCATCAAAGGTACTGCGGCTCTGTGGTTTGCAACCGTCGCCGACAACCGCTTCACCTGTAAGGGATAACAATCAACACTATCAACCAGGCTGCTTTGCCACTCGCTGTC
Organism: Chlorokybus atmophyticus; assembly: GCA_009103225.1. Taxonomy (NCBI): domain Eukaryota; kingdom Viridiplantae; phylum Streptophyta; class Chlorokybophyceae; order Chlorokybales; family Chlorokybaceae; genus Chlorokybus; species Chlorokybus atmophyticus. Next base: position 817,217 of record RHPI01000560.1, read on the forward strand.
TTGTTTTGTTTGTTACCTCTTCCTGGAGCTTTTGGCATTTTGCGTCAGCACCACATGTGGCTATCTTGCTGAGCTTTCGAGTGGTGAGCTCCTCCTCGTCTGGTTACCAGCAATGCAAGCATAGAGTGTGACGTACTGCATGTGTGTGGGTGGGTGTGTACGTGCGAGCATGCTTACGTGTGCGTGCATGAGACTATCTGTGTGTGGGTGTGCATGTGTGCAAGGGCGCGTGCGTGTATGCGTGTGTATGTGTGTGGGTGTCCTTTCAATGGCCGCACCTTGGAGGGGCTGTGCACTCTCTACCCGATCCTCCACATTTTCCTCCCGGCCATCTCCTCCCTCCTCCCGGGGCTCCTTGCCGTCCACAAGGACATTGCGGCGTATCTTGGCAAGGACGGCGGCGGCGACCTGCTGCAGGCGTGAGGCCAGCACCTCAGCGGTTGAACCCTTGTGCCTGTGGTAATCACCCTCGCTTGAGCCCTGCGCCGCCGCCGCCGCCGCCTCGCCCAGAGCCCTCCTAAGCGACTCCTCCAAGCTCCCCAGCTCCTCTGCACTCCCCAACGCTACCTTCATCCCCGCCACCTCCACCCCTGCCGCCGCCGCGAGAGAGACATGCCGCCAGAAAGGAGGGAGGTGTGCGCATGGGTTTTTCAAAACTTCAAACCCAACATTTTGAAACTCTGATATCTGATCATACGACAAGACAGACCCCTTTGCTTGCTGATATCAGCTATGCTCAATCCCCCTGTATCAAACGGCTAGATGCAAGCAGCTGCGGCGGCGGCGAGGCGAGGTGCGTGTAGGGGTGGGCTGGGGGTGTGTGTGCGGCAGCTCAGGTGTTAGCTTCGTAGTCGTGAAGTGGCTGCGTGTGGTAGTAATGCCCTCGTAGGATGTGTTCGGCAAGGTGAGGGCAGTCAGTCAGTTATGACGGCTGAAGCGCCGCCTTCCGCCGCCCTGGTGGCGTTCTACCGCGAGAGACTCGGTGAGAATCTATTTTGTTGCGTGGTGATCTCGGATTGTGCTTTGACATTCTGCGCTGTTCCGGACTCCATTGTGATCACTGTAGTATGCTATTTGCTTACTCTAGTAGCCAGTTGCACATAAGAAGTGAAGTAGAGTTTCTTGAAATCCAGCAATACCACTTGTCCTGCTAGATCGCTCATTGCCCAGCGAATGTCATCAATGTGCGTACATGACAACCAGAGTTCAGAGCCATTGTGAAGTTGTGGAACATTATAGAACTGCACAATGATGGAAACGCAATGGGCTTCTCTGGCTCCACTGAAGTCTTGGATCGGTGTGCAGCTGAACAGGTTGCTTGCCGTCATGTTGCCAGCAATCAGAACTTAAGTCAGTCTCAGAGCATACAGAAGCATTGCCGTCACAGCGTGATGCATGATGTGCAAGCCTCATTCAGCACAAAATGGTGTGTGTAGTGCACTCGATGCTCATGCACGTCCCTTGTAACAACAACAACAGCAACATTAACAGCAGCAATGATACTGCAGCGGCGTTTGATGTGGAGCGCGCGGAGCTGCTCGCGCGCGTGGAGGCGTGCACGACCACGCGCGAGGAGCTCCACCGTGCAGGCTGGGAGGCACACAAACGCGCAGCCGAACTTGCAGAGCTGCAAAAGGTAACATGCGCGTGCTCACCAGCGTGTGTGTGCGTGTGTGCAAATGCGTAGCAGTGTATAGGAGTGAGTGTGCACATGCGTGTGCATGTGTGACATTGCGTTCGTGTGCGTGCACACGTGCACAGGCACGTGTGTGTGCGTGTACGCGCATGCTCGCTCTATACCTCACACAAAAGCAACTGCGTATGTGTGTGTGAGGTTTAGAATGGGACCGTTGGGTTACCAACGCAGGCATTGAGCGACGCACACACCTTCTTGTTTGAAGAGAGGGAACGGCTGCTGTCTCTGCAAGGGGAGAACGATGACCTCAAGCTACAGATCATCGAAAACCGCAGGAAGGTAGGGGCTAACTCAACTCTCATAGTAGATGATAGCATTGCTTAGTTACATGGCGAACTTCAGGTAGGCTGCTATAATATAAATAGCAGCTGAGCATGAGCATTCCAATCACATGTCTACACTGACTGATAATGTCGTTATCAGCTGGAGGAGTTTCTACGGCTCAATCAGCCACTGGTCCAGCAGCAGCTGAAGGCAACATACACGCAGAAGCGTCGCCCCGAGCAGGCTGCTGTGCCTGAAGACAGGTTGGGTGCTTGTGTATGCAGTATCCGCATAACATTCTCAACACATACACCAACAGTTTGTTGGTTTGAGCAGCTCGGTGAGGGGTCCGTCCATCGACCGCGTCCTGCGCACGGTGTATCTACCCACCAACAACGCGGAGACGCTGCTGCTGCGCATCGAGTCTCTGCTGGCTCAGCTGCATGATACGGTGAGTTGTATGCATATGGAGCATGTAAGGTTGGTTGCATGTTGACTTGTGTTGTCGTGGGGCTTTGCAGAAGCAGTTCATGAACGAGCGCGTGGCTGCGATGATGGAGGATAAAAGGATTCGCGAGCAGGAGGAAGAGAGCAGAGCGGCTAGAGACCAAGACATTATCAAGGTAGTGTATGTGACTGCGTGTGAATACGACTCATGCAAGTGCATTGCAGAGTCTGTTGTTGATTGCTTTCCTTGTACGCTCGCGGATGCTGTTGCGGATGGCATTGCAGGAGTTGAGTGACAAGCTCAACAAGCGTGAAGACGTCCTGCAGCAAACAACCAGAGGTGACTGCAACCAGAGTTCCACTCGCGGTGCATAGACTCTCACCACTGACATACTCAGTAATACGCACACGCGCACACACATACGCGTGCGCGCTCGCGCGCATGCACACATGTACTCACGCACACGCATGTTTGCCCTCCCTCAGATTATGTTGCGTTGAAGCGAGACGTGGCGCAGGAGCTGCAAGAGCGGACAGAAGCGTGTGAGCGGTTGTGTGCCGAGTGCGACTCCCTGCGCGCAAGCAACGAGCAACTGCAGATGGAACACAAAGCACTCGAAAGCATACAGGTAGGTGGGTTGCATGCACACATGCATCGGTTGGAATCGAGTCTGATGTTAGTGTTGTGCTTGTTGTGTTTGTGTCCAGAGCTTGCCGTCAACGTGCAACGAGGCCGTGGAACATATACGCGAGTTGATACAGAAGCGTGTGGCACTGAAACAAGGCAACAACGGTGAGAGCAGTGGAGAGCAGATTCAGCTGAGATTGACAGAGCTTGAGAGCGATATCGAGTCGGCCACGCACGCGCTGAAGAAAACTATGCACAAAGAGCGCGAGTCGCGGATATGCGCGAGTCGCGAGGAGATACATCACCGCGACGTGCGTATCCGTGACCTCGGGGAGGCGCAGACAGCTGTTATACATCAATATGAGGAGCGGATATCTGCCTTGGAGTCGAAACTGACCAAAGCAAAGGAGGAGAATAGAACCTTAGCTTATCGCCGCGCGCTGGATATCGAGGGCTTTGTCGCTGAAACCACTGCGTTGAGAAAGAGCCTCGCTGTTGTTGATAGAAAACTCCTGCAGATGAGGCTGTTGGATCGGCTCGGCCCCGAGGATGATCGCCTCGAGGAGATGTTGGCTTATCTGGAGAAGCGGGTCCCGTCTGGTGATGGAAGTGATGTCGTCACGAAGAGGGTGAGGATGAAGCCGGGACCTGTGCTCACACATGTTCAGAGAAAGAAGCTGGATGCCGGGCTGGATGCGGATGTCACAGCCATCAGGACGCAGCTGAAACGGATCGCTGACAAGCTCAACGCCACCACACTCGCTGCTTGATTGATGTTGAACGTGTTCATTGTTACCTGTGTGTATGCAGGATGTGTATGATATATGTGTGTATTCTTGTGGGAGTGGTTCTGGGTACAAAAATCACATACAAAGTTGTGTGCTAATATGCCAGCAAAGTAGAACATGCAGGGCTCAGTTGAGCGCGCACAACACGTGCTGGAGTAAACCATCCATGCCGCGCTACCTCCTGGCGCTGAGGTTGATGTTCGCATATGCACGAACAGTGAATGTGTTTATATTCTCGTCATGTCGGGGCAGTCAATACGCTCACGCAAGCAATGCATGTGTTGTCCAACGTTCAACGAAAGCGGTGTCGCTGTGTATGTTCCCGACAACGTTGGTGTGTGGTGCAGCTGGTGGATTGTCCCCATTCTGTGCATCGCATAGCGGCACAAGCGCCATGTCAAGCAAGCGACACGCAGCGAAAGAGCGCAGTGCAGTGGCCGTGCTGTGTGCCCCTATGTGCGCTTATCTCAACAACAATACCACCACCACCACCACCATCATCATCATCATCATCATCATCATCGTTCACAACATCGTTGAACGCATTTACATCACGCGGAATCATCATCAGCATCAGACGACTGACACTGCCACTGACTGCAGTCCAACGCCCCGTGTCATCACATCGTGGCTGAAAAGTTTGCCTTGCGCATCAACCTAGCAGGGCGGCGGCGATTAGACGACGGCGACGGCGGCGGCGGGAGTAGGATGTGACAACATATAGATCAAGCACGGGGACAAGCATGCAACAACCGCGCTAGCCAATGGTGCCGCAAGTGAGGATGGCGGCGGATGGCAACCATGCCCACGACCACGACGACAACAGCGACCCCAGGTCGCCGCTCGCAGCGGCGCCTCAAAGCAGCAGCAGCGGCAGCTACCACCTCCACGCCCAGCAACGAGGCCAGGCCGCCGCCGTGTTCCCTGCCAGCGGCGTCGGCGTCGGCGGGGAGAAGTGGGGAGACTCTGCCGCTGGCCCCGTCACCATCGCCATACTCGTCGTCGTCCTGGCAGGACTGGGACTAGGCATCATGTAAAAAGACGGTCGTGCTTTTCTGTCGGTTGTTGTTGTTATTGTTGTGACGCACGCTGTCGCGAGTCTGCACACGTGCACCAAGTGTCTTGCGTGAGTATGCAGACAGTGCATGCGATCGAGTGACTGCATGAGTGAGTAAAACCAGAGTGAGCGAGATCGAGTATGTACACATCTGTCATCACAGAATCAACAATCACGCGCGCGTGTGTGTTTGTGGCGTCTGCGAGTGTTGATTCTGTGATACTGATGCATGATACATGCAGCGTGCCTGGCCTGGACGAGCGCGAGCCGCTTCGTTTGGCATTGTACATTGCCGTCCCATTGTTGAGCGCGCTGTCCCTGCTGCTTCTCCTCGCCGTGCATCAGACTGACCCCGGCGTCATTCCCCCTCTCCCCTTCCAAGGTGAGGGAGAAATCAGATTCACGCGCACGCACATGCACGCACGCACCCACCCACCCGTCCACGCATGCACAGACACATTGTCACACGCGCAGATCCCGTGGTGCTGGCGGCCGAGCGCGCGCTGCAGCAGGACGCTGCCATGCGTGGCGGCGCGGACGATGATCACGACATGGTTGATGGCGTCGGTAACGGTGACGGTGTTGATGTGGAGAGTGGGTTGGCGGCGGGAGCCGACTCAGCATCAAAGGCGAGGCTGTTCGACACGACGGGAGGGAGCCTTTCGCGGGATTCGAAAGGGCAGTGGCGACGCATGCATAGGGTACAACACTTTTTTCCATTGTTGTTGTTGCTGCTGTTGTGGCGTCAAGAGGTTCAACAAGTTGCAGTGTTGGACCAGGAGGAGGGTGACAGCACTGTGTGTTGGGAGAAGTTCTGCTCCACGTGCAACATATGGCGGCCGCCCAGGGCGTCGCACTGCAGCGTGTGCGGCTACTGCATGCAGGTCAGAGACTCGCACACACTTGTCTCTCGTCAAGGCCTTTGCTGGGATGAGTAATACAATGCAAGTGTTTATGGCAGAGATTCGATCATCACTGCGGCGTGCTTGGCACGTGCATCGCCAAGTACAACCATCGATTCTTCGTGCTTTTCTTGTTCTCGGTAGCCGCGGTGAGTATATATTGCGGCGGGGAGCGTGTGCGCGTGAGTGTGCGTGTGGATGCATGCGTTCCCAGGTGCGTTGTGTGTGCACATGGGAACACACATGCGTCTAGAGGCACGTATGTGCGTGCGCGGTCACATATGCGCGTCCGCGCGTGTCAACGGTCGTGGCGAGCTTTCTCCCGCACAGCTGCGTGTGTGCGTGCATGCGTGCCTATGTGGTCACACGCAAAGCCAATGCGCACACACGTACGTGTGTGTGGTTGCTTGTGCGTGGGCGTGTGAACCTGCACGCAATCACGTATGTGTACGCGTACGTGCCTTGTCGTCCCTTCTCCCTGGCTAATGTACATGTTGGTGCGGCTTGACAACTTGTTACCACAGGCAGCTTCGCTCCTGCTGGTTGCTGCGGCCGTTCGGTTGCACGACAAAGGTTGGCCCAGGTGCGCAACAGTTGCTTAGCGTGTATAACAAGTCACAGGCCTGGTGAACACTCTACATCTAGTTACACGTGCATACGTTGCATCACGTGCAGTGGGGATGTTTGGCACGACTGGAAGACGTACTTTGAGTTCATCCTGTCCTTTGTGTACGGCTACTGCGCGCTCGTCGGCTGCTTCGGCTTCATGCACTGCTTCCTACTGCTGTCCGGTAAGCCACCGATACCACGTTAGCATACTCAATAACTTGCACGCGTGCGCGCGAGTGGATGTGTGAGTATCAATCCCATGTTACATGTATGTTTTGCAGACACCACCACCAAAGAGGCCGCTGAGTCCGGTTCCATGCTGCCGCCGCGGCCTCCTTCGTGCGGTCGTCTGTTGTCTTCTTGGCGGGAGGTTTGTTGTGGGCGCGTCACGTGGAAACACCGTATCAAGGACTGGCAGATGCAGCAGCCATACGCACTGGACGTGTAGTGTAAATGGCTGTGCAACAACATGTCGTTGTTTCAGTTTCATGTTGTTGTCAGTTTTGGCTTTGCTGCTCGTGGCCGCAACACAAGTTTGGAGTCCTTTTGCAGCAACACGCACGCACGCTCGCACTGATGTTTGCGTAATGCTGTGTTCAGAGACAGCATGAGAGAGAACACAGTGTCAGCAGAGCCACCGCATTACAATTGCAATTGCTTGTGCTGGTTGCTGATGTTGCTGTATTGTCGCCTCTGCAGCCTGCGCAAATGTAACAGACGTAACAGTAACAGCAGCCAACACTTGTACGCAACGACTGTCCATCGATTGCCGGTGTGCAGCGTATTTTTGGGCGTGTGCGCATCAACTCGTTATGATTGTTGTACGCCACCGGAGCACAAGTTGCTGTGTACGCGAGACCTGCACAGGTCTGATGCTAGGTTTGTCATGTTGCCTGTCTATTGGCATACACCACGTGCTTGATTACGTACACTGCACAGCATTGCATATTTTCTACACTATGCGGGCACAGTGTTTCCCTGATAAAATAGAACTATTGCATGATATGCTGGTTGCGTGTGGCAAGTACGCTGATCATTACTCCTATGGCAACTTCGTGTCTCTGACTATTGTGTATATATATGTATAGGCTTTCCAGTGTATGTATTAATGTAAATGTATTAGTACAGCTCTTCACCACTTGTTCCAGGATTGTGCAGGTTTTTCTACTTTGTCCAGTTGCCCAAGTGTCCAATACCATACGTTTGGCAGACGCGTGTATAAATTACCCAATGTAGGCATCAAGGCTGGAGGCAATAATGCATGCGCTCATGTAAAGGCCATTCTTGAAGCTGCTGATACAGGGGGTGGGGGGGGGGGGGGGNGGGGGGGGGGGGGGGGGGGGGGGGGGGGGGGGGGGGGGGGGGGGGGGGGGGGGGGGGGGGGGGGGGGGGGGGGGGGGGGGGGGGGGGGGGGGGGGGGGGGGGGGGGGGGGGGGGGGGGGGGGGGGGGGGGGGGGGGGGGGGGGGGGGGGGGGGGGGGGGGGGGGGGGGGGGGGGTTGAGGAGGGTGAGTTGTACATCATGTTACATGAACGTGATTGTCATGATGGGCAATGCACGTAGTGTTTCAACTCAATGTGACGAGCCTCGCTGAGTGGCTCACACTCGCTTGTGTGGCGTTTGCAGTCAGGTCATTATGCGTATGATACTTAGCAGGCATGAATGTCGAACCTGCGCATCACGGCAGCATTGCACAAAAGCGCTCATGCTAAAGCAGGGTGTGGTTGAAATCAACAACAATGCACTTTGCACAACATCATAAGCTGGGATAGCACGAAGCACAACAAAGGAGATGATTGCTTATCAACTAGTCGTGAGGCTGCCATTGGTGCACATGATGCCGCTGGTGGTGGACCGGCCAAAGCTTAGTACTTGTGCGACTGCATCGGAAGTATTGCTGGACGCCAAGGAATACGAGGATAAACCGCAACCTAAGTGAGTGGGGATGTCAGTCTCAAACGCATCTGTTGATGCAGTTGTGATGTAAAACTACACACCACATGTGCTCCGTCTACACACTACACCAGTAGATCATCTGCGTACTTGCATACAGTAGACTCGTTTGCATTTACATATATGGGTACATGGGTAACCATGTGGTTCGCATGCACGTGCGCTCGCACGCACATGTGTGTGCGCACTCATCAGTCGTTTCCCAACCTGAGTTTCTGCGGCGAAGTGGCTTGATTGCGGTGGCGCTCTCCAGGTCCGTGCTTACTGTGTACTGCACTACCATCCCAACCCGCGCCTGCACTACCCTGCGTACGCTCTGCGTGACAACGCTGGCCGCACGATGACGCTGGTTCAATTAGACAGCATCACCACAATCACATCGAGCTGAGACCTCTTCAATGCCAATGGGCATTACTGGCCGACACCGCCTCGAGGAGATGGCCTCATCAAAGGAGCTCGCGCGGATCCTTGCGCGCGTGGCTGGCACTTGGGCTCTCCCAACTCCTCGGCCGGACCCGCACCGGTGTGTGTGTACCAGAAGAGAAAGACCCCGAGGTGGGTGTGTCGGTCCTCTCGGCGTGGCCGTCGCTCTTCCCAACATGCTGGAAACGCGACCATCGCCACGCCCGCTTCTCCAACCGTTGGTATCTTGGGGACGAATGGTTGTTGTGTTGTCGGGTAGTACACTCGCGCTGCAGGCGCGTGGAGCGAGAGGTCACTGCTCCTCGGGTGCAGCAAGGCGATGATGACAAGACATCCCTTCTCGGTTCGGCCGTGTGTTATCGCGTGCCGCGAGGGTATGTATGTATCCAGCTCTCAATCTCTCTCGGCATCCCCTGCGACTTCGCCTCCGAGTCACCGCTGCGCGTGTTTGTCCCGACCTCACGGCAAGGACTACTAGTTGTGCAGCGCCTGCGGGGACACAAACACCACGTCAAGCTCGCCTCAGGACGAGGACGACTATTTTTAGTAAGTCAGTGAGAGGGCGTCTGCGGGATTCTCTCAAGCATGTTGTTTGGGCGCAGTTGGAGCGCCACGGACATCTGCGCGCTACGTGTCGTCCACGTGAAGGGCCTGTGGTTGTGCAGCGACAGGTGAACTGACTAGGTTGGCTATGCGTCTTGTGCTTGTGCTGCACACAAGATGTGCTGCTGATTGCGACGGCGACTAGACTGCTGACATGCAGCCGCGTGCGTGCATCATGATGCCCCAAGCTGTAACATATATTGGGGACCAGATTTGAGCACGCAATACAAAGTCGACGAGGGATGTGAGTTGGTGCTAGACGTCATAAGATGCTCAGTGCATGCTACTAGTAGTACTGCTTACTCTTTTTGTCGGAATCGGATTCGTTGCCGTGATACACGCGCCTCACAGCATGCCTTAAAGGAGTAAGCCGTGCCAGCTTGCTCACCTTGTTGCACAGTTTTGAACGGTGGTACTCAACGACATGTTGCCAACACATGCTGCTGTGTGAAGCATTCTCCGAAGTGCCTCAGTCCGTGACTAGCCTATGATCAATGACAGGGCTGACCTGCCTCACCACGTTGACTTGCATGGGCTCGCATGCGAAGAAGGGGAGGGAGGGGATTGGCTCAGCTGTTCTCGGCTTCAAGGAGCGAGTGTTGCCTTGTCATGGAGCGGGCAGAGTATCCTCAGCAGTCTTGTCCTCCTGCTCCTCCTCATGCTACATATCTGACGTCGTCCACCGCCCGGCGGTGCAAAGGCTTTGCAAGCGACGCAGCAGTTTTGAGAGGTCCCACACATCAGCTTGCATACCAGGCGGCAGATCAGAGCTCAGCCTCCCATCCTTCAAGTCTGGATGAGAAGCCCTCAGATAACAGCGCGGTGATTCTCTTGCTTGACAATATTACTGACGAGGTGATGGGGCTGACCACAGGCTGATGCACTGTGATTGCAAAGTCCTGTGGCTGAAATGCCAGGTGAAAAGGTCCAGACTTTGAGTGCTTGTCTCAACCAGCAGGATGCAATTTGGATCCTGTTGAACTCGCATGCATAGTGTAGAGTTGTTGTTCTAGCCTTGCAGCTAGTGTGGTGTTGGCCCTTGGCCGCTCCAGCTCCACAAACAAGCAGGAAGTCAGCGAGTCTTCAAGTAGGGTAAGTTGGCTTTGTTTGTTTGTTTGTTTGTTTGGTGCAGCAGTAGAGTTGCACATTCGCCAAGCCATGCACAGTGTGCATGGCCGCACAGAGAGAATTACTGATGCATGCTGCATACCATGGTCAATATCTGCACCTGCCTGCAGACGCAGCAAGTAACCCTGCTTGCTATCATCTTGTGCTCAGGGCCAACATGAGTGGTGAGCAGCATGAAGAAGCCAAGCATCTGCCCATGCAGAGCGAGAGCGACAGAAGGCACAGCGACCTGACACTGATTGTTAAGGGGGAGAGGTTCTATGTCACCAAGTGGATGATGGCCAAGTACAGCGCTGTGTTTGGCGACATGCTAGCGTCGTCCTCTCTGTCAAATGCGGTGAGCAGCTTGCTGCGATCAAGTGCTTCTCAGATAGTGAGCAAGGGGGAGATCCTACGTAATCAACTTGGAGTTCTCCTACATGCTTGGGCTTTGAGTGCTGAACAAGTTGAACAGGAGCTAGAACTTGACGATGCACCCGAGCATGTAGGAGGACTTCTCAACCACCTTTCTCCGGACAAGGACCTTCCTGTTATCAAGCAGGTAACCATGTGACAGGGGCATTGCATGAGTATAAGGACATGCAGCATATGCTTCTAGTGAACACTTTTCACTTCAGTCCAATGCACGCAAGTTTGTTACCGCTGCCTGATTGTTTTGTCGTAATGTTTTGATGTCGTAATGTTTGCTGCAGGACAACTTGGAGCCTTTGCTGGCTCTCGCAGACAAGTATCAATCTAAGATCATCTTCGACCGATGTGAACCGTATCTGTTGGGTCATCTGTCCATTGATACTGCGCTCCTCGCTCAGAGATATGGCCTGGAGAAACTGACAGCAGCCTGTGTTGAGCACCTTACTCGCCATGACAGCACAATGCGCGAGCTTATGGATCCGAAGCTGCAGAAGTTATGCTGTGAAACGCTTTACGCGGTGTACACAGGCGCACTGAAAGCAAAAAAAGCCTACATGTGGAAGCAATACGGCTATAATCACTGCTTTGCGGAGTGACACCATGCACTAAAAGTGTACTGGACGCCTGTTGTCCTGTTCGTCACTAATCGCACTACTACTCACAACTGTATATAGGTGCACTGTTTACAGTGACTTGGCCCGTGTACATATTGCATACTGAGCGGCACACATGAATCAAGTTTAGCTGCTGTAGCAGTAAGGCATTGGTGTTTGGTGTCGCTGATTACAAAGGCATTGCGCCGCACATTTGGCAAATAGCAGTTGCGATGCCAGGTGTGTGGTGCTTGAACGCAATAACCATTGCTTGTGTGCTGTACTACTTGAGCTTTGGATAATGTTTCCACCTTCAAGTGAGCCGCACAGACTGTACCGACAAACAGACATGCAGGCCAGGCAAGGACGCGCAGCAATGTGTAATATGTCAAGGTTGATCGCCGTGCATGTCTGACCACTGCAACTGATTTGCAACCCTATCAGAAGGCGCAACACAACTCCACTGTACCTTTGCATTATGTTGGGCGCTATTATAACTCAACTGGCGGCACTGGTGTCTGCAAACATGCCAGACTTCAGGTCAGTGTCGCAACATGACTGCCGGTCCTGCAAAGAGGAGAAGAAGAAGCTAAGCAAGCGCACGTTCATGTAGCGCAAGTTCATGCGTGTATGATATTTGCAGGTCGTAAGCCAATGACTGCCAGGGCAAAGTCACAGAAACGCCTGATCACGCACGCATGAACTGAGCTGTACTGCTCAATACAATGGAATTGCTCACCACAAAGTCACAAATCGACGTTGCAACAGTTGGCATGCAGACTGCCAGTGTGTGCTCCAAGTGCTGCGCGCTTGGGTGGCGGAGTCCCAGGCCAGGCGTTGCCAGAAGGCGCAGAGGTGGCCAATTGAGACACTGAATAGGCCTAGTACTTGCCTCCAGCTCGGCGAAATGTCGCCCGCCACGCCCAACACGGCTGCCACCAGCAAGTAGGAACGTCAACACCGCCCCGCTATCGCTGCCGCTCCACACAGCTCCGCCTGAGCCTTGGCCACCGATGACGCCGACACGGCCGGCAACATGGAAGCAGCTGGGCTCCGTGCTGTCCGGGGGCCAGCTTGAGGACCATGCTTAACGGAATGACAAACCTACCGCAGGGGGGGGGGGAGAGGAGAAGACGGACTGCTGCTCCAGAGCAGGGAAGTTCCGGATGGAGAGGATGAGCAGACCAACCTGCTCAAGAGTATGCATGAACCGTTCGTTGTACACGGATACGAGTACTTCTAGTAATTGTATCAATGTGCATTCAAGCACATGCTACTATGTTATTTTTGATCATATAATATGAAACTCACACGGGTCGCCCTCATAAGTGATGGTGTTGACAACGTTAAAGACTCGACAAACAATCTGCAATGTGACGTACGCACGGTGCATGTTAATGTCATCTCAACTACTCTGCTTACACGCAATTGCACGATGTTAAGCTTGTCCTTAACTTACACCGTTTTTATATGTATACTTGAAGAGATGATTGTGGGCGCAGCAGCGTTTATCAGTTATCAATGATGGTACCGACAAAAGGTAACTACATACCTATTTATATGAGCTTACAGGCGCATGTATATCATGCATTTGAGGTTATTATAGATTGTTGTACGTGAATTGTAACTCGCCTCGCATCGGTTGAAAGGCAGCTGAAACCCTCTCAGAATCGGTACAAGATGGTAGAGAGCCATATTGTTATTGTTCATGCCTTATTTTTTCCCTATAAAAATACTACACGTTTACACGTGCGTTTTAAGCGCTCGTGCCGTTTATATACTACCATACCTAACCCTAACTAATATCACCGTCATCACCATTAAGAGGTGCTCATAAGCATGCATTCGCGAGGGCGCGTGTAACGATACCACTCACTTACCTGCTAGTGAGCCTCACCAACTTGCGCACAAGCACAAAGGACTTATGCACAATACACCCTGGTGCAGCACCTCGTGGAGGGAACACACAGCACCAGAGTCGGGTAGGAGAGGATGACCGCTAGCCCTCCAACAGATCCCACACACACAAGTGCAGCCACACACACACGCCGTAAGGGATGAGGGGGAGAGCCCCTTCAACAGCTACAACCAGGCACCCCACACACAAGTGGCCCTTAAGTGGTGAACACACTCTGATCCCTACTCAAGGTAGCAACGGAGCTTTTATACCATTTGCCGCTCTCCCGACCCGGCACACAGCATTTCCAAGGTCCAAGGCCTTGTCACTGTGTGCTGACCTGCCAGCACATGCTGATTGTGTCCACATAGGATCTGTCCCATCACAAGACATCAACCTCGGGATTATCAAACCTCAATATCATGATTGTCAAACAGATCATACTGGCAAATTGCATGGCTGATCTGCGATTTGCCACTTGCAGCACGTGTGCTGCCCCAGTGTCACTGCACTGGCACTCCACAAGTCATGCAGAGCATATGGCACCGAACAGCCCTGTGCGTGCTGATATACAGTGCCTTGTGCAGCTACATAGCCCTAGCTACTAAGTAGACAAGGACTGACCACATAAGCACACATGCCAAGTGCTACACACCATGGCATGCGATATCCTCACTTGGTCCCTCTTACTTACCACATAAGTAAAGAACTGAGAGTGACTTTCGCCAGCCCTTTGGGCGTGACAGCGCGTATGGAGTGTACATCGCTATCACCTTTGTAATAAGTATGCAACAAGTTTTGCAACGTTGACAAAACCGCAAAGACGCTGAATGTTTTTTCATGTGTAGCACCAGGTGGCTTGAATTACCCTAAAACTGCATGTTAACCAACATGCATGGCTTAAATATATTTGTTAGCATGCCACGTAGTCACTATCATGCCATGCGGTAACCCTGCGACGGTACTCGTATACTCGTTACTAGTATCACACAGCTCATGATGAAATCAAACAAACGGATGCAAAGACATCAATAAGATTTGTGCAAAATCGTGACCATTACTGCAGCCTCAATGCGATGTAAGAATTCATACTTAAGATATTGTTGTTATTGCACAATCGCACGTTATAGATGTGAAATATTAGATGAAAATGCTGTATGTTCATTATTTGCACATGCCAATTGTAATTGCTCCGCTAATTCTCGATGCCATACATCATGCATGCACATGCATCAAACTTGTGTTTGCTTGACAATTATGCTGCGTGTGCCCAACCCAGCATAATTGTTCGAACCAAGCTGTAGCTAACCCAACTTGGCTTGCGTACCGGTAGTGCAAGTCCATGCAACGATGAAATTGCGCATCACTAATTTGTAGTCGGACATGCGGCGGGATAAGAGCCGGGCCATTGATTTGCAATTCACAATTTTTTAAGTTCAGCCTGACCGGTTCAGGGTCACGTCTCTGCTCTCTCGTTCGCGGGAAAGCGCGGAGCTGCGCGGTGTCCTATTCGCTGCTCTGGTGTGCTCCTGAGTGGCCGTAGATTCGCGGTGTTTCGATCGTACGACGCTGATTGGTTCTGCCCGCGACTGATTGCAGATATGGGTTGTTGGGTCTAAGCCTCCCGCCGCGCGACGCGTGGCACCCGAGTGCCATGCGAGCAACCCGTCCCGTGCGCGGAGCGGTGAGTTGCTTGCTTTGCCGACGCAGCCGCTCACTGGGCAAGAGCAGGCATCCGGGCAGGCCAATTGCCTTTGCCGCATGTGACCATGCATGGGTTGATCCCGCTGCTGCACCTGACAGCGGCGGCGGCGGCGGCGGCGGAGTCTTCAAGGTCGCTGCCTGCATCTGGCGGAGTGTCTACCGCTCCTCCTCCCTCGCAGTCGACAAAACAGGCGAGCTGGGGACTGGACTGCGAGTATAGCAGCCTTGTCAGATTGGGGGTAGGAAGAGGATCAGGACGCGGCGGCGGCGGCGGCGGCAGAGGTGGTTGTGCTTGGTAGTGTGGTAGGTGTCGGTGTGTGAGAGATCGGGGTCGGGAGTACTGTCGATGGTGTTGGTAGCGAGGGGCGGCGGACGCAGGCGCAGGCCATGAGGAGCAGAGGAGGAGGAGGAGGAGGAGGAGGCTGTCGCCCCTGCCGCCGCCGCCATCCATGCACGACCCCAGGGAAGGACGAGGATCGCAGTCGTCCCAGCAGCAGTCACAACAGCAGCAGCAACAACAGCAGCAGCAGCGCCAGCAGCAGCAGCAGCAGCAGCAGCAGCGGGAGCAGAGGGAACGAGAGCACATTCAGCAACAACAGCAACAGCTCCAGCAGCAGCAGCAACATCTTCAACAGCATCAGCCGGAGGGATCTGCGGCAGTGGCAGCGGCCGCAGCGGCCGCCGCTGCTGCGGCCGTGTCAGCGGGGTATCCGCGATCACCACAACACCCACAGCAACAGCGCTCTGAGCACTTCCCGTACGCCGGCATTGGCGGAGCCGCAGGCGTGCTGGGCGCCGGCCTTGCGGGCCTAGGTACGCAACCCACTACTCAAGCATGCACAACATCTGGCACACATACACGTACCCACAATCAGCTAGTGAAGCGCATGCGACAAACAGTACATCAGTTGGTACATTTCGATCTATGTGTCCGCGTGTCCATGGCAATGTCACGCCATGTGCGCGTGTTTGTGTGGAGTCCATGTGGGGAAGCACGCAAACTTGTTGGCGTGCACTGGAGCAGGGATTGGTATGGCTGTGGGTGCTGCGGGGGGAGGGGAGGAGGGCATGTTGGGTTTGCCGGCGGGGCTGCCCGCTTTACCGGCTCCAGAGCCGGGTAAGAGGAAACGGGGGCGTCCGCGCAAGGCGCCTCTCGCGCTTGGGAGTGGCCTGGTCGGCGTCTTCGGGGGCGCGAGCACGGCAGCCGCACCTAGTGCGGTACCCGTCGTCAAGCGCGGGAGAGGCAGGCCACCGGGATCAGGTACATACATTCATGCATCGTCACTACACACTGGGCGTGAGAAGGGTTGTTGGTTCTGGAGCAAATCGGTAGATTTCACACATTTGCATCTGCAGGCTCTTCGCTGTCGCCGCATGTGATCAACGTGATGCCGGGTGAGGTGAGTTTGTGCTCTCCCTTCTCGCGCACGCTCGCTAACAGCCACATCAACTTTTACAGTGCATATGTTGACTCAATGGACTCCACCTTCACTTTCAGGACATACTTGCGGTGATCATGCAGTACCCTCGCGAAAGAAGACGAGGTGTGTGCGTGCTCGCCGCGCACGGCGTCGTCTCTACGGCCACGCTCGGCAGACCCGCACAGCCCGGCGCAACCGTGCGGATTGAGGTAAGATGTTGGCAGTGTGGCTGTTGCTGTTGTTGTTGATGTTGGTTGTGAATAACTGTCTCTCCCCACCAGGGAAGACTTGAGATCCTCACATTTTCTGGTGCACTGGTGCCGCACGACACCTCCGCCGGCTCGCGTGGCGCGGGCGGCCTCAGCATATCGTTTGTGAACTCGGACGGGCAGGTGCAGGCTGGAAGCGTGGAGGGACCGCTCATCGCCTCCACAGTCGTGCAGGTGAGCACAATGCACTGGAGTTTGTATGCGTGTGCCTGCGCATGTGCGTTTGCGTGTTCATGACACATGCTCTTCTCTTGCAACAGCTTGTGTTGGGTAGCTTTCGGCACGGGGAGGGCCCCGAAGCGGCGAGCACATCCGTGTCTGCGGAGGCCCAAGCCGTGCTCGGCATGTTGCCAGGGACATCCTCTATGCATCATCATCAGCAGCAACAACAACATCAACACCATCAGCAACAGCAACAGCAACGCCACGCGGCCGGGACGCAGCAGCAGCACGCGGGCATGGGCCACATGACTCTGGAAGAGCAGGGCAGGGCGATGCAGGCGCTGCAGCTGCCGGGAACCCACTGGCAACAGCACCCGCAGGCACAACAACAGGCTCAACAACAAGCCCAACAACAGCAGCAGCAGCAGCACCATCAAGCCAGCCTCATGCTGCCTCACCTACCGGACTGGCCCGTGCAGCCCAAACGGGAACGGGACCCGCGGTGACGCAGAGTCTCTTCCATTCAACGAGAGCGGTCCTCCCACAGCTGACTGCACATGCCGTCCTTAACTGATGTGCATTCGACACTGTAACATGGGCCCGATTTATCCTTGAGAAAGCACGGCATCACCCACATGTAGACTAGACTTCATTGTGCACACGCCAGCCCAGCTGCCAAAGATCACGTCATCGCAGTTGGCTTGGCCGGATAGCGTAAGCACCCCACCGAAGTTCTGCTTACAACATTGTATTTATACCAGAGATACTCTACAAGCACCTCCTCAGAGAGACCCACACCAAGCCACACCAAACCAGGATATATATGTAACGCTAGACCCAATGCACTGCAATTTTTCCTCCATTGATGCGACTTATTTGCGCTGATGCTCTGATCCCCTGGTATTATTGGCCTCGGCAATGCTGTGTGCTGCGTATCAGCTGTGAACGTCGGTTATTGTAGTCAACTGGTTGATTACTAAATCCCACTTGTCGGACATCACATGCACCATGAATGACACCTCTGCTGCCACTGTCCATTGCAAGCAACAGTGACAACAACAAATGAGCATGCATACATGGTTGGATGCAGCCCCCTGTGCAAACAATTCATGCGCTTCAAGTTGAGTGATTGGCGTGTATCCTCCACATGGTAACCTGTGCATTTGCCAGTAAGTCAGTGCTGGCCAATGACAGCAAGTCCCAATAGCTTCTTCGCATGTTGGTTTTCTCAATGCACATGGCAAGCTCATCTGCTGTCCGTTTTGCGCACTTGTAGGGGCACACAATACAAGGACGGTGCACTACATGAAGCTGGTAATAGTAATTATTGCCGTCGAAGTGCACGCATGTAAGTTGAGTTGCTGTATACTATACGGTGTGTAGGCCATACTATGGGTAGCCTATGCACATTCGGTTAAAGGATGGTGCACATAGCAGCTCCCTATTATGACAAACACAGCAGTCATGTAATGCACAAAGCTCAAACCCTTCATCAGACGCGTTGTGTTTTTTCGAGCAATCTCAGCTGCAATCACCCCAGTACATGTCAATACAATGGGCACACCGGTGCACGAGCGTGTGTACGACACACTTGACGGGCTAACAACATGGTTTGACAACCTCGCTGCTGGCTTAACCTGGCTACATCTGCAACATGGAGAGAAAAGCACCTGGAGACAAGCGCTGACAGATACGAGCAATGAAACAACCTGTCGGCTACAATCGTTACTAGTTGGGCAGCAACAACTCAATTTCATCAAACTTACAGCGAGTAATTGGAGTCCTCCAATTAACCTTATTGCCTGTAATAAAACGGCCACAAAGAACATGCAGCAAGCGCCTGCCTTGCAAAGCATGTGCAGAGGGAGGATCCTCTTATGAAATATCTCTGATCTAGTACAAGATTTCATGCACGGCTGCGAGCTTGAGTGATCTTCAGGCCTAAGATGGACACTCGCCTGAGTTCAAAGGTCTTATAATGAAGTTCAGTGTCATATTCATCCCTCACCTCGTCTTCGGCTTCGATGAGGATTGCAACGCCATCAGCGATGGCAACGCCATCGATTCAACCATCCACAAGATATGATAAATGTTAGAGAGAGTTTAACAAAAGGCAACAATTACACTTGCATAGCAACCTTGCCATTTTGGCTTTGAAATTTTCTCTTATGAAGCCGCCTTGGATTTGCATCGCCATGCGCAGCGAGCAGTTTAACACTGTGCTCTGCAACCTCGCCTTCCTACCAAGTGTTACACGCTTAATGGAACCTTTGTGGCTTCTCACCTATTCATAGAAGTAATACGTCACAACCAACACTTCTGCATGACAACTTACGTATGCAACCAGTGAACCTTACTTGGGCTTCGAACGGAGAATCGTCTCATCTGACCTGCACGTACTCACCACCGTCTTTGCTCCACATTCTCAAACAACGGCCAATTTACAAGGTGTTCACTCGGAAGGCACGGACTCGACTCTGCAATAGTGTCACCTCTACAAAGCATGATTGCCTCTTTGAACTGTGCATGATAGGCAAAGCAACACTCAGTTGCATTGATAACTTGCTTATGTACAAATCACTTGCAGAAACTCATGTGTTAAAGGAAGGTTTAAGCTCACTGCACTTTTGGGGACGGAACGATAATAATGGCGCTTCCACTCTTGAGAGGGTCTGTCCTCATTCGAAAATATCAACGTCACATCGTCAAACCCTTGCTTGAGTTTGTAATACGGCACTTGCTGTAGAGACGAGGTTCAAGTAAGGTGACAAAACAAACACCATAACACCATGAAGGCACACACCAGTGGCAAACCTAACTTTGCTCCATTGTCAACCGACGCAAGAGACATGGTTTGCACGATAACCGCCGCCCAAAGCTGCAGTCTTCCTCCGCAATGTGCCCGCCGCCCGCCCATTCAGCACAACTTTTTTCTGGTCTACAAACACGCAACCCATCCTTTAAACTTGAAACACAGCAGACATCGAACAACACGATTGCTAATAAACAAACACCAACACTCGAACGGGAAACCCTAACACAGCAGATGATAGTGGCGCGCGGACTGCCGTTGTAGTGTCGGTTAATGTGGAATAGGCTAAGAAGGGCTTCTGAAGCATCAATAAGTAATACACAACCTTTCATGGTAGCGACTTTGCTACCATGGCCTAGTTGGTCGAGCTCGGCGTTACATTGGTAATCGGAGCTTAAATTCTAAGGTACTGCGTTTGAGTCCCACCGGGCGCGAGTGGGTAGGTTTTGGGTGTCATCGGTCGATGGAAAGCAGACTGGTCAAAAAACTGGTCGGATCGATTGACAATTAACTGTAAAGGCCGATTAACTGACTCGACGCGCAGCGTCACTGGTGCGCGCGGCCACGGGGCAAATCGCCGCGGATAACTACGCGGCGTGACCGGTAACGGCTGGTTATGACCGCACGCGAGCAAGCCCTGCCGATTAGAAAGGACCAAGATATGCAGGTCAATCGCGGTTAAAGCCGGGTGTAAGTAATGCTGGTTGATGTGGAATAGGCTAAGAAGGGCTTATGAAGCATTAATAAGCAATGCACAATCTCTTATGGTAGCAACTGTTGCTACCATGGCCGGGTTGGTCGAGCTGTGCGTTACAGCCGTAAAAGCACACGACGCCAACATGAGTCGCCGATTTCGCGACCCATGGCTAAACGCTGAAAAGCAGTCAGGGCCATTTGCGTGACTACATATGCGCAGAAAAGATCGTAATGGGTAAAGCAAGCAAACATAGCAACATAACCATTGGTAATGGGAAGATTACTAAACACATCTGTTGGACTGAGCATAGTGTAGCATGTAAGGTGTGGGTGCGCACGCCAAGCGGAAACTCTTTTGCCAAATGGCCGCACGCCAAGCTGCATAGCGCCTCCTCCTATATAAAAGAAGGAGTGGGCAGTTCGTGCATGCAAGGTCACACATGCCGTGTTCTCATGCAAACTAGCAGCAGTAGAACAACTCACCAATGCGACCACCGGGCTTAACGCACCTGCTGTCTACCATGCCTACATAATCCTACTACTATTGCCCCCTTCTTAGTCATGCAGGCAGGTATGCATGCACGGCAAGGTCAAGCACCTACACATGCGTTTTGTGTTCAGTGGCCCAACCACAACACCTGTCAGACGGCTGCAGATGTGCACTTTAAGCTACTAAGAAGTGCACACCATCCCAAAGGCGCACGTGCATGCATTGAAACGGCCAGTCCAGGCTGCGGGCTATGCGTGCCCATGAAAGGTAGCGGTTGGTTCAAACCTTACGGCCTGCACACGAGGGAAGGGGGCGCAAGTTCAGCAAGAACAACAGTATGAACCGCTCAGCACAACCTCACGCAACGCCGCCGCCGGTGGCAACCTCCACGACAGACGCGACCGCGGGGTTTATTGGCGGTTCACCACAGTATACTGTTGTACGATTAGGGCAAGACACATGCCGCAGGCTAGCGCTCAGTCTGTGGCATGTGTGGCATTCAACAGTTGGTTAAATGTGATTAAACTTGGCAGGCCTTTTAACACGCGCTGATGTGCGATTGTGGACCACCGGCAAACAACAGCAGTCAGTGATGTGACCAAAAACGTTGCATCTCATGGTGAGATTCTCACTAAGCACCCATGAACATATGGTTGAGCTTATATAATGCCAGCGTGCCATACACAACTGCTGTTGTTGTGTTTAGCATCCATTATCCTGCTTGTAGTTTGATGTGCCAACTATTGCACTCTGATCAGCTGACAATGCACATGCAGAATGGACACCAGGTCCAACATTACAGTCTCATTCACGATTGATGAACATACAAGCGCAAGCACCATGTCATTGCCCTCCATTGCCAACACGCAGCACAATATGACAGCCACGGATTGGAGGCGCTGTCTGCGTTGTACACGGGCGCAGTGACAGCAAAAAGAGCCAATTGTGAAGGGTGATAACGGGTGTCATTGCTTTCTGGAGTAATACCATGCACTGAGAGCATAACAGACTCCTGATGTGCCGGTGGTTATAGTTCACTACTTGCAAAATCACTAGGTGAGAGACGTTCACCGCTGAGGTCAACATCAGCAGCACTGATTACATACACGGGTCTGCTATTCGAGGTGGCTTCACCCATACAAAACTGTGCAATGAGCGACGTGCTAACCGCACCAGAATGCAATGATGCTGTAGCTGCAAGGCATTAGTGTTGACTCACAATTGATCTTGAGACCAGAAGGGCGTTTCACGCATCTGGCGATATGACAAGTAGCAGTTGCGACCACTGGTGTGCTGGCACATGATGCTCACTGCTTGCGTGTGCTGAAGAGCTTGCGCTGCTTTGGGGCGACTGGCTTTCATCTTCAAGTCTCACCGTTGACAGCTCTGCACTCCATGACCATTGCTTGGCGTACGGTAAGCAATCCCTCTCACTGCTTTCACCAATGGTAGATGGCACGGCACCCTGGAGGACAACCTTCCCATGCGGGCTGTCATGCTGTGCGTGCTTACAACACCCACAGAGCACGCGCGTCTCATCTGCGCTTTAGTTTGGCCGCCTCCTCTTCCGACAGCTCGTTGCTTCGCTCCGCGAATCCCGGTATGGGCGGCGTCCACGTGGCGGGGTGTCGACGCAGCGGGAAGGGCGAGACGTCCAAGGACAGCGCGGCCATGCGCAGAGAGTCCGTCGGCAGAGCAGCCAACGCCTCGCGCTTCAGACGAAGCTTCACGCTCTCGTCGCGATTGCGCGAACGCTGCTCAGCCATCTGCAAGAGCGCATCGCACTGGGGTGAGACAACACACGTCCGCACTGACCCCATTGCTGTGTTTGTGACTATCTCTGTGTGAGCAAAGTGAGTCCCATGGACCTTTGCGCACATGCGCATGCATGCGCGCGCACACCTCATGGACTTTGCTCCTGGCATCACACAACAATGCTGCAAGTTGTTAGGTCTAGGGCGAGAGGACAGGTAGGTGTGCATGCATGCGCACATAGCATTGGGTCAAACACGTCCATCACACAAGCAGCTGCTGTTGCTGCGGGTCTTAATGATAATTTGCTCCGCAGCCAAGCAACTGTTGCGTGCATGCAGTACATTGAATGCAGCACAAACCATGCGCACTGAAATATCAGAAACATTTTTATGCAAACAAGAACTGTCGTCGCCATGATGATGATGATGATGACAGGATCATCGTCGTGGCTGGCACATATGCATGTGTGTATCTGTGGTCAATGACGGTAGCCTCCTTGTCAAAACAGTCACACAGGCAAAACGAAATCAACCAGAAATGGGGATGGAGCTGCGAAAGTAAAACAGACACCGCCGGATACAACTGTAAACACAAAGCGGCGACATCGTTAACCGCCCAATTCGGCTATCATGATGATCGTCCAAAGCAACAACAGTGACCGCACCAATTCATCCATCACGTAAGCGCCATCACCTTGAGCCTCGAGTATTCCTTTGCTTTCCGTGCATCCTCCTCCCTATGCGGTTGCGCGGGTGTGTACTTGGGTGCGGGCGTGAGCGCTTTCAGCAGGAGTGCCAGCGCGGCGTCCTCCGGGCTGCGACCTTTACCCTTACCCTTGCCCTTGCCAGACGCTGCAGCACCTCCGCCCGCCTTGGACGCGGCGGTGGCAAGCGCCCGCCCACCACGGCGCAACAGCAGCAAACCCATGCGCCGCCCCTCACCTCAGTTCCAGGACAACGACAATGACTACCACGACGTTAATTTCTCTCGCGCATCACGAACAGCAAGCACACCGCCGCCGTCCCCGTCGCCGCCGCCGCCGCCTAGGTGTGCTGCTTCTCCTGCAGTTGCCTGCAGAGCAATCCTGCGAGCGGCGGAGGCGAAAGCGAAGCGGCGGCCGCAAGAGAGAGCGAGAGAGAGGAGGAGCATTAGTTGTAGGAGTGGCGTGCTGTGGCTCCTCCTTGGCATGGATGGGTTGAACGGCGTCACGTCAACTGCGCAGGTGAGTGCGGCGTAGAGCGTTTCCTCTCTCTCTTAGGCTGTGTGCAATCTCTACTCCTTTTATTTGCTATCTGCAGTCTGTGCAGTCTCCGGTGACGATGATGTGATGCGGAAAGAACGCTTATGTTTCTGGGCCCGTGCTGTGTCATCACCACATTGCTGTTTGGCGACGCTCTGGTCGGGATGTTTATGTGTGTATAGCTGTTTGTGGAGTAGTGAGTTGATGAAAGCTTGCGCGTGAATTGATACAAGAGCAAAACAAACTAGTTGCATAGTCACTGCTTAGCTTGATGCTCACAAGTCAATGACGACTGGCCCACTCACACCGCTGCTGAACCAGCCAGTGGGTAACCAACCACATGCATGGGCTTGCTTGTCGAAGCACGCGCACGCACGCACGCAAGCATGTCAATGCACAAGCAAGCTTGGTGCGAGTGCGAGTGTGAGTGCAATTGCCTTTCAGGCCGTGCGGGCGCTTGAGGCAGAGGTGGCGGCCCTGCGCAACGCACACAAGCTCATCTCCACGGAGCTCAGCTACCTCCAGGCAAGTGCATGCGCGCGTACCAGCGTCGTCGTGCACATGCGCTATACCCTATATAACGTCATGGTGGTGGCGCAGAATGAGGAGCAGATGATCCTGCAGGCCGTACGCGAGGGGGAAGGGGAGGAGGCCTCCGCACACCACCATGTCGAACCCCTCACCCTGCCACCTCAACTAGGCGAGGAACCCGACTGTCGCGAGGAGCAGGATGAGATTGAGGATGA
The DNA here is from genome assembly GCA_009103225.1 of Chlorokybus atmophyticus. Classification (NCBI taxonomy): domain Eukaryota; kingdom Viridiplantae; phylum Streptophyta; class Chlorokybophyceae; order Chlorokybales; family Chlorokybaceae; genus Chlorokybus; species Chlorokybus atmophyticus. Next base: position 841,910 of record RHPI01000560.1, read on the forward strand.
GGGTGAGGATGAGGATGTGGCGATGGAGCTGGAGCGTGGGCTGGAGATGGAGCAGCAGCAGCAGCAGCAAAGACAATGCGGCTCGGCAGTAGATGACGACAGTGGTCATGGGGCGGTGATGAGTGACGTGCATCAGCAGCCAGGATAGGTGACCAAGCGAGTTGGTGTTTGGTTTGTTCCTTGTCACAGTGGTCATTGCGTAATGACACTTGTACGTTGGTACACATGTTGGTAGTGTTAAACTATTGCGCAGGGTTACAAGCCAGTATGTAATGTAACTTGAACCGCAACGTAACGGCATGCAAACTGTGCTGAGTGAATCTGCTGCCTATTGAGATGGTCAACATATGTACCCAATGCGTGAAGCTGCTCCTGGGAAAGGGAGCCGCGCGAATAGTTTGCAGTCACGCATGTCGCAATTTGCAGCTCGTAAGCTGCTTGTGCATGGCAGAAGCCCACGTAATGAAGCCTTCAGGCGGTATCGGAGCCTCCTGAACATGGCTTTCTTCGCAAAGCGTAATGACCAAGATGTGCTCGTCTGCTCGCTTGTTTCCAGCTGCGCGCGCCTTTGTTGGACGGAATAGTTCTTCACCAGACTGTATGAGAGGACGCACACTGCACACTGGCATGGCACCTCACCAACCGCGCAGCAACAACAAACAAGCTGTGTCACGAATGAGCCTCATAAGGAACGCACAACATGGTATAAACTGAACAATGTCAAACACACAAACTACATGTATGGGCGCAAGCTGAGACAAATGCAGGCCTCAATGAAACCCAGCAAGAAAGCCTTGAAGCTACACTGCTGTGCTGAGGCAGCGCTCCCCGTTCACCTGAGTATGCTCATGAACAGGAAAGTGAAGCACCTGGAAGTTGTTTTCAAGTCAATGCACCTAACCCCAAACAACAGAAAATCTCCCCACAACTCATTAACATGTACAAAACTGCGTGCCCTTATGACTGCGCGTTAGCACTATTCTCGTACTCGGCAATGGCCTCGGGAGCGATGTTGGCGGCATCTTCCCAGCTGTCTTCTGCGTCATCGGTCCATTGCACGAGGTACTCCACCGTGTCTCCGTCAATGCGCTTGTTCAGGACCTTGGCGACCTCCCCATACTCCAACCCGTCCTCAAAATCCCTAATGATAGCCTCATCGATGCTGGATGCGGGCTCCCAGCTGTCTTCAGATCCATCGCTCCATCGCACGAGATACTCCACTTCAGTCTTGCTGTTGTCCCCCTCCTTTTTTTCCCCCTCCTCCTCTCCCACCCTCTTGTCCAGTATGGCGGTGACCTCCACCTCCTCGAACACGGCCTCATCAAGCAGCCTGACCACCTCTGCTAGCGCCATTCGCTTGGCAAACTGCAGCGGGTTGTCTTTGGGCAATCTATCCAACAAACCCTGCGCAAGATCAAGCGCTGATCTTCCCGCCACATCCGCGAGCTCGGGGTCGGCACCAGCAGCTAAAAGCTCTGTCACTGCGCCCGTGTGGACGTAGCCGGCGGCGATGTGGAGAGGGGTGTAGCCGTCCTTGTCTTGCACAGAGACGTCCGCGCCGGCATCGAGCAAAGCGCGAACGCAGTCCTTGGAGCCAATGCCGGAAGCGTAGTGCAAGGCGGTGCGGCCGTTGGCGTCGCGCTTGTCAACGAGACGACCCTCGGAAAGACGCTCTTGCAATGCAGAGAAATCACCTTGCTTGGAAACCTGTAGATTGGAAAACACATGCGTAAACATGGCGCATAAGCCTGACGGGGAACGACGATGATGGCATGCATGCGTGCGTGCATGCAGATTGTTAAACAGAGGTTAACTACTACTACTACTACTACTACTCACCGGCCACCATGCTTCTTCAAATGCGTCGATGACGTTGGGTGCGATGTTTTCTGCTGGTTCCCAGCTGTCTGGATGGTCGTCCTCCCACTTGATCAGGTACTCCACCCGGCCCTCATCCTCCGTGATGCGCGTCGCAACGATCTTGTCCACCTTGCCAACCTCCTCAACCTCCGACTGCAGCACGCACAAAGAGTGCCGTACAAACTGTGAAACCATGCTTCAAACACAGCGAGGGAGGACTGCGACACTACACACAAACACACCTTACTTGCATGGAGGAGGGAGATTCCTGCTGCTCCTGCTGCTGCTCCTCTGCCTCGGCGGTGGTGGGAGCGGCGGTGGCAAGAGGAGGAGGTAGCAGGGGTCGTCGTCGTGATGACGTTTGCAGCGAACGGCGCAAAGAGGCGGGGGCAGAGGGGGAGGACGAGAGCGATAGGGAGGGTGTGCGGCGTGCACCTTGCAGGCCAGCCGCTTGCCGGAAGGCATGCTGTGACCTGCCAGCAGCAGAATGCCTGTTGCCGCCAGCAGCGCGGGCCGCTGATATCCGCGGCTGTGCAGTGAAGGTGGCTTGCATGGCAGGGGAGGCCATCGCGTTTGCCATCCTCATGCAAGCAGGCAGGCAAGCTGGCAGCACCGTCCTCGCCCACCCCGCCAACAACACCGCCGCCGCCGCCGCCGGTTCCGCCCCAATGCAGATGACGGCACAAATGCACTTTAATCCGCAGCCAATCAGAGCACACCATCACCAGCCTCGATATCCGTCGACTGGTGTAACACCAGTAACTTCGCCGATTTCCGTATCTGTTCTGAAGCGCGGCAAAAACAAAGAAACAAACAAACGTCTATGCCGCGGAGGAGGAGGGTAAGAGATGAGGGGGAGAGACCCGGGGGAGAAGGAGTGTGCTCCCCAATGTACGAGAGAGCGGGCACAGGGTGGGCGCTATGCACAAGTGGACACGTCACGCACCAGGAGGCTGGTCTTTGGGTGAGAGTGAGATAAAGCCCAACGACAATTTTAAACAGCTTGTTGTAGAGAAGCTCGCGCTTATTGATCTCACATTGGGCATGCGTGAAGCAAGCGTGTTGTGGTACAACGTGCCATGCATTACCGTGACCACCGTTACATGTTGTTGTAGTTATGAGTGTATTACCTGTGTGCATGGGTCATCCAACCATAATCTTCAGCCGACGTTTGAGAGATCGTTGCTTGCACGGCACAACTATCGTCACACAAGCACACACCAATGGATGCACGCTAGCAACCCCTGCTAACCACCACCAAGCTTGCACACCAGAAACTAAGGAGCTAAAGGTTGTATTGCACATTGTAGAATGTCGCTTTTATATCTACCAGTCTGCACATACTACTGTCTAGACGATTCCCGTGCTACACAAAACTAGATGCTAAGATGTTATTGCATAACCTTGTAGTATACTTTTAGATCCTTTCTTATGCACCAAAGATCTCCTGATTAGGTGCTCATATGGTCAAGTTATACTACTTGGCGCCAGGCCCTTCCAGAAATCTGGTCGAGCCCTTCTTGACTGGCCCTCCGTTTTCTGGCACCTTCCGACTGGTCTTGGGGCCCCGGTCGATATCCGCGGCAGCCTCATAACATCGCGGATGTCTGCCACAAGTCATGAATACGTGGTGCTCGAAAAATGGGCCAAAAAAGGTCTTATCATCATAAAACTTGGCCTCAACTGTTCCAATGTCCCACAACCATGGTATGACATTCCTCCCAACTCATTACCCATGGGTCGTCGCCATGACTTGCCCAAGTCACCTCTCGAGCTCGCCGCGACCTGCCCGCGGCAGCTGACCCTCGTGCCTGTCCCCAAGAAACCGGACCCTCGTCACTGCGCGCCGACTGCCGACGCGCATCAAATCGCGACCGCTCGACGGTCGTAGGTTCACGAGTCACCAACACTTCAATGGGTGCGACGCCGCGCAGTCGCTAATTTGCCAACTTTTGCCTTGGATCGAATTTCACGGCAACTAGTAGTTCTATCCCCCATGAGATTCGAACCTGTGCCGCTCATCTCCGTTACCACTGTAACATTGGCGCCTTAACTACTAGGCTATGGCAGCAAGAGTCACTGCCATAAGAGGAGCCATATGCCAGCTCGTGGAGGGTAGGTAGACGGGAACACCTACATCTCATTGCCTCATTGAGAATAAGATGCAAGTGAGTGAGCATCTATTGCTCAATTACAACTTGAACTGCTCGAGACGCAACAAACAGCTGCGGTAAATGTTTTTATGCATGCGCAGCAGATAAGACTCCAGCGTTAGCAATTGATGCATGCTAAAATCCAGCCACTGCCGGGCTGAGCTTACTGCTGTGGGTTCCTTTCTTTTTAACAACCATGCGACGGTCATATGACACGAAACCGCAAGAGTGCGTCTCAGACACTTACTAAATAGCCCACACCCTCGTCTCATGCGTCTTCATACCCCGCGAGAAAAGCAAGCGGTGTTTGAGAAAAACACAACATTCAGTCATGAATCTCAAAGTGACACCATCGCATTACAAACACGTTTGGCTGAGCTAAATCATATCTACTTGTTCACACTTTTGCTGTTCATGGGGCTGTTCGAAACAGTCCCACGAGCACAAAACTAAGATATAAGGCATGGTCAAATAGAGGCAGCAAGCTTGTTTATAAAGCATGTCTTTCGTTCCCACAGACTACCACGAAGCATTGTGAGCGATCGTGATCCCTGCTTTACAAGAAAGTTTTGGGAGGCGCTGCACAGTGCACTAGGTACTACCTTACAGTTTAGAACGGCTTTCCACCCACACATTGATGGCCAAACATAGCGAGCCAACCGTATAATTGAAGATATGTTGCGCTGCTACGTGAATGCACGCGAAGACAATTGGGTGGAGTTGCTGAAAGTGGCGGAGTTTGTGCCATCAACAACCACACCAATGCAAGCACGGGTGTCACCCCCTTTCTCATCAACTACGGCCAACACCCGCTTACACCGCTGACGACGTGAACATCGCGACGAAGTGACATTGATATGGAAGCAGTAAGCGATTTTGCAACGTGTGCGGACATCAACAAGGCAGAGAGGCGCTATTGGTGGCACAAAATAGGCAGAAACGGTACGCAGATGCGCATCGCCGATATGTCACATTTCGAGAAGACGACATGGTATTGCTTTCTGCTGATCCTGGCTGGAATTTGCAAGTTGAGTGAGCGCTGGCTTGGGCCATTTTTAGTGGTTTCGGACGTGGCGTACAAGTTGCAACTGCCCGACTCTATGCACATCCACCCTGTCTTTCACATATCCCTGTTGAAATCATATCGAGGAGAGCCACCATCGCGTCCACCGCTTGATTTGGCTACGGAAGGTCATATGAAATACGAAGTGAAGGACAGATTGGGTGAAAAGATGGTGCGCAACGTGCGCAAATATCTGATGAAGTGAAAAGGCTACCTAATGCATGAAGCCACTTGAGAACCGGAGGAGCATTTGGCAAATGCACAACATATCCTGCAACAGTATTTGCAACGACGACCAAAGAAACTTCGAGAGCATTGAAGACAAAGCTCACTTAGGGGGGTAGGAGTGTAACAGTCGAGGCCAAGTTTCATGATTTTAAGACCTTTTTCGGCCCAGTCTTCGAGCACCACGTTTCATGACTTGTGGCAGACATCGGCGAGTTATGAGGCTGCCGCGGATATCGATCGGGGCCACAGGACCAGTTCGGAAGGTGCCAGAAAACGGAGGGCCAGTCGAGAAGGGCTCGACCAGATTTTCGGAAGAGCCTGGCGCCAAGTAGTATAACTTGACCATATGAGCACCTAATCAGGAGATCTTTGGTGCATAAGAAAGGATCTAAAAGTATACTACAAGGTTATGCAATAACATCTTAGCATCTAGTTTTGTGTAGCACGGAAATCGTCTAAACAGTAGTATGTGCCTGGTAGGTATAAAAGCGACATTTTACAATGTGCAATACAACCTTTAGCTCCCTAGTTTCTGGTGTGCAAGCTTGGTGGTGGTTAGCAGGGGTTGCTAGCGTGTGTCCACTGGTGTGTGCTTGCTTGTATGAGGATCCAAGGCGCTACACAAGTCGGTGTGTAGCTTCGAGCGCGTGCGCGTGCGTATGCGAGTGGCGGGGCGCGCATGTGTGCTTGGCAGAGGGGGCAAGGTTCCGGTGTGACTACTGTGCCTTAGTGAGAGGGTTGTTGATTGGACCAACTCACAGGTAACAAGGCACGAGCATTGTCACAGCAGCAATGCACAATGCGTGGGCAAGTTGTTTAACAATATGCAAGATTGCAACATCGTTCACTGTATTCTTATGTATGGTTGTGCAACGAGGGGTGCTTAGGACTCTTCTCAGAGACAAGTACTATTGGGGTACGTCATGTATATCCACGTGGTGGCTGATGCTAGCGTTGTTATTAGTATATGCACAAAAAATGCACGCATGTGCATACGCCCGCGCGTTGACAACCAAGGTGTGCATGTACCACATGTTGCGAAGTGTTTCCATGCATGGCATATTTGGCTTAGACTCTACCTGCTTCACCTACTACTAGTAGGTGAAGCAACGTTGAGTGATAGTATCACTCAGCGTTGGCTACACAACTGTACATTCCTGATGTGAAGTGACCCTTTTTGCACTGTTCAGCATCTATTCTCTAACTACGCATGCCACCTGCCTACAGATAGTACTCTGGTTTCATTCAAGCTACTGCGCATGGCAGGCCTTTAACAAAGTAACGATAGTCAGCAACCTAATTTAACAACCGCAAAATCACACCCAATGCAGGAACCACTTACTGGTTGTCAGCGAGAAGAACACGGGTGCGTAGTGTTTGAGCCTGCGGTCATACTCAATGTACAAGATGAGCTACTTGCCAACGTCGTTAAACAGGAGGCTGTTGCGGAGGGGGTTGAACATAAACACTTTGGGACCGGCACTGCCCCGAACACAAAATAGTGCATAAGGGCTTTGTTGGTTTAATGACATAACAATACCCACACACGAGGCACGGAGGGAGCCCAACTGGACATGCCAGCGAGAGCGAGAGCGCGAGAGAGCGAGAGAGAGAGAGAGAGAGAGAGAGAGAGAGAGAGAGAGAGAGAGAGAGAGAGAGAGAGAGAGAGAGAGAGAGNTTGACGAGTCTGGCGATGTTGAACTTTTTGCACTGTCCCGGCGCGAACCACTCCTCCATTGGGGCAGACTGGTCCAACTTGCACTCGGTCAGCTGTCAACTTGCCATGCCTTATCGTCATCATATACCGGAGTCGAGCATGAATACAACAGTACGCCCGTCGTCGTCGCGTACGGGTGGTGGATTACACGCACTGCAAAGAGGACGTTTGAGTGAGCGATGCGATTAACATTGTTGAACTGAACGAGTTAACAGGCCAGCTTGTATTTGGTTGTGAGGCATATGCGTAACTGAGCAACTCATGAGTCAGCGTGTGACTCGCATACGTGTGCATGATACCTAACGCTGCAGCTCTATGCAACAATGTAGACATAAGCGTTGTAGCTTATGAATGTAAACTCTGTGAATGATAGTACTGCTTGCGTGCGCGTGCAACTCACTCAAGCTTCGGAATTTGTTGAGGGCGGGCCTTAGTGCCGCAAGGAAGGGTGCAGGTGTGCGTGTGCAGGTGAAGTCCTCCCCTCCGCAGGTGATGATGTACGCCGCTCTGCGCGGCTTGTTGACCGCGATGCAGTCGTCCACCACCCACACGACGCTGTCCCCATACACCGCCGGGCGCTCGTGCGCTATCGCTGCGGCGCTGTTCGTCGCAGACCTCCAACTTGTTGTCCACGTGCCTGCACAGAGTGTGTGTTAGCGTGGGTGTGCAAGTGCGAGTGCACGTGCATGTTTGTGCGGGTGCACGAGAGTGAGCGTGCACACAGGAGACTGGTCTTAAGCGTCCACATGCAGTGATGTGACACCAGATCACACGCATGGGTGTGCGCAGGCACGCACGGACACGCGCAGGCAGGTGCGTACTAGCGGGTTGTTGTTGCTGTTGTGCAGTTGGTGGTAGCTGGATTGCTTGCGGGGCGCACGCACGGCCTTGCATGGCTGCTGCTGCAGCGTGGAAAAGTCGGCGTCGCAGCGGAAGGGACTTGCGTTGTGCGCAGCCGTTGACAATCACGTACTCCTAGCCGGTGCCATAGACGTAGTCGGCGGTCGGGGTAGAAGCCAGCGGCGACCTGACAAAGAAGGAGGACTTCCCGCCCTGGAGTGTGGGCACGCAGTCTGCTTCCAGCTCGCCGGTGTCGGCGGACAGCGTGCACGCGAACTCGCCGTACCCGTACGGATCCTTCTCCCCTTTTTTAGTGCAGTCCGCGACCAGGTACAGCCGCCCCTATGCCAGAGATGTCGTGCCGTTCATTTTCAGGGAGGTCACGATGCCAGGGTCTGCGCAACGCACGCACGCACGCACGCACGCAGCATCGGGGGAGTCAAGGCAAACACACGCACAGCTAGACTTGGAAGAATGTGAGTCATAAAGACTCACTTCTGGATTCTAGGGCCTCGGCGATGTTGGCTGGCGATGGGACGCTCTTGCAGTTGCTGACATCGGTGATGGGGCAGCGCATGAGTTGTAAGTATGTGCATGGCGGGTAGTCGCACGCGTCATCTTCCAAGTCCAAATCGACAGTGAGGAACACGTAATCCCCGAGCGCCTGAAAGCCGAAGCCGTTGGTGATCAGGTGTCCATCGATGTGGGCGAGACCATGGTTGACGCAGTTGCTGCCATCAGCATCGCACTACAGAATCCCAAACGTGTTGCCGATAATGTCACCGATCTTGGAGAACTCTTTGCCGTTGGCTGTGAAGACGGGAGCTGAGCAGGTGGGACAGCAGTGTGGGTGTGGGTGTGCGCGCACTTGTGCGCATGCGTGCATACATGCTTATGTGTGTGAGAGAGACAGAGAAAGACAGTACTTATGGGGTCGTTGAATGAGATGAAGTCCTGTGCGAAAAGGCGGTTTTTTACTACGGTTGGGGGATTGCTGGCACTGTTGCAACCTGTGGCGAATTACAGTGTCAGTGTTGATCTATCGAAGGCCTACACAGTGTGGCGACCATAATCTGTCAACCATGCGGGTTTCAAACACAACAACAACAACAACAACAACAACGGAATTCACCTTGCATAAGCACGCTGACACTGTGTTGGAAACATGTGTGCACATGACAGCCACACAACCCCAGCAGCGCAGTTGGCAGTTGCAGAGCGGCTGTGTGCCACTCTGCTTCAGTGAATGTGCCTGGCGCATTTGGTGTTGCAGGCAACACCGCGGCACGTATGCACGCACGCAGACACATGTACAGACAAAACCACAGCCACACTGCATCCTTGCACTCACAGAGAGCTACATACGCTTATGCTGCCCCGTCCTCTCTTAATAGCCCCNNNAATGTGTCATGTCATTTCTCTCTGTACACTGTGCCTCACCGAACAAGCTGATGTCCAAGGGTGCGTCGGGGTCCCTGGCACCCGCATCTGCCGGACTCAGCCACAGCGGCAACGACAACGCCAGCAACTACAGAAACATACAACACCGCCCCATACTTGCTAGTGGACACCCCCAACCCCAACAACACCAGCCACAACCACACGAACGACAGCAGCGGCGGAATGTTGCAACCCGAGTGAGACGAAGACACACGTTCTACCTCCTCCCAATTCCACCATAGACATGCTTCAAAAAATGAGCCGCTGGATAAGCCAATGGGATTGAACATATGGGAAGACAAGCAGATAACTCAGTTTTTGCAAACAGGCATATATGCGGACGGAATCCGCTATAGAGATAACGATCGCATCAAGCACAACTCGCAAGTATGTGTAGTCAGAAGGGGCCTTATGAGTAAAAGCCATTGCGATGGAGCCTCTATAAGTTTAAGCACCAGTCAAACGAGCGGCCATGATCTCGACTTTGCATAAGGAGCTGGGACATTTAGGGGTGAAATGCACACTCAGCTTGGTACAAGGCACTTATTGGTGGAGAGGCATGACCGCACAGTGCAGGAGGTAGTGGCCAACTTCACCACCTGTGATTGCATTAAAGTCAACTTTACAATACGCAGCATGGAGCTGCACCCCAATGCCCACTTAAGGACTGTTCTCTTAGTGGAGAAACTCCTTATTCTGATTGTAGTTGAGCACTTATTCAGATGGATCGAGCTGACCACGTATGATGTGTCATGAGTGGCAATGTTAGCCTTATATAAACCGCATGCCATTACGGTATAAATAGCACTGTGATATGAAGTTCATGCTAAACATGACATATTATATCATATACAATATATATTAAATACTTTATGGTATGCATTAAATGTAATTGATATTTTTTTTATCGTATTTGCCCGGTCAGTG
>RHPI01000560.1:852156-870459 GCA_009103225.1 Chlorokybus atmophyticus
CCGTCTTTAACACTAAAGATCTCCCCTGTTGCAATTTTATCACTAAGTTGCATTATAAGTGAGTTCATGCTTTTCAAAAAGAAGAGTGGGTGGCTTTGCAAAACAGCAATGGGGCTTCAATCGGGTAAATAGAATACACCGTGATGTGCTTATGCACACATGCTTTATGATGTTGACAGTATTAATTGTAAAAAGGCAACTTGAAGGCCTGGTTGAGCTCGAGATTCATTAATACTACAACATATAAAATACAACTGTTGCAATTGATTCTGCATTTAAGCTGGTAGAATAGCCTATGCTTGTAAGGGAAAGAAGCGATGGAAGCTCTGCTTGCATGGCGCGTGTATGTATATGCTACTTGATTAATACCGCTTACTTAGCAGAGTTCTTAAACGTTTTCATTAAACATTATTCATGCATTTCATCATTCCAATCTGCATTATGCTAATGGATACACCTATGTGCATCACAATATTACACGTATCGCGGCTGGTGTATGCAGTGCTTGACCAATCACACCTGCCAACATGAATACTGTTACTGAACACACTTTGCCGTATAGACTACAGGGGCATGTATAAAGTGCGAATTCTTCTTAGCGCCACGCTTGCGACTAAGTAGGTTGTCACGCACGTCATGCGTTACGTTATTTAAGCATCATGAAAGAATTCAGCGCACGCGCCGCCTGCTTCTGTTCCGTGCTGCTTTATCGGCAGGAGCTGCTGCACAGTGGTGCTATGATTGTAACCTACACGGTATAGGCTATACCATTGGCGTGCTGTTGTTAATGATGCGGACCATTTGTATAAGTCAGTAGCACCACTTGTGGCAGTGCATGCTTATCACGCTGGTGGGAGAAAGCGTCTTCAAACCCAACAACCATCAGCATAGCAGGCTCATGAAATAGAATGTGAGTATCGGCCTATAGTATAACGGTACTGGCAGTCCGACATGCATGCGTGACAAGACATACCGGTTCTGCATGTCACTTTCTTTCTAACAAAGCAATCGCTTGTCAAGAGATAGAAAGATTAAGATTCAAGCAAGGATCCGCCCACTTCAGCCTTAGTCGCTTCTGCAGCGGCAGGCCATCACCATCGCCGTTACGTGCATGCATCTTTCTGTGCGCGTGCACTGGCGAGTGTGTGTGTGTGCGCTCTCTTGACTAGACGCCGTAGCATGTAAGTTCAAGCTTAAGCTTTCTTCACTGCAAGCGTCAGGGTTTGCTGTTTGATTTCTGAGCAGTGCCGGAGTGATGGTTACCCTGTCTCTGCCGCTGCTTCTGCTGCTGGTCGTGCTGGTGCTGAGTGGTTTGCACGCCTGCTTGCACGTGGGCGCCATCACCATCGACGACTTGTACCCCTTTGGCGCCGACAATGGCGACACCGTCATCTTGGGGTACGCTTGCCATGACACGCACGCACGCACTCACAGCAATGCATGTGATTTGGATCCATACATGTGCATTGTGCTGTGCTAAGCTTACGTGCAATGCCGGAGGCAGTAGATTGCTACCTGGTACTCACTCAGCTGTCATTGCAGGGGCAATGACCTATCTTCCGGTCTCATCCCACTGCCTTATCCCGTGCCCGTGTTCGGCATCCCAGCGTGAGCGGAGCCTACATGAACCTGAACGGGGCATTGCATTTCCGCATTGCAAGCGACAACTCCGCCGCCTTCGCGAATGTGTTCCCCGCTCCCGGAAATGAATACAGCATGGTGGCGGCGTACTGGACGTTTCTCGTCGCCGATTGCCGGTCTTGCACAGGCATTGCCTTTCGCCCCGTCAACGACAATGCCCTCCTCGCAAACATCACCAGCGACATACGCAGCGCCTTCCCAAATGAAGCACTTGCAGCCGGCTTCACCGCCGAGTCGGCACTCATCGCAACATGGATCAGAGTATGAACACCACGCGTGCATGTGCGTGCGCGCGTGTGCATGCGTGTGTACATGTGCCTGCGCGTGTTCACTGAGGCTTGCGTGCTGCACTAATAATGTTATGGGTCTCGGTATTTCTTTACTAGGTGACCCCTTTTGACTTTGAATATTTTACCGAGGGAAACCTGCCCCACACATTCCAAGCGGTGATAGCCTTTAACACACGCACGGTTTTTGTGGGCTTACTTTACCCCGACCTGACCTATCAACCCTATATAGGTGAGCAGCAGCATTTTGCTGGAGTGGTGTCTAACAAGCATTTAAAGTGCGCACGATGCCTTCATAGCATGCATCAATGATAGTGTCGTCATGCAATGCTTGCCAGGTCCAGACAACGTGCAAGGGGGGTTCAACCTCGGTGATGGCGTGCGCTCGTTTCGGCTGCCCACCTCTTTCTCTCTTCAAAGCGCCTCGTTTGATAAGCTCTCCAACGTTGGCCAGGTGAGCAAGCATGAGCAAATACTTCTGTTGGCTTCCGGCACTCCTCGTGTTCAGCATGTGATGAGTATCACGTGTGCATGTGGCGTTTACTCCTTGACAGGCGGGCAAGTGGTGGTTTGGACTTGACCAGATCAGCAACGCCACCATCGGCACCTTTGCCTAGTGAGTGGCATAATCATGCATGCATGCACGCAGTGAAGTGCAGCTGAGAGAGTGGTGGCGCCGTGCCAATGCCAACCTGCCCTTGCTGAGAGAGTGGTTGTGCAATTTTGCAGCATCGATGAACCGTCTGTCGTTTTTGCGTGCGCTCAATCGAGGCTCTATGGCGATGGCGGAGTGGACGCGTGCGGCAACCATCGAGTTATGGACTGGGATTTTAACAACGACGGCGTGTTTGATGACGCGACGCATGACTCTGCACCTTTCATTGACACCGATGCGCTGCGGCTGACCCCGGGCACGCACCCCATCTATGCTCGAGTCATCTCCCCCTCGCCATGCCCCGGTTCCGACCCGCTGGTGCTCAACACGACTCTTAAAATCAGCGGCAGCACACAACCGATTATAACCTACTTCCAGGCAGACGCAGCCTCTGGCAATACCATGCCATACGTGGGCGAACCCGTCCGCGTCGTTTTGGGCCTCTACATAGTCTTTTGCAACGACAATGTCACGACCATTGAATGCGGCGCCGACTCCACATTGGTGCGCCTCTCTCTCTCTCTCTCTCTCTCTCTCTCTCTCTCTCTCTCTCTCTCTCTCTCTCTCTCTCTCTCTCTCTCTCTCTCTCTCTCTCTCTCTCTCTCTCTCTCTCTCTCTCTCTCTCTCTCTCGCTCTCGCTCTCGCTCTCGCTCTCTCGCTCTCGCTCTCGNTCTCTCGCTCGCTCTCGCTCGCTCTCGCGCACGCATGCGTGCATGCGCGCGCACAATACTCGTACATGTGTACATGTGTTTAGCAAAGTTTCCCACCATATCAACAACACTTCGTTGTTTGTGTGCAGGAAGCCGAGGGCATCTGTCGATACAGCACCCCTGGAGTCAAAACCATCTCCGTCAACGTCACGCAGAACGGCAAGAGCGCCTCGGGCTCCATCAACATCACCGTGGTGGACTACAAGCAAGCATGCACCCCGTACGTATCAGTTTGCCCCCATAGCAGCACAAAGCATTTGTATCTGTCTCCAGCTCCAGCACAACTCATGCTTACGCTTGTCTCCTCCATGAACAGAGCGGAGTATCCCCCGAGTGGACGAGCTGTGGGGCGGCGGGGCTGCACCAAGTATCAATGGACATCGGGGGATTATACTTGCAACTACCCACGTGGCATCAAGCCCTCCACCACGCTGTGGTCGGCGTTCGCTAGCCGTGCCCCGCAGGACGCGGCCGTCATCAGGCGCTTCTATGGCAACCGCACCATGGACCAGGTCATGTATATCTTCAACGGCAATCAGGTCAGTCGGTTGGTTGATTGAATGAGAGCTGTTGGCTGGTTCTAGGCCATGTACTGCATCTGACTTTGTGTTGTGTTGTAGGCGGATAAGTTCGCGGGGGAGGCTGCAGCGGCGCTGCTTAATGCCTTGACATTGCCATACGCGCAGTGTCCTTCCGCCGTCAAATTGCAGTTTCGCCACGCTTTATATCATGGCGTGAACTCGAACGAGGGTAAGAGTCTCTCTCTCTCTCTCTCTCTCTCTCTCTCTCTCTCTCTCTCTCTCTCTCTCTCTCTCTCTCTCTCTCTCTCTCTCTCTCTCTCTCTCTCTCTCTCTCTCTCTCTCTCTCTCTCTCTCTCTCTCTCTCTCTCTCTCTCTCTCTCTCTCTCTCTCTCTCNCACGCACCGTCTTCAAATCGTTTCAACGGCAGAACAATCGCGCGGATGGATGCACCCTGCCTGTGTGCACGTACAGCTTGTAATAAGCTTCATCGGTTTGCACTCAACACTAACAGTACTGGTGTTGTGCGCCTTCTCTCAACGGAGTTTTGTTAGCTGCACCATGATCAGGTTGGAGGCAACGTAGGCTGATGTTACCGCTAGTGCACTTGCTTTCACGCTTGGCAGTAGCTTGCTAGCTTCAAGCATGTACTTTCAGATCTCATACACGGTGTACATAGCATCATAACTCAATCATTCTTGCACACGTTATTGGAATACGTATCAAGAACCACATTATGTCTTAGTTGTATAGTTTGAGAGATCTTGATATCCCACACGCAAGAAACAATGAACCACTGTAGGACCACAGGGTTAGCTAGGTCATTGGTCAGTAAGGTTGAAAGTCACAATAAGATAGATGAACTTCAGGTTCTCACAGGATTAGGCAAGTCGTTCCTACACAGCAACATAAACAAGCACAGCGCAAGGAGCACGCACACACACACGCACACACACACACACACACACACCGGCACTGTCAGTTTCTAAAACAGCAACATACAAACACTCGCAAACACAGCTTGAGCAGCACACAATGCGACGCACGCATACATGCTTTTGTCCACCAGCAAAACATGCAACGAACCAACACTGCACACATGCAAGCAGACAGCTCGCACAGCACCTGCACGAAGCGTCCAATCACGGCTTTTTATGCACGCGCGTGTGTATGCATCAATCTTTAGTCTACAATGCACATGCAAGGGATTGCATGGGTGTGCTTGAACACGCGCGCGCACGCCTGCACACCTCAACAAAATACACGCGCAGCGCATGCAGCAGCAACATGAGGCACAACGACATCAGAACCAACATGCACATAAGGCATAGTGATGCACATCATACATCAAAATTTGTCGTGTCGTACACAAGTGAACATGTGTATATAAAGTGCGATTGAGTACACACAGATATGTGACAAAATGTTTTTGCTTTCCATGCGCTTTGACTTCCGCTTCATGATCCATTGGCAGCGACTTGTACTTGCACTTCAACACGTGACTCTTCAATTCTTCATCTGAATGACTCGCACGCCTGTTCAAGATTACAACATATAAAAAAATTGCAGAGACATTCTTGACGCAAACCTGCACATTGTAATACGCACGATAAAATAAATAAAATAGCAAATGACATCAGGAGACCTGTGCACCTGAACTTGGGTGAGTGGGAAGAGGGTGGAGTGTTAGATAGACTCCTACTTGCGGCAAGTGCGAAGGGAGCAGGGCAAGTGAACCAGCCCAATTACCCTAAGCTCAGCTGCATAAAAACCCCGCACCTTATTCCCTCAGGCTGGCCTGAAATGACCTGTGTGCTGTGGGGCAGCTCAGGGTGGAAANGGGGGGGGGATCAATTGTACTATATGGGACAACAATACGCGGGTCCATACATGACTGCACTGCTGTAACAGCTACATCAATCAAGCCAACAACGCCAAGTCTGCCACCGTAAGTCCAGCAATTTCTGTCAATGAAGTGTCTTGTGCCGGCCGTTTGTCACGAGATGGCGCTGATCTCATTGCTGCTAGTGCCATGATCGCTGCAGCATGCGACCGATGAAACACTATCGAGATGCGCTGCCGAAACTATGTCACCAAGCGGGATATGAACCGTGACTCCAGCTCTCTTATATCAATCACACGGCGTGCACACATGGCTAACAGATCAACCGCTGGGGTCCCCATCCAACCATAGGTGTCAATCGCTAAGGGTATCAAAGTGTTAGCTGCTGCATGGTCGCCATACTTCGCCCTCTTCACTCTCTCTGCTGCCAGCACACCTGCTCTTGGCCTGGCGCGAGGCTCCGTAATGATAACATCCAATAGCAGACGCTGATTGCAGCCCGGCTCACACGTGACAATGTCCATGCGTCGCCCCTGCTGCTCATGCGCACGCATAGGCAGCACACCAAGAACCTCGCAACGCATCACGAACCTCGCCTCCCTCATGATGGCGGCGAATCCATCACACACAGAATCGTGAGTGGCAATGAGGTGTCCATTTCGCATGCACATCGAGAGATGCGTGTGGGAAATGAACAGCCGAGGCCTGCCCCGCACTGCCGCTCTCCCTAAAAACAAGTCCAACCATCAACAGCTCATCATAAATCTCGCATGTTGCTGCTGCGAGTTAGATAAAAGGGAGGGGGCGGACGCCGGAGAGGATTAGGGTCGCCCTTAGCTGTCGCCTCACAATAGCGTGGATAATTTTAACGTATTTTGAATTGAATATTGTGTCAATAATGACACAATTTGAACTAACTCGTTATTTTTGGCACAAATCACTAAAACTATTCTTAATCCGAGCTTGTGTTAGTGTTGGCACGAGCTGTCACGCTCATGGCATTGCTGCCACAACGGTTGTGCCAGCATATATCGATAATTCATGGAGCAGTAACTTACAATGACACAGTGACTCTATGTGATGCTAGTATTATCCTAAGTCTTTTACAAATTGCTGGTATTAGCACACAATTTGTGCCGGCAATGGCATACGGCGCTGAACCCATGTGCCACACAAATGAAAACATTAACAAATGCATCCGAGGCTATGACAAACCCATCCATTGGTTACACGTTTATTAATTGTTATGACTTAGCGCTACATTATTATAGTGATTGAGTTGTGAAAGGCCTTTGGCTTGATTGTGAGGGGAAGAAAGTAAGGGAAGCAATCTTCTATATTGGCGTGTGCATGTGTGTGTAAGAAAAGCGTGCGATGGTGTCTATTGAACATGCCTTCATGGTGTGCCTTCAAGCTGAAATCTTAACTTAAACACATTTGTGCCTCGTATCAAATATATAAGAGGCGAATACATATGTGTATGCATACGATGTTTGTGTGCAGATACCTACGTTTATTAATATATGTATGTGCACCACATGATTGGTGATGATTAATTACACTTATTTATGCATGCACCTTTTCAACATTTACACCAGCATGTATGCTATTCGTAAACGCATTCAGCCGGCGACCGACGTCGTCACGCGCGTCATACAAGGGGGCTAACCAGCATGTCATGCGTCACGTCAGCCGAGCAGCACGGCGCAAAAGCAGCTTCCGTGCTGCGTTATTTATTGGGTCAGGAGGTGCTGCAATGCACTCAATGGTGCACCGACTTTGTTGCATGCAACTAATAAAATTGCCCATTGGTCTGCTTCCGATACGGACGGATATGGAGCCATTGCACAGGTTAGCGCATTGCTTGTTGCAACATGCACTGAGCATGCCTGTCACAGACGGTCTCGCCGGTAGGAGAGCGTTCCCCGTGCTCATAATCCAGCGGCTTTGATAACCATTAGCATAGAAAGGCCAATGCATAACACGTGAGTATAGGCCTAGCCTGGCAGTCCGACATGGATGCATGCATGACAAGAGTGCATACTGCATGTCACTACCTCAAGCTGCTGACACAGCAGCATGTTTCGGCATATGCCCTGTCTCGTTGCGGTTTGTAAGTGTGGAGTATTTACGATAGTACCGCTTGTGATGCGATAGCTCCAGCATTTGTACAATCAGTCACAAGAGCGGCAGCCATCACCATCGCCGGTACGTGCATTGCTTTGTGTGCGGGAGTGCACTGGCGTGTGTGTATGCTTTCTAGCATAGCTGTTGAACACTGAGCTAGCGCTGGCCAACTACAGCATACACATGCACCAGAACATACACACAAGGCGTGCACACAAGGCTTGCAAAGGGGTTTTACCCGAACCAACAACTTGTTAATTCTGTTGGCCTTTATACCAGCCAGACTACACATGTCTACTTTAGCAGGCACCGCGTGAGCTATACTTGGCTGATTGCCAATATGTAAGCTTAATTCTCTAGCTTACACTCAAAGCTTCCAACAAGCTAAGCCACGCCTCCCAAGGCTAAGTATACGCGAAGTTCTCGCCGTTCTCCCAAGGCGTTGGCTGCGTCAGGCTGCGCCAGCCTCATGAGCAAGTCCGGAGTCTCCTACTTGGTCATACTCCGCGTAGTGGACTCGATATCTGCTACAGACTCATGGCTGATCGATAACAGCTCATACTAGTAGCAGTATCTCTAAGGCTCATGCCTTAGCCAATTCACAAGATGACTGGACTGAGCAGTGTGCAAGACATGCTCATGCTAACAATAGCAACGCCGTAGTAAGTAAGCTTTGTTTGCACTGCACGGCACGCGTGAGCGTTTTGTTGACTGGTTTTGAGCAATGCTGGAGAGATGGCTTCATCTGGAGAGAAGCTTACCCTGTCTCTGCTGCTGGTTGTGGTGCTGATCGGGCACGGCTGCTTACATGTGGGCGCCATCACTATCAACGACTTGTACCCCTTTGGCGCCGACAATGGCGACAATTTCTTCAACAGGTACGCTTGCCATGGCATGCCCGAACAGCAATGTGTGTGCGCATCCCATCATACGTGTGCACAGAGCTGTGCCACACGCATTGCCAAACCCCAAGCTGCTACTCATTCAGCTGTTATTGCAGGGGTGATGACATATCTTCGGGTCTCATCTTGCTGCCTTGTCCTGTGCCCGTGTTCGGTGTCGCCGGCTTGAGCGAGGCGTACGTCCAACAAAATGGTAAGCGAGTCAGTAAGTAAATGCTGGTGAACCTGAATGCGAAAGTCAAAGGTGCATTGCATAGCTTAAGGTGCATTACGCCGTTGCAATGCAGGCGCAGTGCATTTTCCAAGGCCAGCATGGACTACCTCCCCCACCCAATACGTTTTTTTCATTTGCGGGGATGAATACAGCATGGTCGCGGCGTACTGGACGGACCTCACCGCCACCTGCCAAACTTGCAAAGGCATCGCCTACCGCGCGGTCGAGGATGCTGACCTCCTCGCCGACATCACCAGCGACATACGCGCTGCCTTCCCGAGTGAGGCACCTGCAACCGGCTTCAATGCCGAGTCGGCGCTCATCGCAACATGGATCAAGCGTGCATGTGCGTGTGCGTGCCATTGGCCATTAAGAGTTGCGTGCTGCACAGATGTTAACTTGTTATTATCTTCTAATCAGGTGACCCTTTACAAGATGAGATCTGATCCGGATGCAACGATCCCCACATTTGAAGTGGTGATTGCTTTTTACAAGCGCATGGTCCTTGTGGGCTTATTCTTCCCCGACCTAACCTACGGGAGCCCCTGGCGGTTAGCAACAACTTCCCTAAGTACTGTGACATGACTCTGCTAAGTGCGCACTATGTCTACATGTAATGTGTCATGTCAATATGCAACACTTGGCACGTGTAGCCTCGGCACAAAGGGGTTTCAACCTCGGTGATGGCGTGCGCTCCTTTCGGCTGCCGTACCTGCCGTACGACGAGGGCAATAAGGACGACGCTGACGACCACCCCTTGGCTGTAACGCGGGGCTTAGCCGACTAGGCCATGATAGCAGAAGTCGCTACCATGAGAGGTTGTGTATTGCTTATTAATGCTTCACAAGCCCTTCTTAGCCTATTCCACATTAATCGGCATTACATTCAACCCGGCTTTAACCGCGATTTTACCTCACAGTTAAATTCATAACCATTCTCACCAACTGCCTGAGATCGTTTCCAACGGTCGCGAAAACCTACCCACTCGCGCGCAATTCTGTGCGCCCGGTGGGACTCAAACCCACGTCCTTTAGAGCTCCGATTACCAATGTAACGCAGGGTTTAGCCGACTAGGCCATGATAGCAAAAGTCGCTACCATGAGAGTTGTGAATTGCTTATTTATGCTTTACAAGCCCTTTTTAGCCTATTCCACATTAACGGGCATTACACTGGCCCCGCCTGAGCTGGATTTGTAGGAAATCCCTTCTACCCAACATGGAAGGATTAAAGGGGGGGGGGGGGGGGGGGGGGNGGGAGAATATGAAAGCTGCCGCCCCCCCCTCCCCCCAAAAGGGGGAGAGGCAGCTTGCATATTTACATATATTGAAGAAATTCTATTTCCAACTCCCCTTAACACCTTCCGCAAAAGAATTACAACTGAAAACTACAATCCCTCTGTTTTTATACATCCAACTTTACGGGGACAGTTACGATATCACAATGACGTCAAGCAAGATAATTGAGTATCACGTGCATAACTTGTTTTGTGCCTGCATTAATATGTAGCGTCAATTTTGGAAGTTCTTCAGTTGTGCATAAAAGAATAAGTGTCTTTATCGTTGCTTTGACTTACTCTGACTTGTACTTGGCTAGATACACATAGAAGTGCTCCCCAAACGTGCACACTCGCACACACGCACATAAGATGGGCGCTTCTCTGAATAGTGTTTAAAGGACCTTCCCCCATCTCTGTGATGTCATTGGCGACTAGATTGGGCACCTTACACAATTACAGCGGGATATGAGTACTCAACCACTTGCTGCCATTATGCGGCACATTGTCATATACTCCCCCTTGCTGCCCTTTTACTCAACTTGGGTCGGAGGGCAGCAAGGGTGTGTATTTGAATATATGCTGCATACAGGCCAAAATGAAGCGCTTGGCATGCGTAATTTACTCGCCGTTTGCCTCCTTGAGGCAAGGCTCCCTGCCTTTGTATGTAATGACTGAGCACTCAACACAAGCATGAGGTCTATGTCGTTGTACTTTTGCATAGTATGTGACTAAACATGATGATCTTACTTTTTCAAGCTCTGTGCATCACGAGTCACTGAAGCATCATGATGATGATGCTTACGCGTGTTTATGAATGCATAGGGTATGAGTCATGGGTATGAGTCAATGCGTGTCACCGTTGGGGAGAGAGAGAGAGAGAGAGAGAGAGAGAGAGAGAGAGAGAGAGAGAGAGAGAGAGAGAGAGAGAGAGAGAGAGAGAGAGAGAGAGAGNAGAGAGAGAGAGAGAGAGAGAGAGAGAGAGAGAGAGAGAGAGAGAGAGAGAGAGAGAGAGAGAGAGAGAGAGAGAGAGAGAGAGAGAGAGAGAGAGAGAGAGAGAGAGAGAGAGAGAGAGAGAGAGAGAGAGAGAGAGAGAGAGAGAGAGAGAGAGAGAGAGAGAGAGAGAGAGAGAGAGAGAGAGAGAGAGAGAGAGAGAGAGAGAGAGAGAGAGAGAGAGAGAGAGAGAGAGAGAGAGAGAGAGAGAGAGAGAGAGAGAGAGAGAGAGAGAGAGAGAGAGAGAGAGAGAGAGAGAGAGAGAGAGAGAGAGAGAGAGAGAGAGAGAGAGAGAGAGAGAGAGAGAGAGAGAGAGAGAGAGAGAGAGAGAGAGAGAGAGAGAGAGAGAGAGAGAGAGAGAGAGAGAGAGAGAGAGAGAGAGAGAGAGAGAGAGAGAGAGAGAGAGAGAGAGAGAGAGAGAGAGAGAGAGAGAGAGAGAGAGAGAGAGAGAGAGAGAGAGAGAGAGAGAGAGAGAGAGAGAGAGAGAGAGAGAGAGAGAGAGAGAGAGAGAGAGAGAGAGAGAGAGAGAGAGAGAGAGAGAGAGAGAGAGAGAGAGAGAGAGAGAGAGAGAGAGAGAGAGAGAGAGAGAGAGAGAGAGAGAGAGAGAGAGAGAGAGAGAGAGAGAGAGAGAGAGAGAGAGAGAGAGAGAGAGAGAGAGAGAGAGAGAGAGAGAGAGAGAGAGAGAGAGAGAGAGAGAGAAGGAAGCGGGAGGGCGCGAGGGAGAGAGGGAGAGGGAGATGGACTTCAGGTCGCACATGGACACCAAGTTCATCATCTGTAGCTGCGCTTTAGTGCCATACAATCTATCCTCAGGGTTGCTAAACCCTAAGCGATCCACCAACAACTCAGTGGCTTGTAGCGTCTTGGCAGCTGTGACAAAGTGCAGGACAATGCAGAAATGGTTAAAATGGTAAGCGGCGGTATGGCACTCAACCCTGCAATGAGCGCTGGTCTGCCTACTGCAGGCTTTGCTTGCTCCTCCTCCTCATCATCACTCTGCTCTGTAAATTCCAACTTGAGCGTTTGCAGCTGGTTGCATGCTGCGAGTGCGCTGAGGTTTTGGGATTGGCAAGAGGGAGACAGCGAGAGACCCTACTCTTGCACATTCCTGTAGCTGCTAAGGCTTAGAGCAATGTCCCCAATGTCATCATTGACAACTCTAAGGAAGTAGTCCATCCATATGACCTCAGGAGACACTTCGCCAAGCAGCTGCAGATCCTCACAGCTGCTTGGAGAAGTGTTTTGCTTTGGTTCAACTCCATGCACAATTGTCGCGTTCAGGGCGAAGCGCATTTCCGCATTTGCATAATTTAACTCCGGTCAATTACAAAGACCGCATTATTGGTTGCCAATGCGTACAATTGCCGAAAACGCTTGTCACAACCCAACAAACCACATCCATGCACCCACCCACACACATGGCTGCTAAACACATGGCTGCCAATGGCAAGTGCACCCCAATTGCTACGACGATCTTTCCACAACAAACATGACACAATATCAGGAATGTGTGCATATACAACAACGAAATGTCAGGTCAAATTTGGGTTCACTTCAAAGTAAACTTAGTTCAGCAACCAAATGCCAGAGCGAATGTTTGCTTCTGCGGATTCAACTCCAGCCAAATGTTATGGTTTGCTTGCGTTGGCGCAATAGGTCTGTTTTTCTTGGCATGATTGAAATCTTTTGGGCATGGGAGTATCCTGCTGTGATGGAATGCCTTCTTGCGTTCCTCAATGTCGTGCAGATTGACCATAAAGGTCTTCGAAAAGTGGTCATTGTCCCACACCCAAGACATGTTCCTGCAGTGCACTCAAGGCTTGGATTGCGTAATTACATGAGTACATTATGTTTGAAACAATCCGTCATTCACCGATTTTCCATTCCTTGAAGACGGCTTTGTAGTGCTCCTTCAGCTCTTAGGAAGTCCGTAACATTTTTCTACGTTCCTCCACAATCATTGAGGGGATACCGGCGTTGCTTAACTTTCTTCTGTGGCTGCTTAGCAGTGTCTAGTACACTGCCTCGCGAGGCTCGAGGTCGCCGGCAAGTCACTGTTGAATATGATGCCATTGAGTGAGATGAGATGCATCTGAGTGAAGGGCTCATCAGCTTTGGCGCGCCCACCCACACGATATCCACGCACGCTGACAATGGGTAGTCACGGACCCGTTATTGCTATCATCGGTATTGTTTTTGGGCATGTTCTGAGACCATTTGGACAGACTGTCGCGACTACCAAGTACTTTTCGACATCCTAGATTATCATGGCATTGTTTGTGCTGCCTCACGTGTCTGACCTGGTGATGGTTGAATGAGGTAAAGCCTTCATGCACTGCGCCAATGTGCATTGCAGCTGTAACAGTCGAGGCCAAGTTTCATGAATTTACGACGTTTTTTGGCCCATTTATCAAGCACGATCTCATGACTTGTGGCAGATATTGGCAATTTTGGAGTCTGCCCCGGATATCGACTGGGACCCCAAGACCAGTCCGGAAGGTGCTAGAAAACGGAGGGCCAGTCGAGAAGGGCTCGACCAGATTTTTAGAAGGGCCTGGCGCCATATGAGCACCTAGTTTGGAGATCTTTGGTGCGTAAGAAAGGTCTAGAAGTACACAGGGTTTTGCAATAATATCTTAGCATCTAATCTTGTGTAGCACGGGAATTGTCTAGACAGTAGCATGTGCAGTCTGCTAGGTATAAAAGCGTAATTCTACAATGTGCAATACAACCTTTAGCTCCCTAGTCTCTAGTGTGCAAGCCTGGTGGTGGTTAGCAGGGGTTGCTAGCATGTATCCATTGATGTGTGCTTGCTTGTGTGACAATTCAAGGCGCTACACAAGTCGGTGTGTAGCTTCGAGCGCGTGCGTATGCGAGTGGCGGGGCGCGCGTGTGTGCCTGGCAGATGGGGCAAGGTTCCGGTGTGAATACCGTGCCTTGGTGAGAGGGTTGTTGATTGGATCAACTCATCGGTGACAAGGCGAGCACCGTCACAGACATGGTTACATGGCATGTAGCTCCTCCTACGGCAGCGACTTTTGCTGCCATAGCCTAGTGCAGGGACGAGGGCCTTGTCCCTTGGGGGCAGGGATGAGGGTTAGCTGCCGCGCACGACTTGCGCGGTCGCGGGCAGGTCGTAACGAGCTTGATAGGTGACTTGTGCAAGTCGGGGCGACGACCCCATGGGTAACGGGTTGGGTGGAATGTCATACCATGGTTATGGGACATGGTTAAATGGCATGTGGCTCCTCCTATGGCAGCAACTTTTGCTGCCATAGCCTAGTGCAGTGACGAGGGTCCGGTCCCTTGGGGACAAGGACGAGGGTCAATTGCCGCGCGACACTTGCGCAGCCGCGGGCATGTCGCGCCGAGCTTGATAGGTGACTTGGGCAAGTCATGGCGACGACCCCATGGGTAATGAGTTAGGAGGAATGTCATACCATGGTTATGGACATGGTTAAATGGCATGTGGCTCCTCCTATGGCAGCGATTTTTGCTGCCATAACCTAGTGCACTGACAAGGGTCCGGTCCCTTGGGGACAAGGTCGAGGGTCAATTGCCGCGCGACACTTGCGCAGCCGCGGGCAGGTCGCGGCGAGCTCAGTTTGTAACAACCACAGAGCCTATAACCTCCGCCGTCCCTTCAATCCTCCACCCCAATACCCACACCGCCGATGACAAGCCTGTCACGCCACCAGCAGCATGACGCTGCAGATGGAAGAGAGCTGAATGAGGTCTTATCAGTTGATGAGACCTTATATATCAGGGATGTACCACATACATGTGTCTTGATATCGAACTCACAATTAGATATCACCTCTATAGATAGGGTAGCCGTTAGAAATCTAGCGTGAGCCAACAAGAGCTCAGATATACAACAATAAGATATCTAATGATATGGTACCTATCGCGATATCTGGCTATAGTGATCGCATATCTGATATGCGACTTTAAATTGGCTTGAATAGGCGGTTCTACACCCATTGGGACTTACCAAGGCTATAAAGTATTATAAGCTTTAATAAGCGAGGAACCATTGAAAAGAGGTATAAATAAGCATTTACATGTACTTATTTACGCAGTATATGTTATTTAGGTAGCAATAATACCCCTATTATTATTGCTCCCGTGACATTCCCCCCCACTTAGGTTATCAATGTCCTCGTTGAACTCAAGTTGATCTGGTTTTATCCCGAGTCAGTGACACCAGGGAGATAGCAGGAAATGATAGGTTGGTAATGAATCTGCACTGCCAGTCTGTCATAACCAAGCCCGCAGTTTACGGTGGGATTCACACCCCAGTAAGCTCGAAGCAACGCACGGTAGTGTGTGAGATGCATGTCAGGCTCTCAACTGTTATGTTTCGGGCCACATCCTTTCCATTTAACTAAATGGCGGGTCGCACGTCCACGCTTGTTTAGCTTATGGTCCAAGATGGCTTCCACCTCATATTCAAGCTCGCAGTCCACTTGAAGTGGCGGTGGTGGAGGCTGCGTTGAACCGTCAGAGCGGTAGGGTTCCAAGTTCACATGGAACACGTTATGCACATGCATGCTCGGGGGCAACTGCAGTCGGTAAGCATGCGTACCAACTTGATCGATAATAAAGAACGGTCTTAACCATTGGGGCAACAACTTGTGCGCCCCTGTACCTTTGATGATCATCATCAATGATTGTGTTTTTTGCATTAAGTAACATTTCATCGCTGATATTAAAAGTGGCCATTAATTGATGCTTATCAACGTAAGCTTTTTGCCTATCCTGTGCTTGTGACAAATATAGCTTGATTCAAGCCAAATGTTTTTGCATAGCAATGGCAAACTCCTTTGCCGCTGGCATAAAGATCATTGCGAGGTACGCGCAATAAAGCGGGTGTGTTAGGGTGAATCTCATAATTCAAAAGAAATGGGGTTTCTTTCGCACTCTCCTGCCATGCATTGTCCACAGCGAACTTTGCCATTGGCAAGTACCTGTCCCAATCAGTATGATCGCTCGCTCTGTTTGGCCATCTGTTTGCGGATGAAAAGCAGTAACGCTTTGTTTAACCCTCAACAACTCATAGACCTCCTTCCAAAATTTGCAAACAAAGCGAGGATATCGATTTATAATGAGCTCACGAGGTACACCGTGTGCCCCTATAGATCGTCGACACAAACTTGCCAAGTCCCGAGCACTGACTGTCGTGCAACACGGGGCAAGTACACCCTTTTTGTTAAACGATTGACAAAAAGCACATTAGCAGTATACTTTGCTGCTGTTTCTAGAAGGTCAGTAATTAAATCCATGCTGACACTATCTCTTTTGTTTCGAAATCGCTAACGACTTAAGCAATCCCACTTGTTTTTGTCGTATTGGCTTATTACGCAGACACGCATCACATGTGCAAACATATTGATCCATATCAGCAGACATTAACGGCCACTAATATAATTATTGCGCATATTTGAGTGTTTCATGTTTACTCAAATGCCCAGCACGGTGGGTCGTGTACTGATTGCAAGCGTTGCATGCGCAAGTTGCCCGAGTTGGGGACTACCAACTGCTCTCGTTTATACCACAGATTGCCAACAGCAGTGAGCTGTTGTAAGTTCAGTTGATTGCCAAAGCAATTATCCACAGTATAACCTACGGACACGTCTTTTGGAAAAGGCTCCTTAGGTTGTGGCGAGTCACGCCTACTGCAAAGCGTGTGAGTGCAAAAAGAGCAGGGCTGCGACTTAGTGGATTTGCCACATTAGTGCGACCCGGACGGTATTGCCAAGTGAAAGTGAATTGAGAAATGAACTCATTTCACCTAGCTTGCCGGCTTGGTAGGTTTTGTTGCGTATGGAAACAGGTCAGCGGGTTATGACCAGTAATCACTAAAACTCCACCCCTTCCAAATAGCAACGCCACATGCGCAACGCATGCACAACCCCGAGTAGCTCTTGCTCAGTAGTCGTGTAGTTGCGTATAGCAGGAATGAACTTTCTGCTTTTATATGCACATGGTCTACCATCCTGCAGAAGGATTGCCCCACACCAAATGGTTGAAGCATCACAAATAACTACAAAAGGCTTTGTGTGGTCTGGAAAAGCCAACACAGGTGCTTGGGTCAACGCATTTTTAATGCATATGAAAGCAACTTCGTGTGCCTCTGTCCACAATAACTTGACATCTTTTCGCAACAAAGATGTCAAAGAATTTGCCATGCTCGAGTATGCGCGCATGAACTTGTGAAAGTAATTAGCTAACTCCAAAAAAGCACGTAATTGATGCACATCCTTGGGTGATGGCCTTTACCGCAGTTACCTTTTGAGGATCTGGTTTCTATCCTTTTTTGCCAATAATATCATACATGATGTCCCAGAAAGGGGAGTTCATCCTTTGCAAAGTTGCACTTGGACGAATTGGCATAGAATTTGTGTTCGCGCAACTTGGACAGAACCACTTCCACATGTTTGTGGTGTTCTTCCCGGGTTTTGCTGACCACAACAATATCATCCAGGTACACAAGCACAAACTTGTACAATTCATCAAAAAAGATTGCATTTATTATTGATTAAAACGTAGTAGGAGCATTGGTTCACCCGAAAGGCAATGTGTTGTATTCAAAGTGGCCTATTGGGGTGCGAAATGCTGTTTTCTGCACATTTACTGAATGAATTTCTGAGTTCCTGCCGCATCGCACCGACTTCTGACAGCTGCGACTCCACTGTTGTTGTTGGCTTGATGATCAGCGAGGCTTTGGCAGTGGACAACTCTGCCGCGGTTTGGTCAGCTGGTAGACTTGCAGGCTGATGTTGCCCGAGCTGCAGACATTCCACGGACTCGACAGCGATCTCGTGCTTGTTCTTCAAGCGCTTGACGACGTAGTCTGCAATGTTGGCGCCTACTTTCGTTTGGCCACTTTGATGTTTTGCAGGGGCACATAACACTTGAGGCTGACCACAGCTTGCTTCTTGGTGCTTGTAGGCCTCTTGCTGCTGCCATAGTCTGCGCTACTGTCTTCAGTTGTTTAAATACACGCAATAAGGCCTGTCACAATGTTTGCAAAATAGCATTGTTGTCTGCGAGGATTAGGGTTAGGGTTAGGGTTAGGGTTAGGGTTAGGGTTAGGGTTAGGGTTAGGGTTAGGGTTAGGGTTAGGGTTAGGGTTA
>RHPI01000575.1:0-23281 GCA_009103225.1 Chlorokybus atmophyticus
ACCCTAACCCTAACCCTAACCCTAACCCTAACCCTAACCCTAACCCTAACCCTAACCCTAACCCTAACCCTAACCCTAACCCTGATAAGCAATGCTATCTGAAGGTGGCCATGTGTATCATAGCAATGCGCAAGTGCGCATGTATGCATGTACGTGCGCCTATGCGCGTGTCTATGTGTCTCGATGATGATGTATCATAGTGTACATGACTCGGAGTGCAGCTCTTGACTGTCGTTACAATACCTACAGGAATTACATGTCTAGTACATTGCAACTAGCTTCATGCTAAAGGTGCACCCTTGCACAGTATAACCGAGTTGCATGTGCGCATATGTAGCATATATGACGGAGTTGTTGCTATTAGCGACATCGATGAGGATGATTGCATACAAGATGAGTGGGATCCTGCAATGCCAGCATTGGCAATAGACCCTTTGTCCCCACCAGAGGCATACATTGACGTCATTCCACAAGTGAAACGCACTGTTGAAGTCATACCTGCTGAACAACAATGCAGCGACATTCGCTCCGTATATGTGGAGCTGTCACAGGTGACAAACGGTTTGGAAGAATGTCCCACCTCAGCAATGCAATGGGCAGAGCAACTACGCGCAGACACTTTGGATGCGGACAACTTTGTGGCAGCTTCTTTGCAGCAGCGGATAACCGCTTGGGCCACCTGGTTGCGACTGACCATGCAAGGCAAGAAGAGCATTGTGCTGGATTGGTTGCGTGACGGGTATCGCTTACAATGGGTAGGCACTCAAGCATCTGATACACGCAAGTGGGACGAAGTGCAAGCACTGTTGAAGGGCGAAGGCTTTAGAGATAATGATATTACAGCCATGCTGTCACGCAATTCTCCAACACCAGTTGTGTTTCGAAATCGCAAGTCCGCTTCCATACATGGCAGTTATGTTGTCAGTGAATTGGCCAACTTGGTGAAAACAGGAGCAATTTCTGTTGTTAATTGCCAGCGATGTGGCAGTAGTCATTGGCATAGGTGTGGTGGAACAAGAAAAGCGTTTGAGGCTCATTATGGACCTGAGATACATCAACCTCTTTTTGCGCCACATTCCCTTCAGCTATGAGCGGTTGCGCGATGTGTTGTTATACACCAAGCGTCATTTCTGGCAAGTTACCGCAGATCTCAAGTCAGGCTATCATCATGTGCCCATTCACAAAGACAGTAAGCCTTACTTGGCTCTGCGCTTTGCTGGGGTCACCTACAGGTGGAATGTACTGCCGTTTGGCCTGAATCAAGCCTGCTGGCTGTTTACAACCTTGATGTCGACTGTGTTCACGCCTTTGCGGGCAATGGGTTTTCCCTGCCTTGCTTATATTGACGACATGCACTTCAGCCATTCCGATCGTTGGCATTTGTGTTGGCGCATTCGCCGCGTGCTGCGTCTTTGGAAGTTGCTTGGGATATTTGTCTCTGTGAAGAAAAGCCAATTGTGGCCAGTGCAAGTTGTGCAGTTGTTGGGTCTGCTGGTGGACACGGTCACTGGCTCTTTTGTCATACCCGCCAACAAGCTGGCTAAGATATTGCAGTTAATGAAAGACATCACGCACGCGCCTGTACTGACCAAGCGTCACTTCGCACGCATTGCTGGCAAACTCATTGCGTTGAAGCTCGCATTTGCACCTGCAAGCATTTATGCTCGCCACCTGATGGGTCTGGCATTGGCCACAGATGCATGGGATGACAGCATCGGTGATTTGAGCGCCTTCAGACACTTTTGTGATTGGACTGCTGCGGGCTTGCAGACCTACAATGGCAATGCTTGGTGGAAGCCCCCTGTGCAGCTTGAGCTACATGTGGATGCATCCGGTACAATTGGTTGGGGGGCGACAGGACCTTGGCCTCGCATGGCAGGCAACTTCAAGCCTGAGCATATGACACTGCCTTCAGCGGTTAAGGAGGCACTAGCCTATGTGCAAGCATTTACCGAGGTTGCGCGCGCGTTTCATCTCCAGCACTGTACAGTGCGCATTATTGGCGATTGTCAACCAGCTATACAGATGTTGAACAAGCTGTCTGCATCAGACCCTCACGTGCTGCAGGCCTTACATCAATTGTGGTCCTTGTGCTGGGAGCGTGACATAGCGCTGACATGTGTGTGGCGCTCTCGCGATGCGCTGCGCGATGCGGACGCATTGTCCAAGTTTGTGGATAGAGGGGACTGGTGTCTAACAGCAGATGCAACTGCGCATGTGCAGCAACATGTTGGACAACCGGCGTTGGATTGTTTTGCAGCCGATTGGAACAGCAAAACACCCGCTTATTTCAGCTACATACACATGCCTGGAAGTTTGGGAAATGCTCTAACTACAAATTGGCGTGACGTTCTTCAACGCTTGGGTGGCGGCTTTGTTTGGTGTCACCCGCCATTGGCTCTCCTGCATGAAGCCATAGCATTATTGCAGTACTATCAGCTACCAGCTGTGGTGTTGGTGCCTGAATGGCACTCTGCTGTGTGGTGGCCAGTATTTCACAATTGGCAATTCAGTTATTTTGAGAGGTTGGGCTCAAGACCTGAGTGGTTTCAAAGGGGTGCGCGAGTACCCGCAAACAGCATCAACCCTGGACGCTACCCATACATTTGTGCTTTTGTGCACTGGGTAAGCATACCTCTCATGTAGATAACGATGCATGATAACAGGACTTCTCCATGTGCCTTGAGCTTGTATTTCTTCCAGGGTGACACCGGCATGAAAGGCACTCTGTGCAGCACCACGCCGAAAGGAATGCAACCCCAGGTGCGGCCTATAAATGCCACATGCCTTGCAGCAACGCACGAAGGCATGATAAGCACAATTGCCTGACATGCAGTGTTCTTCCCACTTCAACCTATTCTTTGCAACAGGTCGGAATAAAGGACCAGCAGTGATGGCAAAGGAGCTGTTGCGACAATAGGTCAGATAGGCGTAGAGCACTTCAGAGAACTCCACAGGGAGACCACTGCTGCGCACTTGTATAGTAGGTGCACCTCCCGTGCTGTAATTTTTCAGATGTGTTAAAGTGGCCGCTAGCCCTGAGCTTGAATCAGCCGCTTGTATCTCGTGCATTTGTAAACGCGCACCTTCACCACCCCGTTGCCATGTGCACCACAGGTATATGCATAATGTGTAGTCGCGCCAGAGCACAGCCTTGTCATGTGTGACAGTAGATGGCTGAGGTATGGTAGACAGCTGTTGCTGGAAGTGGTAGATCAGCGTGCGCATGTCATCCATCGCCAGTGGTACAGCAGCAATAGGTTGCACGCCTTGCCGAGCAGCAATCTTCGCATACCCTTGGCGAAACTCGCGCACGTCTATGGACAGAAGCGGGTTGCCGACAGACCTGTCGCTGTCCCAAGGGCTGATGCGTCCCAGCAATCTGAAGGAGCATGTGAGATGGGAAATGACATTGTCCAGTGTCGTGCTAGCGATCATGCGATGGCCATGGCGGTCAAGCCTGCGAGCTTTGCCAATGTGTGTGTCGGTCCAGTGCCCAGCAAGGTAGCTTGTGACGACTGCTGGGGTGACGTTGGCAACAGCAATACTCAGCTCAGGATGTTGCAGATAGTTGACAAACTCTTGCCACACGCGATCACGTTGATTGCGAGTCTCATCGCAGACAGCTTCACGGCTGATGCGCTCCACGTCTATCAGCGCTGCCGCAGCTCGCTCACGCAGATTACAACTGGTTATTGGTTGAGGACGAATTGCTGCGCGTGCGGTGCGTTGCACATCAGCGGTTTGCTGCAACCGCTGTGCAAAATCCATCTGCGGACACAGAGAAACCATTACTCAACTACTAAACACAATGACCTTGACTGTAACTTTGGCAAGAAACTATACCAAGCTCTACACCTATAACCCTTACCTACTAATGTATGCTTGGGAGGGTGCGGTAGAATGTTTGATGCATCTACAGTTGTTCATCGTGTAAACCACAACTATAACGATGAATGCGTTGCATCGTAGGGCTTAGGTGTTCTTGCCAAAGTTGGACTGTAGGTAGGATTGTTGTTTGCGACAAAAGGAATGTAAATCGCTCATCGTGTGCAAAGTAGTATAATGGTCATTACTTGTTGAGGCTGACTATTGGTCAGCTAGATTGAAATAACAAACTGTTAACCATTTAATTAGTACTAGTTGTTAGCGCTAGGGTTAATTGACACACACACGTGTCAACTTACTGTTCAGTCGCGGCCGTCACCTCAGCGGCGTCGCTGGCGGCGGCGCTGACGGCCGAAAGTTCGCCCTTCCCGCCCCACCCTGTTGCGCCACTGCGCCGGACACATGCGCCCAGTCTCGATTGCGCTGGTCAGTGCGTACGCAATTGGTCATCAAACTGAGCTGATTGTGAATCCGAATGCGTTCATGACATGTAACGAAGATTCGGGTCATGTGAACAGCGTTTATCACCGTACGTTGGTGTCGTCACATCGACGATGATACGCGTCATTATCAACCACCGTCGGTTCGTCCCGAATGTTTGATGCATCTACAGTTGTTCATCGTGTAAACCACAACTATAACGATGAATGCGTTGCATCGTAGGGCTTAGGTGTTCTTGCCAAAGTTGGACTGTAGGTAGGATTGTTGTTTGCGACAAAAGGAATGTAAATCGCTCATCGTGTGCAAAGTAGTATAACGACCAAAACCCAACGCTCACGGGGAGGCATTTGCCGTACCGGTGCTTATTGTCCCGGTGTGCTGCCCGACCGCGCCCATTACTATGATCGCAGCGTGCGACCCAGCGGTCGACGTCACATGCTAACACATCGATCAGGCGGCCACTATAGCGTCGCGCACCCTTCTCTGTGCTCACAGCGCGGTGAGGCAGCGGTCGAAATCCCTAACATTATAAACAGCGTTTTGTCAATTTGTATGAACTAGTGCGTTAACCCGTGGCACAACCACGGGTAAAAGGACATATATTGTTGGCATGTATGGTGTGTCTATCTGGTTTGATCGCACGCATGTGCAAACCTCATGGAATGTTGAGTTTAATTGTTATTATAGATTTATCCATAATGCAATAGAGTATGAGACAATTTCAATACATTGACACCATGAATGATCTACATACTACGTCGCAAATTTTACACGGTGACTGACTAAGGACTGAGGGACTGACTGGTGCCTGAGCCTGCCTGAGCCTGTTTGTTGCTGCCTGAAATATTACTTTTGGACTGTTGGGTTTGCCGTTGGCTTAAGTGGACTGACGCAGACGGCCGCGGGCCGAAAGTGGTTGTTAGTGGCACTAACCGGCCGAGAGTTGTCAACCAGTTACCCTTTGGTCGATGTGCACAGACGGCCGTTGACCGGTAGTTACGGACAGCTGACAGCAATAGCCGGCAGTTTCTTTGCCGTTACACTGCTGTTAATATGTGACCCTTGCCGTTTGACAAAAGTTGGCAATTCTTGCCGTAAGCCAACACTAACATGCCATGCAGCTTGTACAAACCTTGGACTGATTGTTTGGTCTTGCACCTAAAAGCCCACAATATATACAATGTACGGGCAGTGGTGAGAGTATGTCCACTTACAACTGAGCAGCCGACTTGCGCATGAAACTATCCTATAACATTGAGTCTAGCTGTCGGACTCATGCGCAGCTTGTCAACCCGTGGTGCCTGCTTCAGAACTCCTCCTCAACCCCCCTCCTCCTGTTCCTCCTCCGACGAGCCTTCTGCTTCAACGCCGGAGTCATCTTCATCCGCTGCCTCTCTCGCTGACAGTACAGCGGCTACTTCGTCCTTCGGCTTGAATGTCAGCGCCTCGCCGTGCACGCGCATGCGCTTGATGGTCGCTTTGAGAGTGACCACCTGCATTTGGTAATGCTGTAAGAGTGGCGTGCTGCTAGAGGACTAGCCCATCAGCATACACACGCTTACCTCGTCTTCCGCTTTGTTGCACTCCGCCAGGCAAACAGTCAGCCTGCCGCGCTGCTCTTGGGTCACTCTGACCAATATGGCAATCTGCAAGCATACTGCTTAATACCGCTGGAAACATTAAACTAGGTCATGGATTACCCGTTCGTTTGACTCCGCAGCTTCTCTTGTGCGACTTGTAAGCTCCCGCAAGTAGAAATAGGCTGTGCATTTGCGAAATTGGTCATGCTGTTCATGTGCATGACACTGGAGGTTGTGCATGAGGGTGTGCATGTCGTATTGACAATGTATGTCAAGTGCAAGATACTTGAGGCTGTGCATGTGCAAGATAAAAGAACCCTAGCATGTGGCATTGACAGTGCATCGTAACCCACCTTGGTTATGCCAGTCTTGTTTGGTCTCTTCAATCATGTCGCCGTGGTCGCAGCTGCTGGTGGGTCGGATTTTCTTAGAGGCAGTATTGTGGTGTGCCTTTGCCCACTTGGAGGGGGAGCCCTGTAAGATATCGCCCGAGTCACTGTTGTCATTGGATGTGCCCTTGGTAGTCTTGGTGGGGTTTGACACCGAGGACACCCCTCCGGCACCCTGCCCGCCCTGTGCGAACATGGAATTCATCCCGGACCTCGACCACAATGCCCACTACGCCCCTGGCAGCGCCGCCAACGATCTTCCAAACGCCACATACCCTCGGCATCACGCCCCTGTAAGGGCATAGCTTGGCGGAGCTATCAATGGTGTTTTCATGCGCAGGGGGACTGACATTGCCAGAGTTGTCAATGGTACGAACTGCCATTGCCATTGTACAAAGGTACCATTTCAATGGTCCTTTGTACAATGCCTATACCTTTTGGCAAAGGCATCTCCGTACCATTGAAACGGTTCAATCAGAATATATATGTATATAAAATATCCAGAGACTCACCCTGGACGTGCAATGGCTCGATCGTACCATTATAATGGTACGACGGAGCCAGTGACTGGCGGCCAAGTTTCCCGCCTCTGGCATGCAAGGGTAGCGGTAGCGGTGGCGGTGGCGGCGGCGGCGGCGGCGGCGGCGGGTGTGCGTGTTGCTGGATATGATGCAGGTTACATTGGCGACACCTGTGTCGACGTTAGTAGTGAGATATGGGAGTCCTTTGTCCGTATTGCCACATGCGCTTCGCCACACGCAGCTCGGTCTACATGCACATTATTAGCAGCAGGGTGTGCAAGCAGATCAAGCTGTATGTCGGCCAGCGTCCATTACAGTACGATGCGGGTCATGTTGAACCGGGGAGTTCGATCCAGGATGCTCACATGCTTGATGCTGAAGGATTCCTCCAGGAGACACACGCACAACAGCAACAGGAGGAGGAGGAAGTGAACGAGGGCTTTCGATGTGTGCGTGTGCCTGAGAAACCTGTGGCACGCCAACATGAAAGTGGAGGCGTCCCTTCGCACGCGTCGGAATCCAGGTGGTATGGCTCGGAGCATGCTCTTGCAATGGCATTCGTGCAATGCAACAACGGCCAAGGCCTGTCGGCCTCCGACATGGGGCGGATCATCAAGTGCATCCGAAATGCACACTTCCTGACGGAAGAGCTCCAGTGGGAGACCGGTGTGCATGCGGCCAGCTACCTCCGGACCACGATTGCTTTCTCTCAGTCTGAGGTATGTTTACGGTGTGCGGTGCATGTGCTTCAACCATCAGAGCCATGTCACATTTGCACATGCGAGTGTGCTGCCGTATCAGAACTACGTGACGGCTGACCTGCGCAAGCCTGGAGACCCTGAGGATCAGGACATCTGCGTCACATATATGCCGGCCAAGGTCTGTGAAATGCAGTACCTAATGCAGTATCGATGCAGTATCTATTCTGAGGCCAGCATAGTAAGTAATGCTCTTGGTCGGAGCAGGTATGGCTCGCGCGGTTGTATGGCAATCCACATGCCGCCAATGGCTTCAATCTCCAGTACACTGGTGACGAGCACAGCTTTGGCCATGGCCTTCCACGGGCGATTGGTGGAAGGATGTGGAGGTGGATTTAAGGAGAGAGGTGGGGGAAGCGTCCTACTTGGCGCCTGCCATTCTGTACAGTGACAAGACCACGCTGGACAGCGCGGGCAAGCGCTCTGGCTACCCTCTGATGGCATCGCTTGCCAACTACAGTTGGGACATGTATGCTAGCAACATGGGGGTTGTTATGATAGCGCTTCTGCCGGTGTTTCACGCAGTGGCCGGGCATCCCACCTGGGCGCAGGGCAAGAAATCGTTCTCCATTCGGAAACGTGAGATTTTTCATGACGCTTTGAATGTAGTGTTAGGGGATGTGAAGCGGGCGAGTTGGGAAGGTCTGCAGCTCATCGACCCGAATGGCATCGAGCGTCGTGTGTTTCCCGCGCTTGCCAACTACATCAGCGATTTGCAGGTAGTGGGCATGAATGGTTGTAACCGGATGCAGCCCGCCAGCAAACAGTGCATGGAGGATGTTGTCAGTAGAACATCTGAGTTTGTCGTGTTGTAGGAGACTGCCACACTCGCACGCACTGTGTCGGGCAACCAAACACGACATCCTTGCGATGTTTGTCTCGTAACCAAATCAGATCTGTTGGAGATGGATGAGGACCGGGAATTGAGAACCGAGGCCTTTTACACACCAGCACTACGTCAGCTGCGGACGGACCTGCATAGCGGTGTTAGGAATGCACGCCAGACAGCCAAGGCTTTCAAAGAGCAGCACTCCATGCATGTCGAGGAGGTAATGGTCATATTACCGGCATTCGTGAGGATGAATGGCTTTCCGTGAAACCAGGCAATGTGGTTTGGCAACAGAATGCACTGTGGGGTTGGCGACAGTCGCGGGTGCCGGGAGCTGACTGCTACTCTCGTCTTGCCCCTGACGCAATGCATGTGCTGGGAGGCATCATTGACCACCTGCTTGCTGCTGTGTACGACGCCGCGAAGGAACCAATGCGTCCATCCACGAGACAGATTCTGCAGGCCAGGCACGTCTTTGGTGTTGCTTTTGTGTTGAACACAAAAGCCAACAACATGTGCTCACGAGCAGATGTGCACAGGCTGAATGCATGCAAGGCGACTCTGCGGGTTTCGCACTTCAAGGCACCCGCAAGCACAATAGATTTCTTCCTGTCCGACCACTCCTTTTAGGTGGTGGAGAAAGTGGCGGTGCTGCAGCTGCTGCCGGTCCTCACAGACGGTTTGCTGCTCGACAGTGAGGGCAACGATTTCTTCACCATTGCTGCCGCATCGCTTGCCCAGTGGAACAAGAAGTTGCTGAAGGCGCATGAACACACAAGAGAGACCATGACCACAGCCGACGACGAGCTGGCTGCCTTCAAAGCTGCAGTGTTGCATCCGCTACTGTCGTCATATTCTGCACAGAAGTCAGGTTGGAAGATCGAGAAGATGCATCAGCTCACTCATTTTGGGCCGGCAATTGTTAGCAGTGGACACCCAGATTGGTTCAGCGCCAACCGCATGGAGCAGACGCACGCTCAAAATATCAAACGGTGGGCGCGTGGTGGCAACAACCGGGACTATCAGGCACGTATCCTAAAGGCATGGAGCTGTGCGAAATATGTGAGAGATGATGGCATGGTCGTGGATCCCGAGATGCGCTCGGTCACGGTGCAGGCGCGGCAGCAGTGCTGTAATGTCATGGAGAAGACGGACAAGTTGCTACGGATGGATGTGCTGACAAGGAGGGAGTCCAGCCCGTACTGGAGCGGATCTGCGCGTAGCCGCCAAGTCGCCTTGAAGACTCCATTTGCCGACAAGCTGCCTGCCACCCTGGACAGCTGGTTGAGGAGGGAACAACTGGAGTTGGCCGACGGGTGGCGTGCTGTTCGCGTGGTGAACGGAGGCGCAGCGGTGTACATGACATCAGGAGTCAGCATGGCGCGCGCAACTGGGATGTTCCATGGGCGGCCTTGGTTCTCTACACTTGAGTTGGAAGGTGATGAGGACGGTGTGAACGTGACGTGGTGGGCTCAGGCACTCCTTTTTCTGCGCGTGGTGGTGTGGGGTGGTAGCGGCGAGCGCGTGTGGAAGGAGGTCGTGTTTGTCCGCTGGTACACGAAGCTGGATGTGACGAGCGACACAAAGTGCATCGCTCCGGAATGGGAAAAGCGTCGAGGCGGTCCACATCTCGATGTCGTGACTCTGGAGCAAGTAAAAGGTATTGTCCAGCTGCTCCCCATGTTTGACAAGGACAGCGCCCGTGTACAAGAGGGCAAGTATTGGGTGAACGTTCACTGCACTTCCACGTGACACATGTACTTGTCTCACTACTCTGAGTTTGGAGCATATCAGTCAGTTAGGCATTGCTAATCGTATGCTAAGACTTTTGCATGTGGACGTGTACAATACCGGGCAGCTGTCACTGCACAACTGTCACCACAATCGAATGATCCATGCAACATTCAACAATCAGTCCGCCGTGTGGCATTAAGCATCAATACAGTGCACCACACTCAAGCCTCATAGTTCCATGACACAGGAGGGTAGTCACAGCGCATATCCATTGTTTCAAGCATGAGACGCCCTATGCACTCCGCCATTGCGGGAGGAACTGCATTCGCTATGGAAACGGCCAAGGTCATCCATGGCACTCCCAGCGCTGTTTGCCACGCAGCAATGCCGCCCCTGGTGCTTGGAAGACCATAGACCGGGTACATCTGCTGTGGCGCGTTTGATGTCACGATTGTCTTCTTCGCGCTAGCGGACAGGTGCGGCGATAGCAGTCCAACTGCCTTGCCCGCGTGCGAGCAGCGTGCTGGTGGGGTAGCTACCACTGGCTGTGTCTCAAACAGACGGTGTCGGAAAGTTGATAGGCCAAACATCGTGCCACAAAGGGACAGATTGGGTCTGAATGAGGAAGCTGCTCCTGGCACATTCTCAATCACAAACTTGACCTGGCTTGCAAGCAGCAGACGTCGGACGAGCGGTATCATATCCTGGTGTCTCCAGGATGTGCCATGTGCCGCCCGTTAAGGTGCCGGGATAGCACCTGAATAGGCCTGGCATGGTGGACTGGCCCAGATGAGCTCGTACTCGCTCAGCTCTCCTGCACTCAGGGTGCATACATCGCGGTGTATGAAGGGCAGCGGGTACTCAGAGGAGGAACTTATGTCCATCCCGGTCACGTCAAAGCCTGCGTGGTATAGACCGATACTAGCACCGCCACCGCCGCAGAATAGGTCGAGTGCCCTTGGTCTGCGTGTGCGTCCCAGCTTGTTGTCAAATGGCGTGTATGTGGTCAAGGCTGGCCGTGGTGCTGGCCAGGGACTAACAATGATGCCGTCCGGGCTTATTTTGCGACTGACGTTCTCCCCTCCGGCACGCAGATTATGGCGTGCCCCGTCAACTGATGTGTACGCGAATACGTTGTGCCCTTTGAAGTTGATGGTCTGTGGTCGAATACCGTCATCGAATACTATACGGTGCTGCCCTGCAAAGACACTTGCCATTGCACCATGCATATATGATGCGTCCTCAATCTCGCACGCCACGAAGCGATGCTGACCTGACGCTTGCTTGAATGATTCCACAACACCCGCATACCATTCCCCATCCAGCGGCCAATGCACCATGACACTCACACCGATCAGCTGCTCGCATCCCAACTTAACTGCGTTCCGCAGCCGATGCAGTGCGCTGTCCAACGGTCGATGGTCTGCCTCCTCTACAGCGGCCAGGGGATGGAACTGCCCACGCCCACACCGTGCAAGACTGCTCTGAATGCGACAACAGCTTCAACATGCATGAAATAAGCATACGCCCAACATAACATGCAGTGATACGTCGCGGTCCACTCTTGTGGATTACCTCCACAGCATCCACCACCTGTCCACTAACGACATGTCCTGGTGTTGTCCATGTGAGAAGCGCATGGGTTCCCCTCGCCACTCGAAGCATGAGCGCGAGCACGATTCGCACACGCACTGCACGCAATGGAAAAACTCGGGTTCCTTGCACAGCACTTGGCCGAGGCGGCAGCCAAACACGTCGACATTGTGTGTGGTGTGATGCCAGCAAGCAGCACTAAAACCGTGGCACACTGTCTGCACTCGCTGGCATTCGGTCAAGTGTGCTCGCATTTGCTGCCTACGGCCATTGGCACATACGTACGCATTGCATTGTGGGCACACCAAGCATGGTCTCCTAGGTGAGGGTGATTCAACTGCTGCCGCCGACATCATGCAAAATAGGAATCGGCACGGCTGCCCACAAACTAAGCGAGACTTTAGGGTATAGGCATCAATTTAGGGTTGCCAGCTTACGAACCCTAAATGGGTCAAACTTCAAGTGAAGCACGACTGTACCGCATACGCTATTGCAGTACCATGCATGGTACTGCATCAACATGAATGGTACTCCATCTGTTAATGGTACTACAGTACAAGGATACTCGCATACTACCACGGTCGTAGAGTAATACTGTGTTATCATGCCATGGATCCCAGAGCGCTGTCAACCGAGTTTGTTGCTGTCAACCACGCTCTAAACCAGCGAGGTATGCAAGCCATGCATTGACTCATGCGCCGGGCAGTCATCATACACATGTACAGCCAATGCTTCTAAAACAGCAAATGTCTGGTGCACCATGCATCATGCTGCAACTATACATGTACCTACATGGTTCACAGGAAGCCAACACAAAACTACAATACATGCACAATTGGCATCAAGGCGGGGGCCAAATCACCGCCGACACGTTGGCGTCTGGCATCAGGCGTGGCGACCAAAACGGGTGAGGTTGCTTGCAGAATGGACACGCTTGTAGATTCTTTGATTTATTTGCCACAGTCTTCGGATGTGCTATGATGCAGACATGGCACATCGCTTTCTTGCAACAGGGCGTCTCCCCATCCGCTGGGGGGGGTGGCTCTTCAATGCGACAAATCAGCACACATGGTGCACGCGGGTGTGCAAGCTGCCTCTGCCACCAAACTCTGTTATCGCGTCGCAGGCGTAGCGACTCCCATCTGAATGGCGCAGCATAACGCTCCACTGCCTGCTCGATCACCTGACGCCCATCTGCCGCCATACACCACCTGCTGGTCTTGGTGGTCTCGTCCAGCATGCGTTCATCCAGGCCCTCGACATGGCTGTCGTCACTCGTGTACTCCCCCGCATCGTCATTTTCTTCGAGCTTCCACAGAATCAGCTCGACGTGCCGTATGACATACAGCCACTGCCAGCCAAAGCATGCCAAGTACAGCTCGAATGGTTTTACTTGCCACCCAGTATGTTTGCTCAGGTAGTGGCACACATCTCGACCCGCATTAGTCGACATCGACAGGTACATCTGCTGCAGCAGGTCGAAGTTCTGCTCCGCAGATAGCTCTTGCACATTGCCGGGGTGCTGCGGCAGCAGCAACACCATCATATCGAGGACGGAGAGGGGCAACAACGTACTACGGATGGCCATATCGTGTATGGGTTCCAACCACGGCCAATCCCCAGAGGTCTGTTTGGACCGCATTCTCCTGGTTTGCTCCCACTTATTGCAAACTTTCGTCACCCACCTCGAGGCATGCCGCATGCGGTGATGCAGCGCGTCTTGGGCGTACTGTAGGGTGATCAACTCCTTTGCACTACGAGTCAGCCCCCCAAAGCGTCTGCGCGTCGGTGCTTTGAGCTTAGGCAGCTCGTGCCTCACCGGCTGTCTCTCTGAACGTTGCTGAGCAGC
Organism: Chlorokybus atmophyticus; assembly: GCA_009103225.1. Classification (NCBI taxonomy): domain Eukaryota; kingdom Viridiplantae; phylum Streptophyta; class Chlorokybophyceae; order Chlorokybales; family Chlorokybaceae; genus Chlorokybus; species Chlorokybus atmophyticus. Next base: position 13,583 of record RHPI01000575.1, read on the forward strand.
CATTTGACGCTGTAAACCCGCCTATGCCTACTCAGGACACACAGTCAGCCTCAGTGAGGCTTCAAGGCGCTGTGCTTCTTTTAATGTTGTAACGATGCCTCACCTTTCCTTTTTTGGTCCTGTTAGCGTCCTTTGTTCCAACAACCTTCTACTTTTTTTTTTTTGTCACCCAACACATCCTGGCAGGCGCTCTCCGTGGCACTGTCACTCAGAGGAGGTAAGGCGTTATCTTCTTGCTCCACAGCCTTGCGCTTGTTGGTTGCCTCCCGTTCCTCCACGACCTCATGTTGCTTCATGAGGTCGAGCATGAAGCCTTTGTCTTTCAGCGCAGCTTTCAGGACACCTCGATCAATCTCTTTACCAACAAGACAGGCTGGGATCAATGTGGCAAGCTTAGAGGGAGAGGGCGAGCTACAGCTGCTTCTTGATGGAGATGCCTCCGGATGGTCAGAGTGCGGTGGCAAGTGAGTCTCCGCGGCAGGAAGGGAGGGTGCTGAATTGGGATTGCGAGCATGTGGCTGTGGTTGAGGGGAGGCAGGATGTGCAGAACACTCGGCTACTTGTTGCCTAGCACACGAAGGCGAGGCCTGAGGCGTTGGCGCAGCACTCTGGGTCACAGCCGGTGGTAGCGGGGAATTGGCAACGCCATTTCGCCACTCTCCGATCAAGTGTGTTACCTCCGGTGGCACTGCATGCATAGGCCACGACCACTGTTCGGTGCTTGCAGGCTTGAGGAGCCAAAAGTGTGCTTCTGGCTCATCAGGAGCAGTGTTGTCCACCACCAGGACTGAGTTGGGGGCTTCTTTATTTCCAACCCAAACTGCGCTGCCGGGCCGTGGCACCCACTCCCCATGCTCGCGCTGAACGGTCACGCAGCCAATCAACAAGAACAGCTTGTTGGCAAACATGGTCATCTGCAAGTGCTCGACGTACACATCTTTTCTCCGCACGATCTGTCGCACCTTGGCCATGGTTAGGTCAATGTTGCAGTTGATATCAGTCAACATGGTCGCAGGCAGTTTGTCGTAATACTGCGCCATCTCTCCCGCGGCACCAGTGGCTCTGCAGAAGTCTAGGATTTTGCTCGCCACGCCTGCATCGACAGCCTTGGCGGTGATTTTGCGGAGAGTGTGCCCCCTGCCATCGTCGTCCATGGTGTCCAGCATGGCCCAAAATCTGCTCGAGCTGGGGCACTTGTGATCATCCAGGACACTTTGCGCTATGGATGGCCTGGCGCGAAATACACAATGGTTGAGGCAATTACCATCCGTTGGCGCATTGAAGTGGTCCCATGAGGCGAGCTGGCCACCTAGCATGACTTATGGCCGTATGCGGGTTGCGGCCAGCTCCTCTGATGACTCGCTGGCAGGTGGTGACCCCTGCTGCATGCGCATACAGCACTCACATGGTGTGTCCAACTGTGGACGGCAAGAGTCACAGTGACTGATAAAGTACCTGAGTTTGGGGCAGACTGCCGGCTTCAACTTGCAGCGGGTGGGGTAAGGTAGGTGCAGAAGCCACATCGGTTGTTGCATTGTGCTGTGGTCTCGCCGGTGGCGGCAAGAAGGATTGTTGCCCCGCAATCACCGGTGCTGCTCGTGGAGAAGATGGCAGTGCACGAAGGACTGGTGCCGCGGAAGGTGGTTGCGCTCTGGCTGGGAGGGGAGCAGGAGCTGCAGGTGAGACCACTTGCGCATGCAGCAAGGGGGGCTGTATACAGAACCCAGGATAAGATGGCTCACAATGTTGCAAAGGACGAATATAAGCTTATGCAGTGCCTGACGCATTGTTACCAAGGCACGAGCATAAAAGACAGCGACTTACCTCAATGGCCCGTGGGCTGCATGGAGCAGGGGAAGCCATGGGGGCTGACAAGGTGGTATTGGCCGCACTCTCCCCGCCACCCTTGATGGCAGACTCGTCACGGAGCTCTTGAGCCATGGGCACATCATGCGCCACTGCCCCAATGGACATGTCGGGATTCAACAGGCCAACATGCATGTTAAACTGATGCCGCATTGCCGCCGCGCCCATCAGCAAGTGGGATTGAAGGACCAGTTGATGGGATTGAATCCAGGCTTGCATAGGAGCTCCAACAGGACCTAGTGCACTGTGGTGCTGTCAACCAATCACATGTGGGTTAGCTGCATGCTTGCGACACTGCAATTGCAATAGTCAACTGCGTCACACCGTCATCAGTTGGTTGCTTCGAACAGTCACCTGCGGCATTGCTGGTTGATGCACGAATGATTGCATGGACTGCGTCATTGCTGGTTGATGCACTATTGGTTGAATGCCGAACGAATGGCCACGCGCTCCTGTGCTCAAACCCAGCCTACTTCGTTCGGCACGCGCGCGCGACTTTGCACGCTCACGCACATCCTAGCATGCAAAGGTAGGCATGCATTGGAGCCGACATTGCACTCGACATGCACAGCGAGATTGGCAACAACATACCGCCGCCCAGCTCTGTCTATCTGCTCTTGCTTCCGCAATGTCGGCTTGACTGTAGGGTGGGTATGGGTGAATAGTGGAGGCCTGCAGCCACGCTACATATATCACATGGACTGCGCTAAAAAACAAATTGCTCTTGCAAGGAAATGCATGTGACTGTTGAGCGTACCTCTGCATTCCTTTGTGCTTGTTCCCACAGCCGCAACTGGTCCCGCATGGTTCTGACAAGGGGCTCCAAGGACTGCAGCTCCTGATCCACTCCCTGTTGCAGAAAGCGAGCCACCAAGCAGCTCTCTGTGTGAAGATGGTCTTTAATGGCTTGCCTGCTGGTTTGTCCAATGTTGGTGATGCATGTTGGACAGCCCCATTGCTGACGCCTGCCATGATCCATGACGTGGCGACCGGTAGTAGCTGGCTTCGCTGCTTGAACTCTTACGACCACAACTTCTCGCAAGATGTGCCACGCCGCCGCCGCCGCCGCCGCCGCCTCCGACTCCTGGTCCTCCGCCTCCTAGTCGAACCCAGGCCCATTAAGCCTGACATTCGACCCGTCATCGACCTGGTGCCCCTGCGTGCCATCATCCAACCATTAATGAAGCGTGTTTGGGTGAGTGCATGCTAACTCCCATTTGGGCTGATCGAGCAATGCCTCTGTCGTACCAAGGATGGTACGACAGAGCCATTGTACGGCAATCGCTGGGGTTGGACGAGAGATGCCTCTGTCGTACTATAAATGTTACGACACAACCATTGTTACCAATGGTTGTACGAAGCATGCATGGCACGAATGCATAAGTCGTACCATCAACCATAGGAGCAAGGACGCACTACAAGTGCGACTCTAGTGCGGGACTCTAGACGTTCAAAACCGCCTCATTTTCGTTTTCGCGCCTCATACATTCGGGCGGGCCAACCGGCGGCGGCAGCGTTGGAGGCGGCAGCGCCACTTACAGCTAAACAGGCGGCACCCGACTATCAGTTGGAGAGATGCCTCGTGGTCCATCCGTAAGTGCACCTCGTCGTGGAGGTCGGCGCGTTGTCCACATTGCCCCTAGTGTTCAACCAGGCAACCGTCGCCAACCAATCGCAGCAAGACCCCGCGCTAACGCCCAGCACATCACAACAACTCAACCTGACACCGCAGTCGCAAGGGCAAGCTGGACTGCATGCGTTCTTGATGCACTGTGCACGTTGCTTCTTGCTCAACTTCTAACTTGGATGCTTGCTTCTATCATGACTAGCACAGTGACTCACTGCATGCATTCTGGATACACTGTGCACGTTGTTCTTCTTTTGCAACTGTGAGGGTTGCATCTTTCATGGCTGGCAGCATGACTCATGTGGTTGTGCTTGCAGAGGGTCGATTGGAACCCCCAACCCAAACGCATTTGGCCGTGACGAGACAACCTCGGCCATCAGCAACCCTTCCCCAAGCAAGTGGAAGATTGGCAACGAGGTAAGCACTGTGCGACACTGTGACACTGTGTGTATGTGTGTAACGGATTGTTCTTCTATGGACAGCATTTGCGAGATGCCGTCGTTGAAATCATAAACGGCCATTGGGTAGAGAGCCACGTTTATCCCAAGGAGGACACTATTCGTAACGTCATGTGTCAGGTGCTGTGAATGCTTCATGACCGCACTGCACCGTGACACTGACCAACCTGCCCGTGACAGGTAGTGGGCTTCGACCATGACGACGAGGCCGATGCGGCCAAGTTCTATGAGGTGTACTGGACTCCCAAGGAGTGCCCCTTCCACTGGAGTGTCGCCCTGAAGAAAGCTACGCAGGTCCGGTCTGAGAACGTCACCAAGATCAAGCATGTCCTTGAGAAGGAGTACAAGTGGACACTGTTTAACAGCAACAAGCGCAAGTGAGTTGGGTCCCTCACCACCATGTCTGCTATGCAACACTGCCTTCTTACTCAGCCTCCATACACACGTACTCATCTCGCCTATTGTAACCGATTCAATCAGGCACATCGACGCCCTAATGGACCCCGAGACCCAAAAAGCCCAGATGCGCAACGCGCTCCAAAGTAAGTCGCAAGCACTATTCCAGCCTGGTGCAGGCTCAACTGGAACTATCTATTTCGTGACTAATGCCTTGTCGGTATGACTGTCGTTGACAAGTCATGGCGGAGATTTGAGGTGACCGACACTGCAGACCCGGAGCGGAGGAGATACATCCATGAATGGGGCAATCCCATAATCTGGCAAATGATCGTGCAATGCTGGTCTTACGCCGTCACTACACCTGGTCGCCGGCAGCTGACAGTCAACCACCTCGCATACCTGTTGCTTACGGTGAGCACTCTGAACTCCATCATTAGCAATTCTGGAATGCTGTAGCCCCAAACTACAGGCTTGCAGACGCGTTGTAGTGAATAGTGGCTTTCGATGCCACTAAGACATGCCTGTAAACTACGCAGGTGGAGCGCATCCTAAAGGGCAAGGAGACCCTCTCCTAGCTGCCAGCATAGACACACATGAAGAGTACCTCAACGAAATCAACACCATGATCATGTCAATGAAGCGGGAGATGAGGCAATGGTACACGGCCCTCCAGCCATTCACCCTTGTGAAACGCCGCACTGCATCTTGTGTTGAATACCTGAAAGACCTCAATCGGCGCCGGCCGCAAGAGACAGCAGCTCGTGACCCGCTCGCTGAGGCAGAAGCGGCATTTGATTGGTTGGCACAACCGTTTGAGGAGGAAGAGCAAGCTCCGGCGTCTCTCCCACAGGCCCCAGCGCGTGGTGCTTTATTCCGTAATGACGAGACCAGCGATGATGGAGAGAAGCTGTAGCGCAGTTGGTAGTCCGTTTAGCTGGTAGTGTACATAGCTACAAGGCTCTTGTGACTGAGTGTTGTGCATCTTAAACCAGCTCAGTCAATCGTCATTATGCTCATGCACATCAATACTAGCATCCCTATGATATACAACAGAACTGCATTCGAGTCACATAATCGAACTACAAGCCTTGGCAAGTGACTGAGAGACACTGTACACATTCCAGGTACATGTACACAGCACAGGCACATAACAATGCTGGAAGTTAGTGACAGTCGCGTGTAGTCAAGCTATGCAAATACATATGACGACAGTTAGGCATTGGTCACCTTCAGTTGTTAAAGAATGCCTTATTTTGTCGATAATTACCTAGTTGGTGCTTGTGAATTAGGCTTAGTCGCCTGCGCTGGACTGGTGTATAACCAGCACGTGCCTGCCACATAGGCTGAGTCACCTTAATAAGACTGATGTGTAACTTACAGGTGCCCGTTGATTAGTTGTAGTCACCTAATAAGGCCTGATGTGTAACTAACAGTTGCCTGTAAATTACACAAAGTCATTTGTTAAGGCCTGGTGTGTGACTAACAGGTGCCTGTTAATTATGTAAAGTCACCTGTTAAGAATTAATAGGTAACTATCAGGCGCCTGTTAGTTAGGCATAGTCAACTGTTAAAGACTAAATTGTAAAAAAAAGGGCCTTGCAGTAACGAAAGTTACTATTAGGTCCCTGTATCAAGATTACAGGTGGCCTGAGCCACGACAGTCTAAATTAGCGTCCTCAGGTGCACGGCCGTTGCCAATATTTAGTCGGCCGGCAGGGAAAAAACATATTGCGATGTATGTACGGTGTGTCTGTGGACGTTTCACATATTACTAATGTCTGCATGCTCCAGGTGTCGATAATATGTGCTTGATGAATCTCTTCCTCAAGTTGCCTACCGTTGTTGTTTGTAGACTATGCTTGCATAACATGAATTGGGGTGTGCATTCAAATGCATGTATGCGTGCTGCATGCATATGCAATGGTGGGCGTCGCCGTGGTTATGGCCGTGGCCATATACGTGCGACGCTAGCAACCTGCCTGCGTGCAATCGCATGCACCGGCCGCCCGGGGGGGNNNGGGGGGGGAGGGGCAATTTCCACACCTGCCCTGGCAATCCTGCGAACTCAGGACGGTAAGAGCAGAGCAGGGCAGGACGCCAGAGTCACAAAAACAACAAATACAACTTGCCTAGACCTGCCGCCGCCGCCGTCACACCTCTTGGCCTAGCCTGACCTGGCTGCCTTGCCAACCAAGGGCGATCAGGTCAAGGCAACGGCGCAAAGACAAAACAAACATAGACCACGTAACTCACCGGGTCGTTGCCCCCACAGCTGTCGCTCTGCGGGCGTGCCTAAGGCCCGCCGTTGCCGCCGCCGCCCCAAGCTGCTGGCCGCCACCTTCCACCGCTTCTCTGTCCGCCAAAGCAATTCTACCGCTGGTCGCCCCTTGCGAGATGGCAGGGGATGTCGCAGCCAGGCATTGTAACGGCTAGGCTAGCTAGGGTAAGATGCCCTATTGTCGGACACCTTTGAACAACTAGCGGTGCGGCTGATTGGGCGGGATTGGGCCACCCGGCCGGCCGGGAGGCCGGCATAAGGGCACAAAGACACATTACGCGCACTGAGGGCCATCACACACGCCACCTGAGACTACATACCGAGCAGCCCGCCTGCCTCTCATTAGCTATGCGACGTTTTTTAGCTATCAGCCATTCGATTTGTGTTAAACAAATCTCAACCTTCCAAAGCACATTCCCATATCGTGCGATTGCACAAAGTATATGTGAGTGAATAAATAAAAGAATCCATTTATTTTGAGCACAACATGCACGGTGCACATATGCGTCATGTGTGCGTTGTACAGTCCACCCCCGCTAAAAGACTTTGCTCCAAGAGAATAACCTCGCTTGTAGCATACAATTTTGGATCACCAACGATGCTACAGGCAACTGTTAGTGCTTAAGAGAATATGACTAACCGCGAAGAGCATATTATTTTTCATGACATTTTTGCAAATATAAGTGGGCATATTCTTATCATTGAGGGAGTAGCGCATGGTGTGTTATCAGGCGTAATGAGTGTGACAGACAAGGCGTGATGGGGACAATGTCACGCGTAATTAACGTAATGAGCGTGATGGCATAATACGTGACGTAATGCGCGTGATGTAATGGGTGTGATGGGCGTATTAAACCGCTTTATAGCATACAGATGCTCTTAATGTTCAAGAGCATATTATGCTCTTTATCGCCAAGAGCATAACCCCGCCACGAGCAAACTATCTTGAAAATAAACAGCATGCTCTTAAAAGGGGTAGATTGTACAATAAATGTTTTAATGTAATTAGGTACGTACCACTATGTACCTTAACTGTACAGTCTACCTCCGCTATAAAAATCACATGTATCTTTCAGCGTTCATTCCATCAACGGGGTTATTCTCTTGGCGTTTATAATAATATATACTCTTTTACTTCTTACATAATATATATTTTACTAACAGGGGTTTCGCAAAATAACCGTAAGCCACGTTATGTTTTAACGTGGCATAAATTGAATTGATAATTGTCAACACTAAATTAATTATGTACGTAACTATATATGAGTTTTGCAATATGTTTATGCTTATAATATAAAAATAACATGCCATTAACGAGGTATTCCCCCGTAACAAGACTGAGCTCACACAAAATTTTAACCCTCCGTTGTAGTCTTATAGCGTACAAAACTATTCCACTAATCGATGATGTTTGCCTGTAAAACCATTGTATTCTCATAAACCGAAGTCTTTCAATGGGGGTAGACTATATAGTCTACCCTTTTGTAAGAGCATACTGTTATCCTCAAAATTCGTATGCTCTTGGCGACTAAGAGCATCATATGCTCTTGAACGTTAAGAGCATATACATGCTATAAGCGCAGATTCATTACGCCCATCACGCCTATTGGTCGGGCCGGCCGGCCTGTCGGCATTCAACCTACATCACACATCCCGCGCGAGGGCCATCACACGGCACCCGCGACTGCCGGGCTGCGCGGCAGTATGTGCGACCCGCCTGCTTCTCATTGGCTAGGAGGCGAGAACAAGCGTTACACCGTTAGATCTGCCTAAACACGATCCTGACCGTCTAAAGCACATCCAATTGTTCAAGCGCATGCCAATAAATGTAAAATATTTTACATTTATTGGCAGCACAGTTCTGCATGTTGATCATTTCAATGTGTTACATCAATAATATTGATAAATATGTTGCAATATGGTGCAATATGGCTAGCAGCCTGCAGTTAAGTGTTACAACTCAATCTACCATAACGTTCAAGCCACGGTATGTGCTGCAAAATATAGTGAGTAATGCCAAGCTTACAAACATAAACATAATGCTAACCTGAATTACCTTAACGTTAAGATTCAACCAAACGAAAAATTGCATTGTTAGGCCACCATTTGGTCACACATGAATTTGATCAAATGGGATCGCAACGGTGACAACAGCCGTTGCTCAAAAAAGCAGAATAGTGGCCAATCATTGCACAGATGCATAAAAGATACTGAAAACAATCTCGGCGGCAACTGCTAGCTAACGGCAACCCAAAATCGCTAGCGATTTGGTGCAATTGCAGCACAGTTAGTGGTCAAAACGGCCGCGTTTTTGGCGGTACGAGGTCGGGGCAGGCCCCATACCCCAAAGACGTGCCGCCACTACTCACCCTCGTTCTAACTAATCCACTTTACCATGTAACGCTAATTGATTACACGCTATAGTTACTGCGTCATTAAACATGGTCAACAGCCGAATAAGGCCATAGCGGACGGTAGGGTAAGTGTACCATAGTTCGGACACCTAATTAAGGACAGGTTTTGTTCTATGACCTCCATGGCTGTTGCTGGTGTGCGACGGTGCGTGGGAAGACGAGGAGTTGACGGGTGTTATAGACGTGACGGCATATTTTTTGGTGCCGTACAGCCATCACTACACAACCTCAAAGTGGGGAGTATGTGATATCCTGGCAAAACGGCTGTTGTCGTAAGTTCGGACTGCCCAAAATGGCTGCATTTCACCCTGCTGTGGCGGCCAATCGGTGTTGGGCAGGCTTCAGATTGCGCTGGCGTGCTGTGCTGACATGCTGTGACCCGTCACGACGCTGTCAACGCCGCCGCCATCGCCACTGGTGCGGGCAGCGTCTACCTTGCTGTTGTATGCCGTCCGAACATAGGCGAGGTTGCGGGTATGTGCATGCTGGGCGTTGTTGTCGTGGCCGTGGTGGTGGCCGGTGGCGCCTTTGCGCAAGGGTCGTCGCCTGCTGGTAAGCTTGCAGAGATGCGCTTGGGTGTGTGTTCTGAACCTGTTTGCCTGCGTGAGAGTGCTGCGTGCATGTGTGTGTGTGTGTGTGTGTGTGTGTGTGTGTGTG
>RHPI01000575.1:29316-79395 GCA_009103225.1 Chlorokybus atmophyticus
AGCACAAGTGCTGGTGGTTGTTGTTGCTGTTGTTGTTTTTGTCGTTGTGTCTTGCTGTAGCCGCAACAACAACAACCAGCACTTGTTGCGGTTGTTATTGTTGTTGGTGTGTCTTGCTGTGGCAACAACAACGACCAGCCCTTGTGCTGGTCGTTGTTGTTGCTGTTGTGGTTGTTGTGGTTGTTGTTGTGTCTTGCTGTGGCAACAACAACAACGACCAGCACAAGGGCTGGTGGTTGTGTTGTTGCTGTTGTTGTGTCTTGCTATGGCAACTCAATGAGGTGTGGGCAGGAACGCCCGTCAAGCCACAATGGACAACGAAGACTTTAATGATGATAATATGCAGCATGCGCCGTTACGCAGAGGAACAGTGTCGGATCTCTTATCGGCCAAGCAAGCAGCTCGACCATCGTCCACAAGAGCTGCCTATACACGCGCTGTGAAGGCTTATGAGGTATGAGGCCTAAGTGTCTTGGAGCATCAACATAATGTGTGACGACATGATGGCATGCTGACTGAAGTGTGCATGTACATGTTTGCAGGGTTGGTGCACAGAGCATGGCCTACTAACGCGCGTAACCATTGATCGCGCGTTAGAGTTTCTAATCTCCAAACAAGACCAGTCTTGGAGCACTTTGGAGAATTATGTGAAGGGCTTGCAAGATGCTTGGAAAGATCAAAGTGTTGTAGATGACTGTTTTCCTGAGGACTTGCGAAAGAAGCAAGCAGTACAGCTTATCTTAAATGTAGCCAAACGAAACATCTCCAGCAAAGCAAAAGCGTAAGCACTGCATGCATGTACTACACTTCGAGCATGTGTGTGTATTACACATATTGCAGTCCAAGTATGTTTCATTGCACAACTGCTTATTTATTTACCTTATGCATTATAGTTTGATTGTTATAACAGTGAGTTTCGTGATCGGTTGGCCGGCACGGGTGCGGAGTCGTACACTGCAGATGATTATCGACGGATGAGCGAGTATTGGTTGCAAAAGGCGCTGCGATCAGGGAACTCAGCAAAACAGGCAGCAGCACTGAGAGCACGGTATGTACGGTAGTTAGATGTTTGTGTTCGCATTATGTTTATTGTCTAACATTTTGTGTATGCACTCTAGGCTTGATTTGTGTTTACGGCACGTGTGTCTCACGCGTGGAGATGTTTCTCGTGCTGTAGAGATCTGCGATCTTTTCATCTACAAGCCCGACAAGACCTTTTTAGGCCCGGATCAAGGCGTCATCCTTTGCTTTGTGTCTCGAAACGGCAAAATGAACAAGGTATATATGTTGCATGCGCACGGCTTGATTTAATAAGAGTTTAATGCACAATGCATGCGATATCACATAAGTTAACCACAAATATGTTTGTTCAACAGAATGGTGGAGTTGAATACTTTGGCGGGCTCAGGCATTGGAACCCAGTAGCGTGCTGGCAGAACGCAATGGCGATGCACCTTTTCCACAAGTATCACTTGCAGGAGCGCCCACCGCCAGACTTCTCAACACGAGCAGCTTGGTTAGTGTGTAAAGTCTATCAATGCTGCTCGTGAGTTATAGCTATAACTCACGATAAATGCAACGTATATGACTGAGTTATAGATGCAACGTATATGATTAAGTCAACACACTTGTGATCATTTCAACAGGTATGCAGAACCACTGTTTCCAGGAGAAGACCCCAGCAAGCACCTGTCATACAAGCAGCAGTACGTTAACGCTTGTGAGGCGTTCAAAGAGTGCGATATTGTGCGCGGGAGGCAGAAGGTACATGCTTCGCGAAAGGAGTCATCGCAGCAAGCTATAAATGCAGGGTAAGTCTTACATGTGTTGTTGCTTCAATGGTGAATGGCTGCTAGCACGTAAACTTATATACTTATGCTATGCAGCGCTACAGAGCAAGGGATTAAGCAGAATGGAAGATGGAACAATGAGCACTTTTTATTGTCGTACGTCATCAAGTTGGACGTGGCTACTTGCGCTGTGATAGCCGGGCACGGTGGTGAGCAACTGTCATCGAAATACATTCTGGCGCGCTCTCGATTTTTACTACCGCATACACTACGGCGTGAGATTTTCCCATGGCTTGATGAGGCTATGGAGGCGATACGCGCGGTATGAGCAGACATGATGTGTTTGTTTGTGTATGTTGTATTATTATTTATTCAATTGTTTAATAACAAGCGTGTATTGCCAGAGAGAGCGAGCGTCCGGTCAGACCGATTATGCCGCTTACAAGCACTGCGAGTCCCTTGATTACATGCGTAACGTCATTGCTCAGGTCAAAAACGTGCTTAACGTTATGGGGTAATGCAAACTTTCAATGCCCATATGTGAACAATGCATAACTTGTTGTATTGATCACTCAGGATGTAGCTGTGATGCGCCGTGACATAACGTTGACGCGGGGCGATGTGCAGCAGTGCGGATTCGCCGCTCTGAGCGTATGTGCACACCCTATGTTCCAGACTCCTGAGTTTGAGGCTTGGGCCGCACAAGTATGTGTTGCTCACGATTAGTCAATGGCTGCGCCAAACCCACAGTACGACACACTGCCTGAGCGGGTATGTTATTTTGAGCATGTAATGTAATGTGTCAAACTCATTTCAATATACAACCTGTATATTTAAATACATGTTAATATTGACCGTTGTGCAGATTGCCGCCATCATGCGACAGCAAGAGCGGCTACTGCAGATGGTGATGGACCACGTGACAGCGCAGCAGCAGATGCTGATTGCTTTCGAGGCGTCTGTGGATGTGAGACTCACTCGCATGGAGCGCTTCATGCGTGAAGGATTTGCACAACAGGGAGTGCACTTCGGAGCGGACAGCTCAGCAGGCAATAACGTACGCTCCGCAGCACCTGCCAAAAATACACATCGTGCATCGACATCGCAACCACTCCCTCAATCTAAGTCGAACGCACGCGGCATTCCGCCAAAATATCAATTGCAGAAGGAGTTGTCGACTGTGGTGGACATGTGGACCGAATACACATCCGGCTTGGATGGTGGACCAGCGGTCAGAGAGCTTATGCAATTGCATAAGACAGCCTGGCGGCAAGGAGACCGCGCCATGGCGAAGCTTTTCGACAAGCGCAACATCATCTATCAACATATAATGAGGACGGCCAAAGACTTTGGCGTATCTGAAGAGGATGCAGCAATGCGACTTGATGCTCACAGAAATGACCTCGCACAACACCGTCGAGGAAAAGCAATGACGATCACACAGCTTTGTGATCAGCTGCGCGCGCAACGCTCCGGCAAGCGTAAAGCTTTGAATGACGATGCAGGAGCAGAGGAGGCATGCCTTGATTGAGTTAAGAGTTGAGCATGTACATGTGTGTATACATAAGCACATTCAGCCATGCTTGAAGTCTAGGTAGTGTACCTGTAAGTGAAGTGGGCGGGAATTGGTGCTGGCTGGTTATGTAGAAACATGTGCCACAATGTACATGAAATGAGGTGCGTATGTCCATGCATGTTACATTCAAGTAATGAGCGCACATCATGCCAACAGCAGCAAGTACTACTTACCACGGGGCTTTACTCATCTAGTTACTCAGCTACCACCTACACTTTGACTGCAAGGCTGACCACCCACGGCCAATTCTTTTTCAAACAACTTAGCTAACCAATACAACTGAGCACTACAACTGTCGCCCGTCATGTGCACACTTAAACTTGTACAGCTGCTGCGTGCACTGTGCGTGTGTGTGCGCGTGCATGTGCACGCCTACACATACAACAAACCCTGCAACTATTGCCAGTCAAGTACAAGTCAAGTACACACGAGTACACCCGTTCAGCTGCTGCGTGCATTGTGTGTGTGAGTGTACGCATGCATGCTTGTGCACGCCTACACCTATAACAAACACTGCAATTGTTCCCCAGTCACACACTCTTACAGTTGCTGCATGCAGTGTGCGTGCGCAGTCAAGTACACACGCATACACTGGTACAGCTGCTGCGTGCATATAGTGTGTGTGTACGCTTGCATGCGTGTGCACGCATACATTTAAACAAACACTGTAATTGTTCGCCAGTCACACTCTTACAGTTGCTACATGTAATGGCTGCTGCGTGCATTGTGTGTGTGAGTGTACGCATGCATGCTTGTGCACGCCTACACTTATAACAAACACTGCAATTGTTCCCCAGTCACACACTCTTACAGTTGCTGCATGCAGTGTGCGTGCGCAGTCAAGTACACACGCATACACTGGTACAGCTGCTGCGTGCATATAGTGTGTGTGTACGCTTGCATGCGTGTGCACGCATACACTTAAAACAAACACTGCAATTGTTCGCCAGTCATACTCTTACAGTTGCTACATGCAATGTGCGTGTATGCCTACACACACAACAACCCTGCAAATGTCAGAATACACCCTCTTGCAGTCTTGTAAGCCATTCATTAAATAAACAAGCCTAGGCACAGAACACCCTCTGCAATTGCAGCGACTGCTAACAAGCCAACGATTGAACACTTATGAAAAAGTAACCTACAAACGACAAAGCAGCTGCTTCGCTCGCGCCCCACGCACCGCCAGTCACCCATCGCCCTCTCTCGCCGGCCCACACCACCCTGCCCAGCGCAGCCGTCTCTCCGCTGCCTGCAGGGAGCAGGCGGCGAAAAGCTCGCCACCTTCCGGTTCGCCCACGCCACCCTGCCCTCTCCGCTTCGCCCACACCACCCTGCCCTCCGCCGCCCTCTCTCCGCTGCTTGCCGGGCGGAGGCGGCAAGGAGCTCGCCGCCTTCCCGCCCGCCCAGACCACCGCCCCAGCGCCGTTGCAACGGGTGTGGCCGCCGACGTTAATGGCGTCAGCGTCGGCGCGTGCGCGTCGACCGCCGACGCCTCGGTTAACCGGAGACGCGCGGGGCCGGCGGGGCGCCGGCCGCGCTGCGGGGTTCCGGTCGCGCGCCGGCCGTCCGGTGTCTCCGCGGGTCTCCGCGGGCGTCTCCGTAGACGGAAGGGTTCCGACTCCGTAGTGTATGTTACACATGACGTATCATACACTATATCTAATGCACATGGTTTATGTGGACCTTGGCATCACGTACGTATGTATAGGCAGATCATGCCAATACACTACATTTGCATGATCTGCGTAAACCGTAGTGCTCCGAATTGTTCGTGACGAGCGCCGCAAACATATATAGTTTATTTTTCGTCAAAACCCCGCGAACCTATGCATTCCGGTGTATTTGCAATGGACTACGTAGTTGCTACCGCCGAGCAGGGAGTTTTTAATTTGTAAAGTGCCCTTGCATAATTACTTAATTCACGAACAACTTCGTAGCACTACGATATATGCATAACACATACTATGTAGACATATGCATGTATATATATGCGCACGCACACATACACACATATGCACACACGCGCGCGCGCGCGCGCACACACACACACACACACATAAATACACAAATATATGTGTATATACATACATATACATGTATACATATACATATATTATGCGTTGATCCATGCTATATATATGTACGCACATCCATATTAATTTGTATATACTTTTCATGCGCTGATCTATGCTGTTTGTAGGGCAGCAAACAATTTGGTTGGGTGTAAGTTTTGATGTTGGGTTAATGGTAGAGGGAGGGGCGGGGGGGGGNTTGTGTGGGCCATCACAGAGCTGGAGGAGAAGCTTAAAGCCGCAGGTGAGGCCGTCGCCAACGGGAAGGATAAGTATCCAGTGCGCTTGCCTTATGGCATTGCAGTCGCGCCAAAGGGAGCGGGATTCTACAATGAAGGACAGAATTTGGCGCACAATTTGCCACTACCAGGCAACCCAGCCAAGGAACCCAAGGTGGGTGGGTGTGCGAGTCTTACATGTGTGCAGTTGGGTGTCATGGCGTGGTTGTGGTTTGTTGATGTAATGTGTTTGGGTGTGCAGATGGCGGAGCTGTTCAACGAGTGCGCGCGTAAGCTGTGGGTTCCACCCGAGGAGCTGAAGCAGTCCATCGCCGCGGGGGGGGCTGGCCAGCTGCTTTGCCGTCATGGTCTTGCTTATTACTGTGAGATCATATTGTGCCATCACGGCCAAGTCAGCGACAGCGGCATGCACATACGCACACGCAGGTGAAAAACATGTGCACACGCACATAATTGATAAATGTATTGTTATAATTGAAAGCATTGTACATATAGATGATAAAGTAGAATTATATACGTATATGTGTAAGAAATTACGTGGATGATGGTTGGTGGTGGGTGTACATATTAAGAACGGATAGCAGATCATGTAGAGCACGTTGCTGAATGCTTATAATCAACTCAACGTTGATGTCATAATCCAGCACTATAGCTATCAGCGCGCGACTGATGTGCTGAACGTGTGCACGACGTATGAAAGTGGCATAGATTGTGTAAGGGGTTGACATCGTGCAATGAGATGTTGAATACAACTTGAATTTGCACATATTTACAAATACGCATGCATTCAGCATTACAAGCGCCAATAGCGAACTGTCGTGCCTAGTGCCCACACATACCAGCCTTCATCGGGCATGCCTACATCAAAACCGTCGCCCGGCCTACCAACATACCAGCGCGCGCGCGTCCCTGACTAGTAGCTAGGTCATGACTTCAGGGTAGCTCACGGCCATAGCCTACATAGGCACCGCGTCTAGCTGTTCAGTTGGGAGTTCAGTTATAGGTTGTGTTCTATATCGAGTGACATTTGCTGTGGAAATAGCCTCGATATGACCGTTAGCTTATATTTTAAACAGTCATGATTTGACTTGTATAAGTAGTCACAGTGTTCACCGGATCAGCTGGCGACACTGTGAGTGAGAAAGCTAAGAGCTTGTGAAACGACCTGAACTACGAACACGCCATCCCGGTTACCAAGAACCCCCTCACTGTGTGAGAGCCTGTGCATGCTCGTGTGTGCTTCGTGCTTGTCATCGCTGTGAGTCTGGTGTGCTTGGTTGCAGTGTGCTTGTTGGCATTAGTCAGGGCATGGTATCCACGTGCTTGCTTATTCACCTCACTTAACAGTGTAACACATTTTCTGCTCATGCAAAGAACTGTGTAAACAGCACTACCTATCGTAGTGGCTTGTTGACTCACAGTGTCACCCTCTTTGCTGAATGAGTGCGTTGCATTCTGCATCAGTGCAGTCTGTATCTGAGGACACATCCCTGGGCATTCGTTATCACTGTCATTACATAATGCGCACATAAGCACTAGTGTGGTGAGTGGTAGCGGCATCGAGACAGGCGGTAGAGCACAAACACTCTACCCTGCATACACTTTTACCTTTGGAGTAGCTGTATGAGCAGGCCTGTTGAGAGTCATTCCTACATACGATCAGCATCGACCCTCCACACAGGAGTAAAAGGTCGTAAGGACGAGCACTAGGTCCGGACTTAGCAAAATGGCGTCGTCGGACCAGACTACGGACTCCAGATTGGAGCCTTACTAACTGCTTTGTATCTCCGCGTATACTTACTTATATTAAGCGTGTAAGAGCTTGTTGGAAAGCGTTGGTTGTAAGAAAGACAACGCAGCTTAGAGCGCGTAAAAAGGCTGAGTATATAGCTTACGCAGTGCTTGCAAACGTAGACGTGTGTGTAACTGGCTGGTATAAAAACCAGCCGACAACTTGTAATAGATGAATGTGATGTGACTTGTGTATGCTCTGGTGGCGGTAGCTCTGTCTCTGTGTATCTATGCTTGCCTCAACTACATGTGCATGCTAGTCCTTCAACAGGTTATGGGCCCACACTACGCTCGAGGAGTGTGAGACTAGCTTGTGTGCATAGTAGTTCTACACTACGGTAGCTTGTTGGTAGCAGAGCCTTGGGTGTCAACTGCAAGTGAAGGCAGGCACGACAGTGATGGAGGCGACCTACGTCAAGGGGCAGATTGCAAAGCTGAACACCGACAACTACAACACATGGTGCGTGGAGATGAAGGCCTTGCTCATCCATAAGAAGGTGTGGAAGTATGTTAATCCGAAGGCACCACCACCAACACCAGGAGCGAACACTGTATGGTCAGAGCATTCAGCAGAAGCACACTCTTTGCTTGTGTTGAACAGCAAACCGCATCACTTTCCCATGCTCACTGCTATAAAAATGGTAGACAAGCTTGGGAAAAGCTATCAGCCGTTTCCAGAGCCAAGAAACAATGCCAGAAAGTTGCATCTACGCAAGCAGCTCAGCGCACTCAGAATAGAGGCAGCAGAACCTATCATGAAGTATGTTGCACGCGTAAGAGAGCTATGGGCAGACCTCATCAATGTCGGCCACAACATGGGGGAGACGGAGGTAGTGCTGGCCATTGTTGCAGGGCTACCAGCAGAGTACCAGGTCGTCGCACACCTGCTGGAGACGTTATCATCGGTGTTAACGTTGGACGATGTGCTACCGAAGCTGCTCACCGTGGAGCAGAGGGTTGTGAAGAAGGACGAGCAAGCTGATGCCGTGGCCTTCTACACCAACAAGCACGGGAAGAAGAGCAACCATGAAGAGAAGAACAAGGGCAACAAGCCGGGCAATCCTCGTCACAAAGACCTCATATGCCATTGGTGTGGTTGAAGGGGCACATTGTGAAGAACTGTAGGAAGAAACAACAGGGGCAACCTAGAGCAAGCACCAGCAACAGCGGCAACGAGCACCAATACAAGGAGAAACATGTCGCCTTCACTGCACCCAGTTTGAGGGCGGGCACAGCTTTCTAGGTGGTGGACTCTGGCTGCGATTGTCATCTCAATCTCACACCAAACAAGGAGGTGATGGAGGGCTACAGGAAGCTGACGTCCACAATCAAGGTGGCGGGCTTCGGTGGCGATGTACTGGTGGCTGAGGGAGTTGGCAATGTACGACTCCAGTGCAAGGTTGGTAACACATTATGCGAGGTGTTGTTACGCAACGTCCTGCATGTGCCAAAGGCTGTTGCGAGCCTGTTCTCTTTCAGAGTTGCTGAGCGCTTGGGAGCAGAGATAGTGTTCCGGAAGGGTGGCTGCACAGTCATCCTTGATGGGGTCGTGCACGTGGTTGGAATCGCTGATCCAGGAGGGCTCTACCACGTGGAGCAGCACTCTCAGGACATTGACACTCAAGCTATGGTGGTGGAGGACAAGGAGTCGCCAACATTGTGGCATCGAAGGTTCGGGCATCTCAGCTACGTCAACCTCACTCGCCTTGTCGCTGAGAAGATGGTCAAGGGCATCTATCTCAGCATACTGAAGAACTCAAGAATGCATCAGGTGCACTTTGTGAACCATTCCAAGTTCCAAAGCAGCATGCTATGCCATTCCCATCATCCTCTTCTAGCAGTTAGCATCCTTGCGAGCTTGTGCACATGGATGTCTGTGGCCGTATGCGCATTGTGGCGAAGGGAGGGGTCAGGTACTTTGCTACATTCCTCGACGACTACAGCAAGCTATCCGTCATCTTTCCGTTGACACTGAAGTCAGAAGTTGCTGGAGCTGTGCGCACAGTTGTGGCCTTGTTGGAGACCCAGTCTAGCAACAAGATGAAGGCGATGAGGAGTGATCGAGGAGGGGAGTACATCAACAAGGAATTCTTCGCCAGCAAGGGCATACGCCACGCTACAACGGCACCCTACACCCCGTAGCAAAATGGAGCAGCTGAACGCCTCAACAGGACACCCTTGGAGCGTGTTCGAGCCATGCTCAATGACACCAAGATGGAAGACAGTATGTGGAAGGAGGCGGTACTCATTGCCAACTACATCCGCAACAGGTCTCCGGTGAGCTCAAAGCAGAAGACTCCGTGGAAGCACTTCTATGGAGCCACACCAGATGTGAGTGGTATGCGTGTGTTGGGATGCACGGCATATGCGCTAGTGCCTAAACAGCTCAGGCACAAGCTGGAGCCGGTCAGCAAGAAGGGCAACTTCGTTGGCTATGAACCGAGTTCCAAGGCTTACAGGATCTTGCTCGAGGACACTCAGCAGATCATTGTGAGCAGAGAAGTGGTTTTCCACGAGGGATTATCACAACCAGAAGCAGTCTTCTTTCCTGAAGATGAAGCACAGCCGGAGGAGCATCCTGAGACAGTGGAGGCTACAGGCAAGGCCATCATCAACAATAAGGGTGAGCAGGACTTAGCTGCAGCAGGCCAGGAGGAGCCGCACCTGCAACAGGAGCACGCAGCTCGGAGATACCCAGTGAGGGAGAGAAAGGCACCTGACTTCTTACACAAGGCACACGTCGCCAGTGTGCACAATGAGGTGCCAAGCACCTATGAGGAGGCATTGTTAGCACCTGATGCGGAGCAATGGCAGCGTGCTATGAACGTGGAGATTGCGTCACTCCATGCCAACAACACTTGGTCACTAGAGCAGCTACCGCAAGGAGTGAAGACCATTCCAGTGAAATGGGTCTTCAAGGTGAAGCGTGATGGTCAGGGCAACATTGAGCGCTACAAGGCAAGACTGGTGGCAAAGGGATTCTTGCAGCAGGAAGGTGTGGACTTCACCGAAGTGTTTGCACCTGCAAGTAAGCATACCACCTTCCGTGCACTGCTAGCTGTGGTTGCTGTTGAGGAACTAAAGCTGCATCACCTCGACGTGAAGACTGCCTTCCTCTACAGAGAGCTGAACGAGGAGATCTTTATCGAGCAACCACCTGGATATGAAGAAGGGGAGAGAGGCACAGCGTGCAAGCTAATCAAGGCACTGTACGGGCTGCGACAGGCACCGCGTATGTGGCACATCAAGCTCACCAAGGAGCTGGAGGCACTTCACCGCATCCTCTGCAGACCCTGGGCTCACCGCATCCTCTGCAGACCCTGGGCTCTTCTTCCATGTAGACAACAAGGTCTGGCTACTCGTGTATGTGGATGATATTCTCATCGCCGCCAGGCAGGTGCACCATCTGCAGGAGACGAAACTTGCGCTACAGCAAGCATTCTCAGTTCGTGATCTTGAAAGGCCAAGTGGTGTGTAACTTTTGATGCGCTCAGGTACATCATAGGTGATCATAGATCTGGATTAGCGATAAGTAGCATAACCCATTCTGATACGCTCACACTAGTTGTATGCATCGCACAAGCTTAAGATATGGCATGCAGACGGAATCTCCTGATGTTATTGAGTTGTTATCAACCAATGTCGTCACATCCAGTATCTGTAACCGAGTTTTCGACCTGATGTCTGCATCGCACTTTAGGTCCTATGGTATGGCTCATAGGCGATACTGGTTCCCAACACTAGCCTTTAAACTAGTATGTCATAGACATCCTGCCTATGGTTGTATACACGATGACTGCACAGCATGCAATTACACAACCGCGAGAGCAACTACTACGTGCCAGCGCAGTTGGCAGAACCCAAAGATTGGCTCGGGATGTCAGGTCCAAAGACGATGACTAAAGTTATATGACGGTAAGGCAGGGAGAGAGACAGACTTCGGACAGGGGAGAGAGGGAGTTGGGAAAGGTAGTGGGGTGCTCTGTTGACATATGTAAACATGCACAAAGTGACAGCATGCACTTGCGTATATGCGTAGCACATGCAGCATCCTATACACGCACACATTCATGCGCTCGAGCGCACAATTACGCACACCCGCGTCTTCGTGCCCGCACCCACGCCCCCAAGCGATGGACAGTGAAGGACATGCCAACGACACACTCAAGACGTGCACATACCAATGACAATGCCACACCTATCAATGCATGTGTGTCTCACTTTATGCTGACAGTAGGACCCACCTCAACAAGCAGGCAACATGGACTACTTTGTACAACTGTCCTCAATGTTTCACAACCGCATTGCGTCCAATCCAGTTATTCAGAAGCAGCAGGGAAGCGGTCGCGGTCATGTGGCTGCATGTAATCGATGTCGGGGCCCAAAGGAACAATCTTGAAGGGGTTGATCTGTGCGCACACGCACACAGACATAACAAGTCAGGATACGTGCAAGGACAACCAGCAAGTAAATACTCAAGCCGGCAGGCGGGCATACCTGAGGGTGGCTCTTGTAGTAGTGGTTCTTGATGTGCTCCATGTTGACGGTCGCCGCGATGCCCGGCAGCTGGTATATCTCCTTGGTATAGTTGAACATGTTGGGGTACTCGCGGATGCGCTTCTTGTTGCACTTGAAGTGCACGGCGTACACCTGTGATGAACTCCAAAGGTCAGATCCACTGCTCGTGCATGACATGCTGCGCGCAAGCTGAGAGATGTACCTCGTCGAAGCGAATGAGTGTCATGAACAGGCGGATGTCTGCCTCGGTCAAGTAGTTGCCCACCAGATAGCGCTGCTTGGAGAGAATGTCTTCAACCTGTGTTGATAGACACACCGCAAGCAATTTTCAATGTCAGCATAGTTGCGTGGTTATCATTTTCCTAATGTGTACCCGATCGAGGGACTCGAAGACTTGTCTGTTGGCCTCTTCGTACGCGCCCTGCTTGATGGCGAAGCCGCTCTTGTACACACCGTTGTTGATGCCATCGTACACCTAGTGCATTGCACAACCAATCCAATGAGAGACACGCATGCCATGAATTACTTGTCCAGCACCTCAACGCAACTACCATACAGAGTGACTGCCCGACTGGACTCACCCACGCGTTGACCTCATCAATCTGCTTCCTGAGATGCTCCGGGTAGTAGTCGTGGTCGGGTTTCTTGGCGATCTTGAACTGCAGACAAAAATCACATGTGCTTATGTTTATATATGTATGCGTACGACTAGTGCTGCGGCGTACATGCATGGGGACATTACCTCAGAGTTGAACATGCGGATGATCTCTGAGCTCTCATTGCTGACGATGGTCTTCTTGACCTTGTCGAATAGCACTGGCACGGTGTAGCGGCCGTCATAGTCGGGGTTCACCTGCTCGTACACCTGCCGGATAGTCGTGCCTGCGTCGCATTTCAGCACTCAACACGCCGTGGACACACACATTGTGTTGATGATGGCCACACATGCGCACGCATGCCCACAAACACTTACAGTGGTTGACTGGGTCTGGCGTGGCGCCGGGCTCCTCGCTTTCTGAGGAGGGTATGCCCCACCCGCTGTGCGTGTCGCTCTCGTCGTCCGGCCGCGTCTTCTCCATCATCGCCTTGGTCACCGTCACGTCGATAGCGTCCTCAAGCCCCTGGACAACATGCGAGTCTGGATCAACTGATATGATCATCCAATGTGTCAAAGATTGTATAAAACTGCGCACGCACCTTCAGCGCCCGGAATGCCATGCATCGGCTCGCCCACGGGCACGCGTAGGATATGTACAAGTGGTAGCGGCCCGCTTCGGCAGGAAAGCCTGGCGCAAGAACGCCGTGACATCATTGCTTCAACCAAACCCAACATGATGACGACAAGCGTACATGCTGACTTGACTGAGTTTGGTTAACTGTTCTCAAACTCTGCATGTATTGGTTGAAATGCATGTACGATAACGACAAGCGTGTATGTTGGCTGAGTAGGATCAACTATTCTCACACACACACAATTTTGCCCGTATTGTTGGGATGCATTTAAGCGACGCGACACGCAAGCAGCTTGCATGTTTGGTCGACGATAATACTGCACGCATGCAACAGTGTGTGTGGTTGCTGGCATCGCAAGGCCGTGATGGTGCGTGACTGCTGCTGCTGCTGCTGCTGTTTGTGCGTGTGCATTCAAGCGACTGTCTATCTAGAGGCAAACGCACCTGAGGAGCCGTCGGCGGTGATGAAGTCCCGGAAGCTCGCCTCCTTGCGCTTGAATGCGCCGTCCTCCGACAGGTCCGACATGGCCGTGCGTCCGAGCTTGGACAGGTGGTCCGTCATGCTGCTCCCTGTCGCCGTCGACGCCGCCGCCGCCGCCGTAGTTTGCACCCGCCCCACCCGCTGCCGCACGCCACCAGCACGCAGACCACACCGGCGCTGCGGCGGCGGGGAGGGTTTGAGTCTCCGGGCGACGCCCGCAGCACGGCCCCTGAGAACGCCGGCGTGGCACGCGGCAGCGGCAGCGGCGCTGGCGAGCTGCATGCGGGCGACAGTGAGGATAACGACGAGGCCGGCGACGACGTCAAGACTAGAGCGAAAGGGATCGGGGTTCAGTGTTTCACTGATCTCACATGTAGATTCCTGATCGCGGTTCAGTCAGAGGAGTGATGATGATGATTGCCACATGGGGATGGATGGATCGGCCAGGGGGGCGGACAGAGATGGGAGAGATCCCGCGCAATTGCTGACGCGTCGCAGAGATTGGCACCACTGGTACGTCGCATCGAGGAGAAAATCAATCGATTGAAAGTAGAGAGGCGCACTTTTTGATGATGCCAGCAGAGAGGTGGGGTTGTTCATCATTAGCGTGGACGCAGGCCTAGGAGCTCGTGCCAGCTGGCGCTTACCCAGAAAAATTGACAGCATTGCGCACGGATCAACCATGCATGATGCATGCCATCCGTAGGACTAGCTGCTAGGAATCCGCATGCATTCGTTTATTCATTCAACGGAAGGTTTGAATGTCACAGTTTGCTCACGCATCAACACAGAGCCGCACACAGGACCAGGCAGGCTTTCCGTCAGCGCTCGGTCATTCGCATCATCATGCTCGCCGCCTGCTGCACGCCCGCCGCCGCCGCAGCGTCATCATCATCCTCTACCGCCTCGGGTCCCGGGTCAAGGCCAGACAGGTCACCGTTGTTGTCGTCCAGCAAGGCGGCGGTAAAGGCGTGCCCAGCAGCGCTGCAGGCCGGGGTCAAGTCTAGGACGCAGAAGAGGCGGAGTGGGGGTGTGGTGGTGGCCAAGGCGCAAGCTGCGGCGCAGGCTCCCGCCATGGACCAGGTGAAGGAACGAACCGACGATGTGGTGGCCGCAGGAAGCCTGGAGCCCATCCACACCATTGTGCCCATGCCACTCGACGAGGTTAGTCAAGTCCACCCCAGCTCATCATCCGATCGCTGAGAGTGATGAACTGGGGTGGAGTCATATTCACGACAGCCTATCATGCTTTGAGATGCATGTTGTGTGCAAGTATGGGTACGGTGCGAGTGCGTTTATGCCGATTCATTCAGGGATACATGAAGTGAGGCATACAGGTGGGTGCAGCTTGAGATACTGTATGCATTGCAGGTTGCCAAGTACAGGGAGTCGCACCCCTCGGCGGCCAAGTGGGCTGAGGGCTATGGTGTGATCAAGCACAGCGAGGAGACGCAGGCGCAGGTGTATGACCTTGCCCAGAAGCTCCAGCAGAAGGTCAGTCAGAGCAGTACGAGCCATCGAACCAAGAATCCGATAGGCATGCACAGATGCAACATGCAGTCATCAATGTTTTGAGCATGTGCTTGTTTCCATTTGTGGCCATTCATTCATTGCAGCAGGTTGTTGGTTGTAGCAGTCCGTTTATCCTATAAAATGTGTTTCTTGTGCAGGCTGGTTCAAATTACAGCGAGGAGCAGTTCTTTGGGCTCCTTCATGCGCTGGACCGCATCACGAGCGCAGCCATGTGGCTCGTCGTGCATCTCACCTACGCCGACAAGGTCAGTGTGGGAGTGGGACAGCCGTGCACACACGCATGCACCATCAGAGGTAATTGTACTCCAACTAAGTCGCCATCACTTCCAGGTCCATTTGGACGGTCACGGCCTTGCTCCGGATGAGTTCAAGTCGACTCCCGATGGCCACACCGGCGGCTCCCTCAACATGGTCCCCGCATACGTGGGCTACTTTGGCGCCAATGCCATCGCCGGCATCACTCGTTCGTGGACAATGGGTCAGGGTCACTGCGTGGCCGCCATCGACTCGGTCAACCTACTCCTGGACAACATGCTGCCGGGACACGGCATGAACTACTCTGTAACAGATGAGGGCTTGACAAAGTTCGTCTCAGACTTCTACCGCTTCACGATTGGCGATGATGGCGTGTTGGAGACACCACTCGGCTCGCACGTGAATCAACACACGGCGGGTGGCACCATGGAGGGTGGTTACCTCGGCTTCACCGAGTTGCAGTATGTCCACATGCCGCTGCGTGGCCAGAGTTTGGTTACATTTCTCTCCGATGGCGCCTTTGAGGAGCAGCGTGGCGCCGACTGGGCTCCACGCTGGTGGCGTGCCGAAGACTGTGGACTCGTTGTGCCCATCATGATCTGTAATGGTAGACGCATCGATCAACGCACCACCATGCGCATGGAAGGCGGCGCCGATTGGTTGAAGAACCACCTCGAGCTCAACTACTTTGACCCCGTCGAGTTCGATGGCCGCGACCCCGCCGCCTTTGTGTGGGCCATCACAGAGCTGGAGGAGAAGCTTAAAGCCGCAGGTGAGGCCGTCGCCAACGGGAAGGATAAGTATCCAGTGCGCTTGCCTTATGGCATTGCAGTCGCGCCAAAGGGAGCGGGATTCTACAATGAAGGACAGAATTTGGCGCACAATTTGCCACTACCAGGCAACCCAGCCAAGGAACCCAAGGTGGGTGGGTGTGCGAGTCTTACATGTGTGCAGTTGGGTGTCATGGCGTGGTTGTGGTTTGTTGATGTAATGTGTTTGGGTGTGCAGATGGCGGAGCTGTTCAACGAGTGCGCGCGTAAGCTGTGGGTTCCACCCGAGGAGCTGAAGCAGTCCATCGCCGCGGTCACGCAGACGTACCAGGAGCGGCCAAAGGAGCGAGATCACCCGCTCGTCACGCACAAGATGGTGAGAGAGATGGATGTGTTGGCACTTTAGTATCAGTCATAAGAAGACTACTATTTCACGGTACTATGGTGAAGATTGTGACTGATGTGTGTTGCAGGATGTGAAGCTGACCAAGATCCCCACCCCCGAGTACAAGCCTGTGCCAGAGGACAGAGCCAACCCGGACGCGTGGGTGGAAACGCCGCCCATGCAAGGCGTTGACGACACATTCCTGGCCGTCGTTGAGGTGTGGACCGCGCATACTAGCGGTTTTTTTTTGTCAACAGCATGTCGTCAACTTGTGTTCTTAGCTGATGTCAATGTTGTGTCCCAGGCCAATGACCACCTGCGGCCTCGCGCGGGCAACCCGGATGAGTTCAAGAGCAACCGCATGTTGAAGACACTCGAATCGCTCAAGTTCCGCGTCACAGAACCCGAAGAGGGCATGCCGGAGCATCCACTTGGGTAAGTGGCTCACATTACCATATCAATGAATCCCTGCCGTTGTGCGTGTGTTCATAAGCGCTCGCCCACACAGGTGTATTATTACCGCATTGAACGAGGAGTCGGTCTGCTGCGCCGCCCTCGGTAACAAGCAGGGCATCAACATCGTCGTGACATATGAGGCATTTGCCGACAAGATGCACGGTGCCGTGAGGCAGGTGGGTATGCTGTTGGTCAATGCTGGTTCCCCTTTGGATGCAATGGTTGAGCAAAGCCGACATGCTGTGTCTGTGCTGGTGCCAGGAGCTGACCTTTGCGCGTGAGAAGCTTCATGACGGGCAGAAGGTTGGGTGGCTGAGCGTCCCGATCATCCTGACATCGCACACGTGGGAGAATGGCAAGAACGAGCACTCGCATCAGGACCCGGTACTTGCATGTTGTCCGTGTGTGGATGAGTACAACACTGTATCTCTCAGAAGCACCTGGTGCTGATGCCGGGGGGTGTTACCTATGCACAGATTTTTGTGGAGAGCATCATGAACGAGACATCCTCTGTCGCGCGCGCCATCTTCCCGGCTGACTACAACACGGCAGCATACTGCATGCTGCAATGCTACCAAACCCAAGCGCAGGTGCGTTAGCACAATTCAACACTTGCCCCTGCGTGTTTGCATGCATGTTAGTTGGATGCAGCTGCGTGACATCAATGTGTGTGCAGATCTGGGCGATGCCTGTCCCTAAGAAGGCCCTCCCCGACTTGATCAGCCCGAATGAGGCCATCAAGCTGTTTGAGCAGGGCGCGCTGAAGCTCACGTGGGCCGGCCACGACAACAACAACCCCACCGTCATCCTCACGGCTGTCGGCGCGTACCAACTCCCCGAAGTATTGCGTGCTTCACGTCGTCTGCGCGAGCGTGAGATCGCCCACTCCGTCGTGTACATGTTGGAACCGGCTCGCTTCCGCTCCCCGCGCGACGCGAGTGAGGCTAAGATAGTGGCCCCGCCGCGCGTGGTGCAGGAGTTGTACCCCGATGACGTGCAGCCGCGTGTGTTTGTGGCTCATTGCAGACCCGAAGTACTTATTGGGACTCTTCAACCACTCAACAGTGGGTCCCACCGCACCGCTGCGTTGGGTTATGTCAACCAGGGGGGGACCCTTGATGTGAAGGGGATGCTGTTTGTTAACAGATGCACGTGGGCGCATGTTGTGTATGAGGCGGAGATTGTGCTCGGGTTGGATCACGGGGCGCTGCTCACCGAGGAGGAGATGCAGGTCCTCGACCGCAAGAAGAGCCCACACGGCATTATCTTTTAGAGACTAGTGGTGTAAACTGTGTGCGGTGTAGTTGCGTTGGCTGTGTACATACCCCCCTTCTCGCCCTCTTGCTCGCTCACCATTAGTGCAGCGCTGTAGATTACAATGACTACTCATTTTTGTTGTGGTTGGTATCAGTAAACACCTTGCTGTATGTTCATGGCGGATGCCAAGTGTTGGCTGGCATGAATCTTGTAAATTCATCAACCCAGTAGGCACGTGCCATTTGGTGTCATTCTGCACAGGTACAGCGGTGTGGTTTGTCATGCCAACTACTTGGTGCTGGTCATAAGCGCATTGCACTTGCATTCATGTACATTAACACTGTGACTACACTTGTGCAGATGTAGGTTTGTAGGCTTGATGTGTTTATGTGCTTGGTACTGTTGTTGATGCAGGCCATGCACAGCTCATTGCACCTTCGTTTGCTCGCATCCAGCGGACAGGAAACAACAAACACACATTTCAGCACAGATGCGAAAGTGCAAGGCCGCGCACGTACTGGAATACCCTCACCGGCATGCTCACGCGCGCGCACATACAGAGTATACACCACTGTGCGATTGGGTGTGGTCACCTGTCGTTGTTGCTTACTAGCACAGTGCATTTGCACTCACACAATGCCATACACAGTACGTTGAGTGTGCTTTGATGATCCCAATAGACATCACACACAGTGAATCTATCCCTTTACAACATGCATTGTGAACGTGCACACAGCTGTCACAGCAACACTGGCCGTGCCGGGTTGGGCCCCCCCCATCAGGCCGATGCGGCGCTGGCCATGACGAGGACCGTTGGCGTGGGTGTGGGTGTGGGTGTAGGTGCGGGTGCGGGTGCGGGTGTGCGTGAGGTAGGTGTGTTCGGGGGGGGCGGTGTGCAAGTGTGAGTCTGTGGGTGAGGGTGAGGGTGGCAGTGTTGGAGTGTGAGTGAGGCTGCGACTGCGTGCAAGCGTGTGCCTGACTGTGTCAATAGTGAGCGCATGGCCGCAGCAGGACACTTGTGTATATACATACAGCAATTGCTGATACTAGCGGCATCACCAGCGGTAGCACGCCAACCAAACTGTGTGTTTTTGTGGTTGCGCAGGCACGTGCGTGCATGCGTGCATGTGTGAGGCTCAGCATGTCATCGGATTGCATGCTTGCGTGCATGCCTCACGCGCTTTGCACATAACGAGATTCGGGCCACTGACCCCTGATGTGTGTCCAACAGTAAACAACAACATCATCTCTCCATTGTACAGACATTCTCCATTGTCTCAGTGCAGTATACTTATCGCTACACAAACACCCACCCACAGTACCAGCACGCCAACTTGATTGGGGTCACTCCATTCACCCCACCCCGAACTGGTAGCTCACGCCATACAAGGAAGGAAGGCCGGTCCAAACAACCACAACCAGACAGCACTCCACCTGCTCAAGCGACCGCCTCTGCCGTCCACGTGAGTATGAGCCTCATACTCCATGAGGGCGGTCATGGCGGCGGCGGCGGCGATGGCGGTGGCGGGCGGCGCGAGGCTGTTTGTCCCCGTTGCGCAGACGTGTCCTCGGTCGCACGTCACCGTGCTGCGGGCTGCTGCCGGCACCCGCAGCAAGAGATGGAGTGGGAGTGATTGTAGCAGCAGCAGCGGCGGACGCAGGCAGGCGTCCCAGACGGCGGCGGCGGCGGCGCTGTCGTCCTCGTCGTCGTCGTCGTCGACGACAAGTTTGCACAGGAGTAGTAGCATGCCGCACGTGATCGAGACGGCCGGCGTCCCCGTCTACCTATACACCAACCCCGACGAGGTGGGTGTGCAGGGACGAATTGTGGTGGTGAGTTGAGTGGTGGTGTTGCGTGGTTGTTGCACCAAGTTGCTTGCAAGTCACGCTGTGACTATACACTATCTCTTTCCCCTATATGTGTGGTGTTGTACAATGCATGCTGCTCGCGCGCCACTGTAGCACCTGTATGCAACTTTGCTGCATACGCGCGCGGGGGGAGGGGGGCATTGCCTACGCAGCATCCTCTGTGTATGTATGCGATGGGGT
The DNA here is from genome assembly GCA_009103225.1 of Chlorokybus atmophyticus. Classification (NCBI taxonomy): domain Eukaryota; kingdom Viridiplantae; phylum Streptophyta; class Chlorokybophyceae; order Chlorokybales; family Chlorokybaceae; genus Chlorokybus; species Chlorokybus atmophyticus. Next base: position 49,724 of record RHPI01000575.1, read on the forward strand.
AGTTTTCTGGTTGTAACATGATTGGCTCCCACCACCTAGATCAGGGCGGTATCCTTGTAGGGATACAGAAAGGTGCGCTATATTGCCTAGCTTTTGAAACAAACGTTCAAATTGGGCGTTCGCATAATGGCATGCATGCTCGCTAGGCCTATCGCAGTGCTGTATGCGCTTTTGGTGCACACCACGCTGTTGTTGTGGTCTGACTCGCAAAGCCAAGGTGCGTTGCTCAGGTGGAGGTGGCGGCGCTGGCACAGCTGCGCATGATTGCGGAAGCCGGCATCGCGGAGGGGTGAGTGGGCCTGGGGACCGTATACATGATGTGGCCGCTCTTTATCGTTCATCTGTGCTATGACACTGCAGTTATGTGAGCGCGATGCCCGACGTGCACTTGGGCAAGGGCGCGACGGTGGGGACGGTGTTCGCTTCGCGCTCGTTCGTGGCCCCCAACGCCGTGGGCGTCGACATCGGATGCGGCATGGCCGCAGTACCCGTCGAACGCCTCTTCCGTGACGACCTCATGAAGGTACGCGTCTCAAACCAACTCACTCACTCACTCACTCACTCAGCAGTCTAACCTGTTCTCACGCAGGCGGATGGCACGCCCTCGAAAGAGCTGCTGAAGATGCAGAAGCTGATCAAGGAGAGGGTGCCCACAGGCTTCAACGAACACGAACACTCCCCGCCCGACGCCCAACAGGTGTTTGTCACAAGCGGTGGATGTTTACGTACCCCCTATCTTGTCCCACAGCATCATTATCATCATCACAGGCTTTGAGAAGGATCACGCGCGAGCACGAGCCGTCCCCTTGGCTCAAGAACGAGATCGAGTCGCAGCCAAAGGTCGCCAAACAGGTGTGTGTATTGAGTGCTTTGTGCGCATGATGTGAGACGGACTTTGCGCGTGTCTCATTGTTGTTGTGCGCATGTGCACAAGGCAGATTGGGACGCTAGGAGGCGGCAATCACTTCCTGGAGGTGGTATATGATGAGACTGGCCAGGTGAGCTATTTGGTTCCTTTGCTGGGAGAGTTTTCCACTCCATCGCACGCCAGTTAAGTGGGGACCTTGTGCGCTCTGCAGGTTTGGTTGATGCTCCACAGTGGCAGCCGCAACATCGGCAATAGGACAGCCATAAGGTGTTGTTGTTGGGGTTGCCGTTGTCGTTGTTGTCGTGGTGGTGATGGCTGATGTTGTTGCTAAGCAGCAGAGTTCGACCCGTGCACCTGTCACCTCAGGTACGATGGGATAGCGGCGACGCAGATGAAAATGGACGGCAGGCTCGGCCGCGATAAGAAGACCGAACTCAACACGCTGCGCATTGACTCCTCTGAAGGTCAGGCCTACTTGCAGGTGTGCACACATCTCCTGCACGACTGAAAAAATGTGTGTCGCAATGCTGTTCTTGATGTTGATGTGTGCTCACTGAGGACCCGACCCATGCAGGACATGGCGTGGTGTCAAGCGTACGCGTTTGAGAATCGCAAGGCGATGTTGCGCGTGCTGCAGAGCGTGACGCGCGAGGTGTCGGGCGCGCGGACCGACGACAACCGCCTCATCAACGCGCACCACAACTTCTGCCAGTGCGAGACGTGCACTTACACCGACCCCGCCACGGGCAAGGTGAAGACAGAAGACCTGTGGGTCACGCGCAAGGGCGCCACTAGCGCACGACCGGGACAGCCGGGGCTCATACCGGGCAGGTGAGGATTGAGTGCGGTGCTTTGGATGTGACGTGTTGTTGCGCAGGCTTGTGTTGTGGTATCAACATGTTGTGTGCGTGTAGCATGGGCACGGGGTCGTTTGTTGTGGCGGGTAAGGGCGAGCCGAAGGCGTGGTCGTCATGCAGTCACGGTGCAGGTCGGCGGCTGTCGCGCACGGCCGCGTTCAGCCAGGTGACGCAGTCGGAGTTTGAGCGCGCGATGCAGGGCGTGCTGTTCGACCGCGACGAGCGGCTGCGCGACGAGGCCCCGCAGGCCTACAAGGACCTCGCAGTCGTCATGGAGAACCAGGCGGATCTGGTGGAGATCAAGCACAGGCTGAGGCCGCTACTCAACATCAAGGGCATCGACAAGAACCCGCGACAAATGAAGCAAAAAAGCGTGTAGTCCCGCCTCCCGTCCAGTGTTGTGGTGGTTGGCTGCTGGTTGTTGCACACCACAGTGCTGTACGGAATCAACTTTCACACTGTTTTGGGTCCAATGTGTCTTTTCGCGTCATAAGCTAGTGAGATTCAGCCTTCTCAGCTTTAGCACTCCATTATATCTTCCTTACCGTAATTTCGTCTTTACCAACTTTTCAGCCAGTAATATCCGCTGTAATTATGTACGTTTGTTGTAGGAATGTTTATGGTTAAGTGGCAGAATGTAACGCGCCTCTCTCTCTCTCTCTCTCTCTCTCTCTCTCTCTCTCTCTCTCTCTCTCTCTCTCTCTCTCTCTCTCTCTCTCTCTCTCTCTCTCTCTCTCTCTCTCTCTCTCTCTCTCTCTCTCTCTCTCTCTCTCTCTCTCTCTCTCTCTCTCTCTCTCTCTCTCTCTCTCTCTCTCTCTCTCTCTCTCTCTCTCTCTCTCTCTCTCTCTCTCTCTCTCTCTCTCTCTCTCTCTCTCTCTCTCTCTCTCTCTCTCTCTCTCTCTCTCTCTCTCTCTCTCTCTCTCTCTCTCTCTCTCTCTCTCTCTCTCTCTCTCTCTCTCNCAACAGTCCTTGCAATGTATACACTGGAGCGCTTTTTACCGCAACTTAGATCCAATGTCGTGGAACCAACACAAAGTTTACCCACGTAAAGGTAGACCAACATGTCAACACGAAGCTGTACATTACTCCAACCCGCAGCTAGTCTACACAAGGAACTTCCCAACAGCAACCAAGTGCTCTTGACCAGCTTCTTAAGCTCCCCCCCTTGCCTCCTGCAAGAACTCGGTGGCCATTCTGTTGCCTGTGGCTAGCGCATGTTTTCGTCCACCAACACGCTCACCGCACTCGGGACATGTGGACTCTTGACGTGCACCAACGCAGTCGCCGATTGTGTACACATGCCCGTTTGGGCAGGTGAACCTACAACAACCAGTCACGTGCATGTCAAACGTCTGTTCAGAGTGAAGTGAACTTGCTATTGATGATGTCATGAAGTGCAGAATAGTTTTGTGGTGTGGTTGTAACATACCAGTGTCCTTGTCCCCACCCTTGGTTGTCGCCGAAATCCCGAATCATCACGGCAAAAATGCTTTTCTTCTCCTCTGGGGTTACCTCTTGGTAAAACGTGTCACGCAGAACCTTGGCTTTGTATTGTTCTGCCTGTTCCGCCAGCAGCTTGGCGCGTTGTACAATGTCTGTTGCTGCGGTCGTGGTTGATAGTCCCTTCACCCTGCAAGCGGGCACGTGTTGTGTTAAGCTGGTACACATTGGCATGCAACACAATGCGTGAGACACAGCATCCTCACCTCAGAAAGACCTCCGCCTCCTCGCACAAGGCTGCCGCATGTGAAAGCATGCGCAGCTGGTCGTCTCGAATGCTCTGTTTGTGAGCCAGAGGTACGCTTTTGATAAAGCGAACTCCTTGCAGCCCTTTGGCGTACCTGAACTCATGCACGGCAAGGTCCACCTTGGCCGTAGCAAACATTGTCCAGTGCTTTGCGGCATCAGAAACCTGTACTGCCTGATTCAAGTAGCCCTTCCCTCTGCTGTAGATATCTGAAGCATTGGCCAGGATGTTGTCAACGGTCTTGGGTGCAGCAGCGGGCCCACGCTGAGAGGAGCCTCCTGAGTTGTTGTTGTTGTTGGACTCTGCCTGTGACAGATTGTTCTCCAAGCGGATGCCCTCTAGGTTGCCCAAACAGAGCAGCGCTTCACAGAGGGCACGCACATCAGGGTGCGGCACCGACAACATTTGCAGACGTGGCTGTATATGATGTTCCAACAGAAGTCCAGCAAGCCGCATCCGGTCGATTGCCACCCATGTTGCATTGTAAACGGCTATTGTCGGCGGAGTTGCGCATTGTCTAAAGACGTCACGCAAGCGCTTGCCTACAGTGTTGATGGTGTTTGGAGCCAGTACGCTGCCAGCGTCCAGCTTCTTCTGCAAATCCCTCAGCTTTAACTTGCACTTATGGAGCTGTTTGTTCATCTCCACAAGCGCTTTGCGCTGAGCGTGGTCCAGCAGAGCTGCAAGCATACCATGTGTTGGAGTGTCAGGTTGTAGGCAAAAAGTGTACGATGTAGAGAGTCACACAAGCAAAGCGCATTTATTGCTTTACACACACTCCACGTACCTTTGTTAACTATGCGACCGTAACGCTGCACGCCCGTAATGGGTGTTCGGCACATTGAGCACGTTTTCATGTCGGCAAGTTCGCCACTCACAGGTAGAGGTGCTTTAAACGCACCATCCGCAGAATAGCTGTACACTTCTGTGACACACATGATGCCATCCAACGTGGACATGCAGAACACGTGTCCGCATGCAAGCACGATGAACGGCTCGTTGTCGGCATCGTAACCGGCCAGGTTGTGGTCTTCCAACATGAGCAGGTCCTTAACAACAATGTTGGACGAGGGGGATGCGCATCCGGGACAGAAACGCTTGGGTGGGCAGGGCTCCCCGCAGACGGATGGGCAGCGGTGGCCGCAGCGGAGGATGTTGTAGCAGCGCTCGTTGCACGGCAACCTGTCGCAGGGAGCACCGCAAGGGAGGGTGCAAGCGCCCTGGTGCGGACAGCTCCACGCGCATGGCTCAGCACAGGGCGCGCACGGCACATGGCATCGCTGGCTACATTTTGTGTGCACGCACTTCACCTGCATACAGGCGCGTGCATGATAACGTGTCACAGCTTAGCGTGCGCACGTACATACGGACATGCGTGTAAGTCCTGGCTTGCATGCGTGCCTTCATGCGTGTCTGTGCAAGCACGTACATGCGTGCACGTTGGTGCGTCCATACGTCCAAGTACGTAAGCTTGATCACATCAAGTGCAAGGCAATTAAACATGCAACAAGATGTGCCAGAGTCTCCAAGCTCACCTGACACTTCTTGGAGCAAGGAGAGCATGGGTTGGGAGCATGACAGCTGCCACTGCAAGTGTGACCACAAAACAGAGGTCGCCCGCACATCTTGTTACAAGTGCCTTGGTGCTGGCTGGTGGAAGCCTGCACAGCTGCAGTGCTTGGCGCCGCATGGGCCAGGCAGCGTCCGCATTTGTTGATGCACGGGTGGCCGCATGCGAGTTGCAACCCGCACGGCGCCGAGCATTCTTCCGGAAGCGTAGTGATGTGCGTCTTTGCGTGGCAAGGCGCTTTGATGGTATGCCTACAGTTGGGCATGACAACATCCACCTCCGTGCAGCACAGGCCTCTGGAAACGCTGTCTGTATCTTTGCAAAGCGCGGTCTGTTCGTGCCCGCAGCCTGGCATGCTCACCATCACGCGCCGCTTGCATTGTATCTTCACAGGCGTGCGAGCCTCGTGGCAAAGCACGTGTGTAGCAACGTGGCCGCATGGTAGTTCCACAGTTGGTATGACCACCTTGCACTTGCCGCAAGGTTCGCCGCACAGCTTGGGACAGAGGTGCAGGTGTGGGCAGTCCTCACAGCTGCGCAGCCGTGAACAGGGCTTCGGACACACGACTGCTCTGTGGTGAGGGTCGTCTGGATGGCATCTGTAAGCAAGCAGTCGTCACAACCACACACTCAGCATAGTTACTATGCATGCGTGCTAGTGCGCATGTGTGTACACTGATGATGTGAATGTAACAACACAGTACCACACACCTCCTTGGGCACTGATGCCCACATGGCAGTCTCTCGCTGCACTGCCGACCACAGCCTCCATCACCAACAAGGCGCTCAAAGTCCTCAGGCTTGGCGATCTCTGACAGTCTGATGAACGGCAGTTGAATCCTTGTTCCATAGCCACAAAGCATGCGGTGCTCACATCACCATTCCCATCATGTACCACAGCAACTTACTGGTCAGGGTGTTTGCTGCACATGAGCTGTAAGCGCTGGCCGTAGCAGTCCTTACTCTTCAACATGTCCAGCACACGGGGCCACATGAACGACTGCTTGTGCTGAGTGAGCGTCGTGGTATTGCCGAATATGTACATGCCGTGCATGGCCCTCGACAGCAGCACGTTGATCCTATTTGCAGACTTGAGAAAACCAATCCGCCCATTGCGGTTATTGCGCACGAGACTGATGATAATGATCTTGCTTTCCTCGCCTTGAAAGCTGCGCGGACAGGCAAGTTGTATCAACACCTGAGTGCCAACGCAGCCTCTGCTAGTTGATTGATGTTTACTTGTCAATTGTGGCCAGGCGGAGTTGCTCTTTCAGCGATGTGCGAGTCAGCGTCACATCCACAGCACCAACTTGAGCCCTTTCTTCCATTGTCAATGACGCAGATGACTTTGGTGAAGGCTGTTCACCCTCGTTGTGTGCTCCTTCATCATCTGACAGAGACTCCTGGCCCAATCTTTGGATCTGCTCTTCATCTCGCTCGGACACATACACGACGACTTCACGCGACACAAGTTTGCGGAGCTCAAGAAGCTGTCCGACGTAAGGCGTGATGATGGTAATGGAACCTGCGTCATACCTGGCCAACACCCAACTTAGTGAGCGCAATGCACTCTGATGCACAATGAGGAGTGCATGCTTGGCTATGTGATTGATCAACTCATGTTATGTAATATGCGCGCACATGCATCTGCACATGTACTGAAGACCAGATGTCACACAATCCAGTGAACAAGATTCGGTTTTGCAGGTCAGATACTTACCCTTGCTTCAAGAGGTACTTGGCCAGTTCGCACACCATGCGCGCTTCGAAAACATTGACCTTTGACTTGGAATCAACATTCTGGTCGCCCTCTCCCGACTCTGTGTATGAATCAAAGATGGGTGAGTGACGAAGGGCTGTAGTGGTGCTGCATGCTCGTTAATGTCAACTCGTGTGCGTGCGCGCGCATGTGTGTACATGTTCGTTATTGGGTAACATCGTACTGTAATTGTTGCGTTCCTAACCGTGCTCTCCCTATACTATCTTACCAGGATTGTCGTGGTCAAAGAAGAACACGTCGTGCGCCACACCTCGCACCCGCGGATACGCAGCCACAGAAGAGTCGTCCTTCAAGTGAGGGTAGATTGTTTGGCGAATGAGGTCGGCAATTTGCGGTCTCATGCGGCGCTGTGTAGATAGCGTGTAGGTTGCAAAGCCAGCTTGGTTCACCATCCGCTCTGCATCACCACATTGCAATGGCTAATACCAACATCACCACTGGAGATAACCACGACACATGGCGAAGACCATGACATCAAGGACCCAAAGCACTCAGCTAGACGAACATCGAACTCGGTGACAGATGCGACAAGCTATTATGTACCAAACAGTGATAGATCCAGATTGTAGCCTCTGCCAGAGTCCACGCTGAGCTCGTAGACCTCAGTCTTGGGGCGCAGCTGCCGGTGGTCTCCGATGAGGATTAGGTGCTGCGTCTGGCGTGAGAGCGAGGCCAGGATGTGGGCCTCCAGAACCTCTGCTGCCTCCTCCACAATCACAACATGCGCGCCCATAGCATTGATTAGGTCCTGAACCTTCGCACCTGGAAGTGCATGTTGATAGTGAGCACTTTGGGGTTGTCATGCACGAAACAGTAACTGAGTTACAACACGGGCATTGCATGTGAGCAGCATGCATGCATGCATGTACTGCTGGTCGTGGGGCCATACTGCTATATGGCACACCAAGTAGGATAGGACATACCTCCACTCGTCGTAACGCCGACAACCGCTGCATCGCGCAACAAATGCATATCATCCTGCTGCTGCAGCCTAGTCAGCTGCTGCAACTCCGCTTGATGCTCCTGCATCTTCTGCAAACACTCTTGACGCTCCACCTCCAGCACGTCCCGCTGCAATGCCGCCAACAGGATGTTGCGCTCGGCGCGGTTGAGCTGCCATGCATCATCAACCACTGTAAGAATTTCGTCAAGTGTGCGGGGTGGCCCCCGGTGGACTCGAGCCGCGGTGCGGCGTTGCCTTTTGGTTGCATGTGTGCGAAGAACAGGCTGCTCATCCCAGTCATCTTCGTCATCACTGTCAATATGCAGAACAGAAAAGGCGTTCGATGCCTCCATGGTTGCACCTGCAGCACGCGTGCTGTTGTTGTTGGTGGTGGTGTCTTCTTGCAAGTCTCTTCCAGCACACCAACGCCTCCATTGCTTGTCAACAGGCAGAGTATGCCAAGGACGCTGCGACACACTGGCATCCGGGTCATATGTTGGCTCGAACGACTCGTGCAGCTGGGGAGCTAACGTCTCCAACAGAACATCAACCTGTTCCCATTCAAGCCGATCCCTTTGCAGGCTCTCGAGGAGCGGGCTGATATCTTTTTCCAGCTGCTCCATGTTCTTATGGCATGTGTAACGCTGGAATCCCCCAGAACGCGTCTTGTGTGCCAAGTTCATACGGCGCGTGAACAAGTTGCACTGAGCTAATCTGTCGCTCTTGCTTCTTCCGCCAATGCGCACAACGCTGTCTGCTGGTACACCAGCGTCGAGCAAGCCAACAAGGAACTGGTCCAGTGCATGGTTCGTGTAGGTGATGCAGAGGATGGGGCCTATGCGTGGTTTTGTCGACGTGTTGTTGCGTAGATCATCATCATCATCATCAGAGTCAGAGTCGTTTAACCCAGCATCTGCATTGTCGGCTGCTTGTGGCTTTTGCAACATACAGCCAGGGTACGTGTTGGCGAGCAATAATTGGACCAGCTTAACGCCGACGTAGGTCTGCACACAACTGCTCAGGTAAATGTGCCATACAATTTAGTTGAGTTCATCTAGACATAATGCACGCTATGTACAGTGGAAAGGAGCTCTTACCTTGCCGCATCCTGGAAGCGCGTGACGAGTGCCATTGCCCAGGAGACACACAAACGCACATGTGAGAAATCCCATGGTTTATGCACATAGCATGCATGAGGTGCACAGATACGAGCCAGTAACCAGCACTTGAGCTAGTGCAGATGACATTACATGATGCAAGGTGTAGTGTGAAGCTCACCGGGAGGACCTTGGATGAGCACGAGCTTTTGCGTAAGAGCCGCTAAGACCGCTTGCAGCTGCGCAGCATCAAGAACAGGATCCTGAAAGCGTGCAGCTGCAAACTGGTCTGCTTTGACCTTGCGCAGCTCGGAAGACTGCCTACTCTTCTCAAGCATAGAGAGGTTGTATGTACACCCTTCCATGTACAGAGGTGGCGGGACGCGAGTGCCAGCATTGCCTGTTGATGACGTCATTGCAAAATACTCTGCGAAGGGCAAGTCGGGCCCGTGCTGTTGAAGCGCTTTCAGCACATGCTCGAAGGCAAAAAACGAGGGGGAGGCCTCCAACAGTACAATCTCCCCAGCAACTTCTTTGCGGTTGCGTAGAAGGCGAAAAATGCTGAGCGTGCTGGATGGTGCGCCCACACACGAAACACAAATCGATGGCAGGGGGGTGTGGACCAATTCTTTGATATCCCTCGTCACAACAGTACCGAAAGCCAGGATGTCCTCATTGTCGTGTGTTCGAGCCCACAAGCATACCAAGGAGTCCAGACCAAGGTGGCGCGTCCGCTCCCAATACATCTCCCGCTCTGCAACCTTCTTTCGTTCAATGTGCGATGGGTGATCAAAGAATACCCTGCGGCAAGGAACACGACACCCCATTCAACATGTATAGTAAGAGCATCGTGGGACAAGCAGTGGAAGTTGACCATTCACTGAACACGAATGTTGGACACCTATGCAATTGTAAAGTTGCACCTGAAGCACAACCCTCTCCTCTTATTCTTTTCCAGCGTAGCACCCAGCTGAGCATTCCGCAATACAAACACTGATACGTCGTTGGCGATATGCACTGCGCCCGCCAGCTGTGGCGAGGGTGACTTTGCATTCACACGAAAATGGTTGCCCTGCAAGCTGCCCCTGTGTTCCCGAAAGCATGCCGCCGCAACACGCATGGGCGTGACCAAGTCGGCACGCAGCAACCGGAACTGTGTGTCCAACAGACGTTCGGAAGTCCCCGCAGGCAGGTGGTGAGAGCTGGGCAAGGTGTCATTGCTGGGCAGATAGGGCGAATCTGTGGACAGCAGCTCCGCTTGCGTTGGGATGACGGACATCCGTCGGAAGTCCACGAAGTCGTTGTCGTGGCGAGAGGCACCAGACTTGCTCAGCTCACCCGGCCCGTCGACGAGTATGTCTTCATCGTCGCCTGTGCCAATCTGTTGCAGAGGCGGAAAGAGTTGCTCGCTCAGCTCGCGCCGGCGCTTGCGCTCCAACTGCATGGTGAGGTGCTCCTCGCGAAGCTTGGCTTCTTTCAACTGGCGCAACAGGCGGCCAACCACGTCAACCACTGCGCCCGCAAGCGGTGAGCCTTGTGGGATGTCTATGTGCTCCTGCTGCCAGGATTGTAGGCACCGCGCAAGCTCCTCGATGTTGCGCTGTGTGTGGGGTTCATGGAGGGTTCTCACAGGGAAGCGGCATGCCACCTCCTGGAAGTATGCTGCAAGGGGAAGGAGCATGTCGGTCCACGCTCTCGGCTCCCTGAACGCAGATTAACAACATCGCTGACCAGTCTTACAATACACACCGCAGTTGAGACGTATGCTCCTTACCAAGGGTTGCCATCACGCTCACGATCGTGTGCAAGATATCGCGCATCACGCAGCGACTTGCGCTCCGTCAGCAAGGCTACACACTTCAGCAGCGCACTCTCAAACCCCTCCACGTCGTGCATTGTGGCGAGAACATTGTTGACATGGGTCGAGCTGGGGTTGTTGCAAAAGCCGGGAGCGGTAACGAGACGAAGAAGTAGCACCACCACCCGCTGAAAGGAAATGCGATCTTTTGAACAGCCTGCATCGACAGAGAAATGCGCATGTCGCCTGCATATGTCGGCAACATGGCGAAGTCGCTTGTTGGGGTCGCCAAGGGAATCAATAATCCTCGCCATGTCCCGTTCTTCCAATGCAGCCTGTAAAAAGCGTCGGATCTGATGCTGTGGTGCGGAGAAGAAGCTGATGCTGTCATTGTTGAGAAAAAAGTACAGAGTCTTAGAGGCGTTGCTAGCCTCCCCACCACGCTGCTGGTCGCTGCCATGTGGCTGTATATGTTGGCTACCACTTGATGGCGTGCATGGCCCTCCGCCAGCACCTGCACACCAATAACTAAAGTTGCTCCATTGGCAACCCACATGGTTACATTGCAGGCAAAAGAAACAGCATGAGTTCTGCCGTGCGCGTGCGTGTGTGCGGTCTGTGGGGGGCGGAATCATGGGGAGCGTGGGGATGGTTATGCGGATGATTATGTACACCAACCTGTCGCAAAGGGCGGTTGAGAAGAAGTACTCGTGCCAGCTACTTCTGCATGCGGGACTGCGTGCAAAAACTTGCAGCGATCACCCCACCTGCAGTCGCCCCTCGCAAAGAGCCTGCATGGTTGAGGCACAGAACCCCTCCGCCCGTGGCCTGTTGGCAGCCTGCCAGCAGAGACACAGGAGGGCAAATGAGTACATGCGCTTCCATAGCTTCACATCACCGGCATGCAATAAGTGCATATGAACTGCTCACTGAATGGAAAAAAGGTGTGCGCGTTGCAATGACCAGCATGTTATCAACCACTACCAATCTGATGTAAGTGATCCTCAGCCTGAGCAATGGGCGAAGGCAAGCATGCTTAGTTCTACTTAAGCTAAGCTTACCTGCCAGCAGCATCGCCCCCACCCATGGGTCCGCACGATAATCGCAAGGCAGGTCAATCTGTACGGCAGCACAGGAGTGCAGAGCTCCTGCATGCGAAACCACACGTCATGCTGCGACTTTGTGCACTAGTTCGTTTGTAAACGCATTCTAAACACAAGTCTGACAGTACAACTCGTGTGCGTTTCACAGTCTGTTAGAAATTGTGCTTACGTCGGGGGTTGATCAGCGCCAGCTTATCTCTGCTGCTTCGTTTTGAGGGTGTCAGATCACGAACAACGTTATGTGCGTGTCAACGCAGTCACACTGTCACCAGCTTGTTGAACAATATTGTGACAGGGTAAACGCAAGAGACAAGCTAGGCCAGCTTCATCTCTTTGTGATGACCTCGTGGACACTGAGAGACTAGCCGTCGCACACATGCATGATGATGTGCTGTTGCTTGACTGCACCTCAGACAGCCTCAGACAACTACGTACACTATCACCAATGCTGCTGCCAAAGAACAAGTGACGCTGTCTTTGCGCCCAAAGCAAAGCTGCATATCCGCTAGCTCGCTAGCCTGACCACGATTTCACGCATAGTCAATCCCAGGAACCTGGCAGCAGAGAGGTGGAGGTGACAGCTGTCCTCGTGTGAAACGCTGAGCCTTCTTCGCTCCGCTTTGCTCGCGCTCCGCTCACCTGGTTGGCTCAGCTGCTGCGGCCTCCGCCCTTCTCGCCCACTGCTGCTGCTGCTGCTGGTGGCCGCCCCCTCCGCCTTGCCGAAGCCATGCGGCATGGGTGCTAGCAGCGGCATGCACGCACTGCTTGGTACTCGCGTACATTTTACGCAGCAGAAGCCTGATTATGAATCAGGTGAAGCCTAAGGTTCCTTATGATGACAATAGGGACTCCCTAGTAGGGACCCTTAAATCATGATGTTACAACATCCTGTTATCTCAGGCTTAGCATGTAAAGCTGCACTATCTGCTGAAAACTGAAAACCCATGAGCACAAGCTTGCAAAAGGCGAAAGGCGAGCGAATAGCCGATGTTTATCGTGATGATGGACTGTCCATGTCGGACATGCCGCCAAAGGTAACATCACCCAGGGCCTACAGAGCGGTCACCTCCTTGGATTTTTGCATGTCAACCACATGCACGGGCATCGGCGCTGATTATAACATGCATCTATATTAAACAGCATACTGCTATGTACACGTGTGCGCTGCAGCGTTTGTCAATCTGTTGCATCCCAACAACTTCCCCATTCATGGCTTGGACTGTATGGCAGCCTGACGGTTATTGCCAATGGTAGCCACAGTGGCTAACATATGCTATACTCGATTTACAAGGATGTTGGGCGTGCATGCACGCGCCCATGCATGCCAACATACATGGCGTAATGTGTGTCATGGCGTGTGCCATATGATGAGCTCGAGGCCCTTGCTTTACTACCAGAATTGGTACTTTGTACCTCTACATTGGTAATTGCCAAGTCTTTTGCGCGGAATTGTCTTGCGCATGCCACGATACTCATATATCCGCAATGTAAGCAGGTGTAAACACCACCCCAAGCAACGATTAATCGTTGCTAGGGGTGGTGTTGATCATCGGGCCAATATTGATGTACATGTCAAGGCCTCCGGGCTAACCTCTACTACTAGTCACATACACAATGAGGATTGTCATGGCCACAACCTCAAGCCCTTTTGCCATCCAGCTTCCGTCAACGATGGCGCCATTACAACCAGGTAGGCCGAGGTCACCACGGTGGGCTGATGTGACATGTACAACAAGTGTAAGACAACTAGGCAGCTAAAAAGCATGCACAACATGCGCTTGTTGTGTATGTGTTAATAATAATGCACTAGTACGGCTGCCCTTGATGGCAAGCCTGTTCATGGCTGCAGGCAAGTTGGACTAGGCGCCCCATCGACGGTGATATCAAGTTCAAGCTTAAGAGAGCTGCCGTGATGTAATCCGAGTGGATTCTGTTTTCAAAGAGAGCATTTCAAAGCTAAGTTAGGTAGCTGCAGTGGCAAAGCTGCTGCATACACTGGATGAGAATAACGCTGAAAGGTGGTTTGCTGATTAATCAGGACAAAGTGAAGCACGGCTTGGAGTAAACTCTATCACGATGTTTGGCAAGTCATGCTGCACGCCCTCGTGCATGCCGGCATGTGCAGGGCTGATCCATGAACCAGCGAAAGCAGGCTTGTGGACAACACACGCTGCAATAAGCAGCTCTAATTTGAAGGGCGCAACAACTTTAAACGATGAACATGGCCAAGTACTACCCGCCCGAAGGCCGCCAATGCCAAAGCGATAGTGTTGTGTTTGCAGTTGTACCATCAATAGCCAACTATTACCAGCAAGCATGTAATCATGTTTAGCACACATTGCACCGGTTGATGCACACAGTACAACCACGCTCTGTTCTCAGTACAATTGTGTAGGCGTCTCTTGCGCAGGGATCATCGCAGCCACTCTTTAAGAGGTGATGTCGTTTCTGTGTTGTGTGAAAACGGCTGCAGTTGTCTTTACACTTGACCCAGTTTATGCATGAGAGTACTAGAACATCTCAGCTCGTGACTACTGTATGATTTTGGCACTGCCTGGCAGGCAGCCCAGCAAGCGCCACAAGCATGCAAGGTGAGCATGGTGGGTGGGTGGGTGGGTGCGCACATGTGCGTGTACATCTGCATGCGTGCTCCTGTACACATGTGCTTCTGCAGTGGAGCACGCATCGGGCCACCTGTAAAGCTCATGATCGACAACGAAGGACCCGCGGCGCTCGCAGCAACAACATCAAACGTTGGGGGCAGAAAGCACGTTTTATCACTGCTTGCGTGCCTAGGTGGCGGACCTGAGCTCGCTCGTGCCTTAAAAGAGAAGAGGCGCTCCGGAGGGCCGCCTGTGCAAAGATGGAGGCGCGCAGCGGTGCTGCTGGAGAAGAGGCTCGCGCAGTTTACAGCGGAGAGCAGCTGCGCGGGAGGACACTCCACAAAAACTCTTGCTGTGAACAGCGAGATGCTCGAAGGACAGGGAGCATATGAGAGCGCCTTAGAGAGGGCCCTCGGCAGGGTTGAGGAGTGTTGCCAGTGCAGGGGGGCAGTGCAAAAGCTGCTCACTGCGGTTGCAATTGCACGGGAATGATTTAGTAAACGCAATGGCAAGTGCATTGCATCAGTGACAGTTTCCTTCCATCAACCCCGGATACATTAACGCTGTGACATCACAGGCTCACTGAGTGGCACTCTAACAACACTCGGAGATACGCGTATGCTGATCGACCTGTCATGGCAACAGGTTATGTAAATTGCGCAATCGTTCTGCCAGGATTCGTATCATGTCGATATGCTAGTGGGATGAACAAGTTGTAGGCGTACCACTCTGCAGTAATCTACTGCAGAGCATGTCATGACTCCGAGTCTTGCTTGCCGGCTCTCCGAATATGTACTGGATAGCAGCCACACAGGTGATCAGATGTTTGGTGCTGCTCAATGCGCTGACAGGATTGACAGCGGTTCACTGCTAGGCAGGTGCTCAAACACTGCAACATGCACGCAGCAATGAAGTAAACATGCAATGCAACGACATCATGTCGTATGCACTATACGCATTCATCACGCATAACATCATGCCAGTGGCTGAACAGATGCACAGGCAAGTAAATCTTAAACATAATGGGGTGGGCTTCGTACTTTAATGAGATTTAAGAAGGGACTAAGGGGGTGCTACAACGGGTGCGCCCAAAACTACAAGGATATAACTATTGCAACCCAGCTGAGCTTTAAGAAAGGCTACTCAACAAAAAATAAAAAGGGAAGGAAAGGGGAGGCAACACGTGGCCCACCCGAAGATGTGACAGGAGGTGGCTGAATTCGAGATTGTGTGTACTGCCATATTCTTGGCGCTATGCGTGGCTTTGTTGAACGCAGAGCGTTTGCCCGCACGCTTGTGTTCACACGATGTGTGTCCGGCCCTAGCTTGAGCGGTGCCCTCGCTCAAGGGTATGCGGTCTTGTTGTTTGAATTGGACTGGTGAGGGCGGGCGTTGCTGGGCTTCTTGTTCACGAACCAGTTGATCTGAGCATGAGTCGACACAAAAGGAGCGTTCTTCTGCACGTGCCCAGGATCACCAAAAACAAAGCATGAACATCTCACTTCAACACGCTGGCTAGCGGGGCACACTATACTACGAGGTTGAGCGTTACTCACCACTGGACAATCTCGCAGCCGTGGGAATGTGAAGGAGCCCTTGTAGGTGAAGTACTCAGTAGACTTGGGGATGAGCGACGTGGTGATACCGGCGCCATTGGTGTTGATGACAATCTGCATACATAATAGGTAAGATTAATGAACAACATACGGCGGCATTGGCATGCCTAAACGCTGGTGAAGAGGTTCTTGCCTGCAGGAAGCTGTTGGATGTGGTGCTCATGGTGAAGAAGACAGACACAACGGTCCACTTTGTGGCGCTCTTGCTCGCGTACCGCAAGGCAGGGAAGGTGTTTGTTAGGTACACGCAATGAGCAGGGAAGCATGCACTGCAAGTGAGACCTCGACGCATTGTCTGCATCTCCATGGCGTGGGCAGCAGTTTCAGAAGCGCCGATGATGTGCTTTGCGCAGCAAGATACGCACATATCACTAACCCGCCGGGTCGGCAACCATGAATGTTGCACGCACAACGCCAACTTGCACTTGTCACATTCGAACACAAGCATGCTACATTGATGCAAACAAATGTCTGACCTGCGGGCGTGTGGAAGAAGTTTCTGTCAATGGTGTAGGTGTTGCCGCTGCCGAGGGCGCCACCGATGATGCTGCCACCTGTGCGTGATACACAAGCAACGCTTCCATTAGGGCTCCCTGCCTGGACTCAATACTGAATGTAACCATGCACATGTAAAGAGGAAAGTGGCCTCACACACACCGTTTGGGGACATGCGGAGCTCCCAGATTTGCTCGGCGTCGTGGACCACGCTGGTGCCGCTGTAGCTGATGCTCAAGGGCCAGACCAGTGCCGGAGGCTATGCTGGAGGGGACAAGCCTCACAGGCGACTGCTTCGTGCCCGCGCACTGGTTGGGAGGAGAAAGAGTGTTCCACGAGGCAGGAGGCACAGCTGCGGTGCAGAACACAGTCTGCCCGCATTTAATTGTACAGTTGACATGCATGTCCCAATGCCGTACACGTGCATGCAACGTGAGCAAAGGCTGCACACGCACTGCTGGTGGAGGCGTAGCCGTAGCCAGTGTACTCTTTGAGGTCCTCGTCATAGCCGTCATAAAAGGCGTTAGTCTGGGCATTGACGACAGCTGCGGCGGCGACGTCGAAGAGAAGCAGAACCAGCAGCGCAGACTTGGGGGCCGCCATGGTTGGTGAGACAGGCAGATAGAGCAGAGGCAACAGACAGCAACAAACAAAACGCAACAGCAAGCACAGAGAAGGCACTCTGCAGCCTTTTCGCTTCTGGCTTATGTATCGGCCTAGACGGGCCTAACCGTACGGTGCCGTACACGTAATTGAAGGGGTTGAGATTCTTATCGCTGGTGCGCGTTGGGTAGTGACTAATCAAAAGGCGTTTAGCGGCCGAATATCGGCGGCAGTTGTACGGGCCGACAGCAGCCTGGGGTGTTGCATGTCAATAGCGGCAAGCGGACCAACCGGAAGAGGGACTTGCATGACGCCATGCAACTCCCTCCTCGCCCACTGGAGTCGCCAGCTACTTGGTACTACATTGCAAGAAGCGAGGAAAAATCCGTTTTTGCGACTTAACTTTTGTAGCCCACACTGTGTTGGCAGTTGACAATATAACAAGCAGTGTGCAATATAAGTGGCACATTACAATGTCATGCTATCTTGTAATACTAATTGCGTTGCGCGTTGCGCAATGCCAATTGCTTGAGTAGAATCAATGTGAAGAATTATATGAAACGGGAGAATCATGACTTAGTTTTATTAACTCTTGGCAAACGGCGATGTGTGAACTTGTGTCACAACTTGTGCGCCTTACACCTGCATGCACTCCGGCACATGCGTGTGCCTATATGGTCACACACGTGCTCTCTCTCATTCTCTTCCTCTCTTGCACTTTGCAGAGCATAATCGCAATTGCACTTGCCATGTGCATGCAAAGTATGTGCATGATTCAGAGAGTTGCCTGTAAAGGTAATAGTAACTGCTGTTGCCCAACCGACAACCTTCTACCCTCTTGCTGTACTCAAGAATTGCTATAGAGAATTTGCAACCTCTTTAGCCCGCATTCAGATAAGTAGAGCACAACCAGGCTACATTTTGCACCATTTGTATCTAATCTACCGTGACACCAATTGAACCCATGTTTCAGACATACATTGAATACACATTTGCATCTATTTTATGATAATATGTGTTTGAGCGAATGCATAATAAGAAGTATAAGCATTAAAAATAAAAACTACCATAAGACAAGTATTTACGATCAATTATCCATATGCAATTGACATTTTATGTAGATTTCACTTAAGTCAATAGCGCATCGTATGGTGTAACACCAATGTGATTGCAAAGTTTGATTGCTCTAATGTACGGACAATGAACCTTAATTTTAGTTAATGTCATACTAGTCTACGGCATACCTCTATATGTACGCTATACAAATACACATAAGTATCTGACATGTCTGTTTAAAACAAATGGTAATGTGGAGGATATGTAAGGAGAGCCGCTGCGTGATGATGTACGATTATCAATCGTAAATTGGTATATAAGAAGGGACATTTAACATTGCATAGTTGCTATCAATTTTCTCAAGATTATGAATATGTGCTTTAATATGCACTTTTAGGGTCGTGGCCTCGATAACATATAACCGGAGTCATATATTTGGTAATGTTTTCACATATTCATTGTCAATACCCATGTAGAAATTTGCCCTGTTCTGCGGGCGTATTTGCCGCCGACAATTTGTTAACATACTGCATTCAAACAGCGTTAATTCAAGGAATCGTCGTGCTTATGACCGTCATATAAGCTAGTGCTCGATTATCGATTCTTATAACAAGTTTCCAAGTGTTGTTTCCCGGGCTGGGGATAACAGTGTGGCCAATGCCTTAGCCTGCACGCCCTTAGCCTTGTGCATGCACGTCAGCCTTGTGCAGGTGTGCCTGCTTGTTAACAATGCCGGCGATGAGGCAATAGATGTGGCCCAGTAGAAGTGGGGCCACCCTTGTGGGCACCGGCCTCACAGCAAATGTGGAGGAGGAAGTGGAGGTGACAGAGCCGTGCAAGGGCGGTACAGCGGTGATCCCATCGACCCCGCTCGTCCGACTATTGACTGGCAGGTGGCCTTGCTGGTACACGCGAACCTACTGGTCACCTCTCAATCGTCGTGGCAAACCCGTACCAATGCGCAACTTGCGCCGCACTTGAAGTATAAACCGACAGCGATGGATAGGCCTGGCAGTTACTCTGCCACACCTTACTTCTGGGTGGGCGGAACAACACAGCGCTGGTGTCATCCCAGAAGGGTGGACTTCTCTGAATGCCCCTTCCTGGATATGTATAGGGTTGTGCCAGGCTGGTGAGCCCAGCTGGATACATAGGTGTGCGTGGTGTGAGCAACAACATTGTGTACGAGGTTGCGCTGCATTGCACCGCTCCGTGGTGCGCTGGCACATCAAGCCTCCTGACCCCGATGAAGATGCTGACTCAGGCTCTTGTGCGTAGTTGTTACATGTGCATTTGTAAAGCTTGTGCTCTTTGTGCGTCGGAGATGTTGCTCGCAATGTGTTGAAGACCTGATCGTGCTTCAAATGCAAAAAATAAATGTTGGCCAGGACAGCGACCTCCCCTACCCCCTCCTGTTGGCTCCTTACTCTCCCGAGTGGGCCAACTGCATCTGGCAAGCCTCACACATCCAGTCTCCTTTGGGCACCTTATCCAGCGGTGGCGACATGCACAATATGTGCCATCGCGCCACGCAGCGGCCACATATCAACATCTTTGCTTCCTCGTCTGCACGTGTGCAGCTCTTGCATCGATGCCACAGATATCTGTGGCTAGCATCACGGACAGCAGTCTTGGGATCCACGGCTCCGTTAAGGTTGGGTAAATAACACAGCGCGCAATTCTTCTTTTGCCTTCAAGTAGCAGTACGCCGTTGCTGCGCACCTCTTTCACTCTCAAAATGATGTTGCTGGCACAAGTGTCCAGCATATCCTTGGTTTGCCTTGTAGGTAGACATAGTCACCTACCTCAAACTTTTGCATGCGGGGCTTGTAAAAGTTTGAGTGTCTCTATGCTGTACAAAGACCAGATTGTGCGTTGCAATGGGCATGACGCGTCTGAATAGCTCAGCCCTGGTGGTGAGCTCTTTTACAAAGCTCTGCTCATCTTGTGAATCCACAACGGTTTCCGCTGGCTTATTAATAGAAGCTGACAGCTGTAGATGGCGGCCATACAGCAGGAAGTATGGGCTGTACGCCCCCAATGCAGCCTGTCGGCTGAACCTATATCCCATCATAACCCATGGCAGCTAGAGATCCCAATATTTCTCGTCGTAACTACAGGATGGTTGCGGTGCGTGCGGTATGATCAATTGCTGAAATGTTTGATCATCATTAAGATGTAGCGATAACCTCTTTGCTGACAGGTAAATCTTCTGCTGGGTCAATTTCAACAATAAAACAACCCTTGGATGGGGAGTGGGTGAAGTTGTGGTTGCTTCATATTGCAGGTGGGCCTTCACCTTGTCACACTCCACGCATTATTGTACAATAGCGACCATTGCGGACACTCCTGACCACCACGTCGCAGTCACTAGCGCCAGCGTGCACTTGACTTCGTAGTGTCCCCGCTGATGGTGCAGCTTGCGCACAATCTCCTCTCTGTCTTGCAATGGGGGCACCATCCTGGTGGTGCCATCTTTCATAGTCGTGTGAACCTTGTCGTCATTCCAGCTATACCTCTGAGAGCGACGCCACAAGCGGTCCTTACTCAGTGAACTCGCTTCTGGTGGGTAGGTTCCAGTCCTCAAGTACATCAGCGCATCTTGACCTAGCCCGGTGTTACTTTGACAGTGTCATTTGCAGCAGGGATGACTCCCTCAGCCTCTGCTGCACAGCAGAGCGTCTCCCCACTCGTGGTCAGGGTGTCAACTGCTTGCTCATACTCAGTCATCGCACTTCTTGCAATGGCAAGCAGTGCTGCTACATCTGTAGAGACATGAGTGTTGGGCCCATCAGTGTGTCGGGCCTCACTCTCTTCTCTGCTCATTCCATCGGCGTTCATGTCGGCTAACCCCGCCTTGTGTTCTATGACGAAATCATACTCCTCTGGAATCAGTGAAATCAATGCCCACCGGGCATGCTTCCTTGTCAAGTGGCTTTTTGTGAGTAGCCACTTCAGCGGCTGATGGTCTGTTAGCAGTGTGAAGCGTCTTCCGAAGAGGAAAGGCCTGAAGTGCACCACTGCCTATACAACTGCTAAGCATTCCCCTTCATGGGAGCTGTAGTTGCCTTCAGCCTTGTTGTTGCTCCGGCTAGCGCAGGCAATCACGTATTCTGCTCCATCATCATCCTTTTAAAAAGCACAGCGCCGATTCCCAACTTACTCCAATCTATATAGATGATAAACTCTTTGTTGTAGACAGGTCTCCTCAGCACTGGCGCGTCATTGAGCTTCTCCTTCATCAGCTCAAATGCTTGTTGGCAATCCTTGTTCCATTGCTAATGGTTCTCCTTCTTCAGCAGGTCATACAGAGGTCTGATGAACTTGTTAAAGTCCTTTACGATCGACAATAGCAGTTAACAAGTCGTAAGAACGCATTGAGCCTGCTGATGTCCGTGGGTGGAGGTACTTGACCAATAGCATCCACCTTAGCTTTCTGTAATTGCACTCCTTCAAATACAATCTCATGTCCCAAGTACTGCACCGTGTTGGCTGCAAACCTGCATTTCTCAGGGTGACAAGTTATATCGAAAATCTCAATTCTCAGAACACAGCCTCAAGATGCTTCACGTGGTCCTCTACATTGTCGCTGAAGACCAGAATATCATTGATGTAACAACGTGTGAAGTAGAGTCCCCTCAGGATTCGATCCATCACCCTCTAAAATACCGCTGGCGCAATCTTCATGCTAAACGGCATCACTTTCTATTGGTACAGTGTGCGGTTACCCCAGAAGGCGGTCTTGTGCCTGTCTTGCTCTTTGAGGTTGATTTGGTGGAAGCCAGTGCGCAAGTCAATGATGGTAAAGACCTTTGCCTTGGCAACGTTATCAACGATGTCCTCTGTTGTAGGCATTGGATACCTATGTGATTCTGTAGGTGCATTTGTAGGCTTGAAATCCACACACATGCGCATCTATGTCCATTCGCCACTTGCATCCTTCTTTTTGAGCACGACCACAACAGACGCATAGCTGGAGATCGACTCTTCAATCAATGCAGCCTTGCAAAGTTCATCACATTTCTGCTTCACTCCCTTCTTCTCTACTTGACTGAGGGTA
The DNA here is from genome assembly GCA_009103225.1 of Chlorokybus atmophyticus. Lineage (NCBI taxonomy): Eukaryota > Viridiplantae > Streptophyta > Chlorokybophyceae > Chlorokybales > Chlorokybaceae > Chlorokybus > Chlorokybus atmophyticus. Next base: position 71,920 of record RHPI01000575.1, read on the forward strand.
TTGTCTTTTTATGATGGGCTCTTCAGTACTGAAGAGCCCACTAGTGTTGCATTGTACGTCCATCTCATACATGTTGCAGCGTCTCAGCTCTTGCATGCTGAAGGCAAAGGCTTTCTGATGTTCTTTGAGCAATGCCATCAGTTTTTCTTTTTCTTCCGCTGTAACTTTGCCCTGAAAGTCCCAGGTATGTGTAGACTCATCCACACTTTCTGCCGCAGCTGCTAACACTTGTGACAAAGGAATCGAATGTGGTACCCCCTCAGTTCCATGACCGTGGTTGGGCCGTCTCCACCCCCTCAGCAACTAAGTCAGGCTCTGGTTGTCAGGTCTCTTTAACGAGACGAGTGTGTGCGCCTCCTATGCTACCTCATGGGTGGCCAAAGACACAATAAAGATCCATACCAAGCTGCTATGATCCATGGCTTGGCCAAGCAGCTTTTGTCGCTGCTGTTCTGTCAGGCCAGGTGCTTTCGTGGCACCTGGTAAAAAAACCATCTCTCTCTCTCTCTCTCTCTCTCTCTCTCTCTCTCTCTCTCTCTCTCTCTCTCTCTCTCTCTCTCTCTCTCTCTCTCTCTCTCTCTCTCTCTCTCTCTCTCTCTCTCTCTCTCTCTCTCTCTCTCTCTCTCTCTCTCTCTCTCTCTCTCTCTCTCTCTCTCTCTCTCTCTCTCTCTCTCTCTCTCTCTCTCTCTCTCTCTCTCTCTCTCTCTCTCTCTCTCTCTCTCTCTCTCTCTCTCTCTCTCTCTCTCTCTCTCTCTCTCTCTGTATNCCATGCCACGCCCATGGTTGCGAAAAGCATAACTAGCAGGATACGTAACCTGAGTGGGTAACGCTTCCCGTGGCTCGCCCACCAACACGGTCCAAAACACTCTCAACCGATGTGCGCGCGACCAAATTGTGCCGCATTCGATACGATTTCATTTCCGAGTATTGACTGCACGATTTGATAATCACGTCGGATATGATTATGACGGTCGTTAATGGCAAGTACATTCTTAATCAGGTAGGCAGGGGGGGTGTCCTTCTGTGTAGCTTGCAGCACCCATATAATGCGAACCAGCTTTGAAAACAACTTAGACCAAGGGTCTTCCAATCCTTTCCCAACTCATGCTCTTGAATGTCCGTGGCATTCCCATCCAGCAATCACCATGTTGATGTGCTCGATTGCAGAAAGGTGTGCTGTTGTGACCAACCGTATGTCGGAAGGAGCAGAGGGTGATGAAAAAAGACGAGCAAGCTGATGCCGTGGCCTTCTACACCAATAAGCACGAGAAGAAGGGCAACCATGAAGAGAAGAACAAAGGCAACAAGCCAGGCAACCTCGTCACAAAGACCTCACATGCCACTGGTGTGGTTGGAAGGGGCACATTGTGCAGGAATGTAGGAAAAAACAACAGGGGCAACCTAGAGCAAGCACGAGCACCAGCGGCAATGAGCACCAACACAAGGAGAAACATGTCGCCTTCACTGCATCGAGTTTGAGGGCGGGCACAGCTATTACGGAGCCGGCGGGCACAGTTGTTCTGTGAGAGTTGCTGAGTTGCGCTTAGCAGCAGAGATAGTATTCCGAACGGGTGGCTGTTCAGTCATCCTTAATGGGTTCGTGCACATGGTTGGAATCGCTGATCCGGGAGGGCTCTACCACGTGGAGCAGCCTCAAGACAAAGACATCCAAGCCATGGTGCAGAAGGACTAAAAGTCGCCAACACTGTGGCATCGCAGGTTCGGGCATTTCAGCTACATTAACCTCACTCGCCTTATCGCTGAGAAGACGGTTCAGGGCATCCGTCCCAGCGCAAAAGAACTCAAGACAGCATCAGGTGCACTTTGTAAACCATGCTGGTTGCAAAGCAGCATGCTATGCCATTCCCACTATCCTCTTCTAGCAGTCAGCGTCCTTTCGAGCTTGTGCACATGGATGTCCGTGGCCCTATGCGCATTGTGGCGAAGGGAGGGGTTAGGTACTTTGCTACAATCCTCGCCGACTACAGCAAGCTATCCGTCATCTTTTCGCTGACGCTGAAGTCAGAGGTTGCTGATGATGTGCGCATAATCGTGGCCTTGTTGGAGACGCAGTCTGGCAACAAGGTGAAGGCAATTAGGAGTGATCGAGGAGGGGACTACATCAACAAGGGGTTCAAGGAGTTCTTCGCCAGCAAGGACATACGCCACGAGACCACCGCACCCTACGCACAGCGAGCTCAGGTCTGCCACCTTGGCATGCAGCGCCAAGATGTGCGTGTCTTTAAACAAAAGGATTTCGGTTGCGGCTTTCGCTGCGTTGCGGATCTCATGCAAGGAGCGTCATTTAGGGCTATAAGCTCGGTGGTGCGTGCTTACTGCGAATAATGCACACACATATGCAAGCACATGACACGCCTTAGGCGGGGCATCGGCGCCTGCACACCTCATGTGCTTGCGCTCACGCGCACGCGCCGCGCGTGTGACACGCCTACCTACCCACCAAGCTGTATGCTTGCACTGCTTGCCGCGCCGCCTACAAAGGTTACACAATTGGCATGCGCTGTCTTGAACAAGTTTGGTTCACAAATTTAGTATCAAACACGTCTTGTTTCAACCGAATTGATAGGTGGCGTATGCAAAGCAGTTGTCGCCGTGCTTTTATGATGCACACGACACAAGCTTTTTGTGATATTCGATATTTATCAATAACAAAAGACGCTTGTAAGACGTTCAGCTTCGTTTCATTGCTTGTTCGAGCGAGATGCCTACACTGCAATAAAACATGATGCGCGTGTGCCGGCCTTGTCCATGGTGCATTCACCGATGTATTTTCCCACGATTTCAAGTAGTACCATTGCACGCTTGACGGTATTCATGGGTAGATAAAAGCTGCACCCTGCTGAGCTACCTCGCATGCATTCACCTTATCTTGAGCAATGCGGACTCATTCAACTGTGCTCGTTGAATCGCGTGTTGTCATAGTAAATGGACGGTCCGCATGGCTTAGTATTGTTTAGGGTATTGTTTGGAACTTTTGCAGGTATCCTTAACGCGTTTTACATCACCCTTTGGTTAATGACAAGGTGCAAAGGTTTGACCGCCTTAGGCTGCTTCATTGTAATCATCTCCCCTGTGTACACGGCAGCTTTGTTGAACACATGGAGTGGAATGAAGCTAACTCAATGGGTCCGGGACCCATTGCAATTCTACATTGTAGTACAGTGCAGTGTTGTTCATGCAAGCCATGGTGACCCGGTTGAACAGGAGGAGCCCACAGGCTGATTGCCAGTGGGCTCTTCCAACCCAAGCTCCACTGTGGGGTGACCTGCATCCTGAAAATATACTGCTTTAAAACCGATAATACGGTTGAGCTTGGCTCAACTTCAGCCATTAGACGTGTCATCAGCCCTAAACATGATTGCCTGCAAGGGATAGGCAGCTATAGAGCATATAAGGTATATCATTAAGAGGCAGCATGCAAGGCAAGCGAGGCAACACAACAGTCGAGCAGTTACTTGCCACAAGAACAATCCAAGCATGAAGCTAGCTATAGGTTGCTATATGAAGATGCGATAGGCAACAGACAATGGCAAGCATGACCGCAGGCTATGGAGGCGCTCAACACAATACCTGAGCAGAGCATGAGAAAGGCAAAAGAGGTTGAACAGTTGCGTCAAGGCATATAGCATATGTCGTGAATGCATTTCTCCTGTATATATTTTTTGGTACTACATATCGCGACGCGTTATTCAATAAGATCAAATAGAGCCATCTGATGCTAGTGGTTGCAAGAAGCTGAGCCGGCATCGTTGGCGAACGCGTGATAAGCATGAAATTGTGGCCAAAAACATTGACAGTAGAATTCCTCATTGGGTTGGACCGAAAGCCTTAACATATTCAGCGTTTCATGCTACACTTCCGATGTGATTTTTTAGCCATGGGCCCCATGCCATGGGGCTCATCTCACGGTGGCCATTAGTCCAAGCAATGAGTATCGCGGCAGGCAAAAGGGTGGATTCATGCAAGGAATTGTGATTGTCAATTCATCATTATAAGGTAATATCTCAAGTATTCTAAGAGCAGCATTTTAAGGGGTCATTTTATGGCACATCCCAGCGGTTTGCTATGTCCTTTACAAATTGATTCACAATTTGTAGTAAAAATGAGGCAAGCCGGTTGCATGTGTTACTGGACATCACTTATGTCACTGACGTCCCTTCAATCCTCTACCTCAACACCCACGCCGCCGGGCGGCCGATGACAAGCCTTCAGCAGCGTGACGCTGCAAGTGGCAGGGAAATAAGTACAAGGTTCTATTAATATAGGAGCCTTACACATCGGTAATTCGGAATTATAATACTATGTTGTGATATATTTTTCACAATACAATACGCGAGTCTATAGGAATATATACTATTCCTATAGACTCCAGTAGGGGTTGTTGTTACAAGTTTACCGTAAGCTGATAGAAGCTCATTGTGTTGCCAACTTGTTGCGCAACATATGCGCAATAATAACTTTTATATAAAAACTTTTATAGAATATTATTGCTCAAACTTGCCGCATGCCATTGCGGCAATTATTACTGCAGGTTGTAGCAACAAATATGTATCAATGTTGCTACAGCATGCAAGATGTTGCCCGGCAACAGTTGTGAATTGGCAATATTGCCAACATTACGGCAATGTAACCTGCTAGCAATAGCACAATGACATAAAACCCCTTAGCGCAGTCACCTATGAGTCATAAGTGACTGCGCTATACTCGCCGTCATAGGCTATGACGGCGGGTATGCGTAACAGATCATCATCCAAGCCCCAACTACCATGCTATGGCACTGTCACTAGGCTATGCGGCATACCTTAATGTCTGGTACTACATCGGTGTAGTGGAACCACTGGTGACATTTCAATATGGTAGCGGCTACCATATATATGACCATGCATCATATGATAGCAAAAGTTATGTTTGCTGTTAGCAAATGCACGAGGCAGTGACTACGCTTAAAAGCAGAAGTCATTACCAGAGGCAGGACAACTTCCAGCCTCTGGCATAACAATCAAATGATCTTGTTGTAAGGAAAAATACAAATATAATTGGCTGAATATCGCTGTGCTCAGCACATTTATGCATGAGGGCGAAAGTAAGCTGATTATTGGACGGTTTTACCAGCATGCTATGCAATTGTAAGTGGCTGTCGTTTACATATAAGATAGCGGCTCTTGATTTAAAGCGTCGTGTTAAATGACAAACACTTCAAAGTATCTGAACACGAAGGACACTGCAATTTGCATTATTGCATAGCATTAAATGAATGTGTCTGCTTTATAAGATTAACAACGTCTTGCCAACACACTGTAAAAAACTGAATAGTGTCAATATAAGCCCCAACATTGTGACGTTCATGAGGTTTATTTTCTTTTCTCATAACATGATGTCAATAAGTTGAAGACAATAAATAATATTGCCATCATTTGCAAATGCATGTACTCATCAACGTGTACTCATTAGCAAATGGTGCCATTCTTTGGCGCGCTTGCTCATGCTATACACGGATGGTGTGAGCACTGCTATAAGGCGTAAAAGTGCTGTGGTGCGGCACCATTATGCAATACGGAGCTGCAGCTAACATTAATCACAGGAGCAATCACGATCGATACAAGCATTGCATGACTGAATTCGTGTTAGAACACCGACCAACCCAAGCCTACAAGTGCGATCAGCATGTCATGACATTCATAGAATATTGCCCGCACATGTTGAGGCTGCGCATGCGAGGTAGCACGCTGTTACTCGCATGCGCACATCATGTACATGAGTCATGTATTCAACGTTGAGTAGCGTCATAAATGTATGCATGCAATGTCTTTTATATTGATATCACAATTGTTGACAAGCAAGTGCCGTGCATTGCTCGGCCCTTGCTGCAACTTCTAGTTGGTGCCGTGCAATAGTGTGACATCATTGCATGAACATTGATTGCGTAAGTCAAGTTGAGATAGTATTATTATAATGTATATTCAAACGTGGGCGCATTGGTATTTTGATATAGATTAGCATAAGCCAAGTTTTTATATGCATTGTCATTATGCGTGTAGTACTCACTACTACATATTCATTTAAAGAAATGCCCATTATGCTAGGCGTGTAGAATTGTAAAGTGTAATTTGTAATTTCACAACCCAACTATGCATGCCATGCATGCATAGTTGGATTGCCAACTTGGGATTGGATTTAATTTGTGCAATACATTGATGTTGTGTTATGATGCCACATGAATCTTACTGACCCATCAAGTACAATGCAAGAGGTTTCGAACTTGGCGAGTTGACATGCTAGCAACAGACTTACAACATGCAGTAATGTAACGGGCATCATCCACATTAAATTGGCTTACTCAGCCGATTGTCCCATTGCAAGGCCTGTAATGGGCGATGCATGTTGATTGCGTGAGGTGATGCCAATGGTCATGAACATGCACATGGCTGCGACAGATTTAATCAGCACATGTATACAGTCAGCGAATCGTGTTGTCACTAGCTGACTATCCACCCCTTAGCTAACTATAAATGCTCTTGGCCATGGACTGCATGCATGAAAGGGTACTAGTCCGTTGGGCTACTGTACTCACAGCGGCTTCCAGCAATAACGAGTCAGCTGGGTGACATACACAGCTTTGGGTGACATTCAGCAGCAAGACTCATCTAGCAAGAGCTGCCTGTGGGTCTGATATATGTGCCGCAGCACTTATAGAAGCTTGTGTTGTAGGGGGTAGTGTTGCAGCAGGCATTGTTGCTGCCCTTGGCGCTGAGGACGTTGTTGCAGCAGATGTAGAAGCTTGTGTTGTAGGGGGTTTTGTTGCAGCAGGCGTTGTTGCTACCCTTGGCGCTGAGGACGTTGTTGCAGCAGATGTAGAAGCTTGTGTTGTAGGGGGTGGTGTTGCAGCAGGCGTTGTTGCTGCCCTTGGCGCTGACCACACCGTTGCAGCAGATGTAGAAGCTGGTGTCGTACGCGCGGCCATTGCAATAAGCGGTGTACAGCTGGCGCCGCTCAACGGTTGCATGGGCCAGTCTGCCTCCTGCTGATCACACAATATACACAATTAACTTCATGGACACAACACGGCTCCACCCAGACCTAGCCAACCGCTGCTACTCGGAAGCAATGGACAGCACACGCACGCATATGCACAGTCACCGCTAGCAATTGGCTTACCTGCAGCAGCGTCGGCTCCAGCGGACAAGAAGATGCAGCACAGGACCGGCAGGAGGAGCAGCAGGCAGACAGGCAGACGGGCCTTTGCAGGAATGCAGGGGCGCACGAGCGAGGCCATGGCGTCAAGGATGAGGCTGGGCTGGAGAGGGCACTTCACAAGAAGACCTGCAGATGTGGTGATTGCAGCGTCAGCAGGAGAGCGAGAGCGAGAGCGAGAGCGAGAGAGAGAGCGAGTAAGAGAGAGAGAGAGAGAGAGAGAGAGAGAGAGAGAGAGAGAGAGAGAGAGAGAGAGAGAGAGAG
>RHPI01000575.1:79531-110195 GCA_009103225.1 Chlorokybus atmophyticus
AGAGAGAGAGAGAGAGAGAGAGAGAGAGAGAGAGAGAGAGAGAGAGAGAGAGAGAGAGAGAGAACTTACCACCTCAAAGGCGCACAACTGATGACAAAGACAAACTGCAATCTCAACTATACTGCGTACACACTGCAGCAGCCACTGTCAGTAGCGGCGAACCCTTCGCCCGCCCTTTATACCCGCACACTGCCCGCAATGGTATTGATACGACTTGGCTGAGTAAGGGCCCGTGAAGGCGGTGCGTGGTGAATTCTTTGAACACGCACGGCATATCCACAAGATTATCCATTTGCAAACGGTGGTCAGACGATTTCACTTAATACAGCAAGTGCCGTGATGCGATCGTCAGTACAAAACTACGGTCGTCGAACTAGGGTAAATAGCCCTAACTTCGAGGTACACCCTAATTTCGTTACCTGTCACTGTAACTAGGCTAGCAGGCGCATCTCTACTCTGATTGGTCTGAGACGTATAGGGTGTAATCTATAGGGTTGTAGGCTTCTATAGAGCCAAAAAGTAGAGAAAACGGACTTGTGTGGCGGCTTATCCATTTTTTGCCATAGGGGATATATAGGACATTTTTTATGTGTACATGACACCCTAACTTTAACTGATTTCATCTTGGGATATTGTTCAGATTGAGTAAAGTAAAGTGCAAACAAGTCTTTACGCAATGCTTCAGCAACCATCAGAGTTTCATATCAATTGACGTGGGGGTGCAAAAGTTAGAATACTAGGGTGGTTGGGGTAACGCATTGTTGAAAAACCAAAATGTGCAATGTTTGGCTTGGACGTTTGACGCTCTAGCCCAATGTGTGGGGATGTTTGAAATGGTGTGTGAGAGTTACCAACTCACTCACACCACTCCAAGTTGAGCTAGGACCTAGTGCACCCAAGTGAAGTTGCATGCGAACCTTGTACATATGACACAATCCATCCATACCAACCACACTCTAGTATGCCGTGCACACCTTCCTTGCCTGCTTACCGCTGCTAGCGTGCCCCCTTGACCTGCCAACCCTGCTCATTGCTGCCGCCGCTCACACAACCTTGCAACAATCAACCCAACTTAGCGGCAAGGTTGCACGCAACCTTGCCCTTAGAAATGGCTGCAGCCAATTGAGAGGCCATCAACCGCTCAGCAGGCATGACAGCACCGCCTGTTACGCCAATCTTCCCGCCCAACACCCCTCGATGCCTGTCACACCACTCAAAGTGCTAGGGGTTGCCTGCTACAGGCAATTTGCACTCACGAAATTAGGGCGCAGCAAGGTAGGTTTTCATTTACCCCCTCCACACCCTAATTTTGGCGCGCTGCTGACAGCGCCTCATTGAGCCATAACAAAACTGCTTGTGCAAGTACTAGCACGGGGCGCTGGCACTATGTGTGTTGATTGTTTTCCTACCACCCAAGGACCATAACCGGCATTAGAGAGGCACAACTTGTGCTGCACAAGGGAAGGTGCATGCATCTGTTCTTGAAACCTTAAGCAAGCATAAAGTTGATGTGTGTGCTGCCTTACTACGTGCAACAGCCTGTTTGCCCTTCGCACACGTTCAGTGGTTGAAGGATATTAACCCCTAAATGCTTCTACTTCAAAAAGGACTCAAACCGGGAACATCAATTGTATCATACACTCATCATTTTATATGCCATTGAAATACTAGTATTAAATAGCTTACATTAGCGTATTATTGTAGTACGCATCTTATTACGCTTGAAACAATATTGGTTATGGCTATCACAATTAGAGTTATGATTTAATACCTTTGTAAGATGTTGATGTCAACGCAACTTGTTTACAGATTGAGAGTTGTTCTTGTGTTACGCGCTAAGTACATCACAACTTGCTAAATTAACATTTTTAACTTAATATACTCGTATTAAATTTTACTCATACTTGCAATAAAAACAATTAACACACATGGTGCCAGCGCCCCGTGCTAGTACTTGCACAAGCAGTTTTTGCTAGTATTGTCAACTCGCAAAAGACTTGTACCAGTACTGGCACAAACTGTGCCAATACTGGTCTACACATCATGGAACTTTGATGGCGCAAACGCGGTTCCAGCAACGGCATTGCGTGTCGATATGGATTTACAATGGTTCAAGTTGTTTGTGTCAATATTAATATATAAATATATCAGTGCCATTATTGACAAAAGACCTTAAGACTGGCTTAAGAAAATCTCTAGTCCACCGGCACACCTGACGTAAGCTTCCATCGAGGCCCGTACTTATCTGGGTCTTCCGGCCGGAAGACCCAAATAAGTACGGTACTTAGAGTCTAAGTTAGAGAACTGACTCCGCAATCCGATAAGTAGGGTAAACCGACCAAACTTCGTAGAATATTGTATACATGGGGGTGTGGCGGGCGCTAGGGTGGTTTTCTGGCGGTGATGTGGCTGTATGTTTTGTAGACAAAGTTTTTATCTACAGAGCGATATGTCATTTGTGATTTATGGCTCAATGAGGCGCTGTCAGCAGCGCGCCAAAGTTAGGGTGTGGAGGGGGTAAATCAAAACCTAATTGCGCCCTAATTTCGTGAGTGCAAATTGCCTATAGCAGGCAACCCCCAGCACTTTGAGTGGTGGCTCCACCCTCTTCTTCTGCGCACTGACGGCCTTCTTCGCTGCCTGAGCCTCTGCCTTTTGCGCTGCTACAAACTTGGCAACCTCAGCCTTGTCTGCCCTCTTTTCTGCTCCTCCAAGCTTTGCTTGGCGTTTGCGCTCTTTCTCGTTGTCTTGTTTTAATAACATAACATGCAATTCATCACTGGTAAGCAGCTGCGCCAAAGTGACCACTCTTCTTCTCTTTGGAGCTTCTGCGTGGAGGGTGCAGTCCTCCACCTCTGGGGCGTTAGCATCCTTAGCAGCGCGGGCATCTTCAGCAGCGGTGGCATCCTCGGCATCAATAGCTTGCAGCAGCGCTCCCCAATGGCCTGCTGGAAGCACTGGGGGCAAGTAATTGTCCACACAGTGCTTGTCTAGGGGGTGTAGTCCGCATGCACGAAAGCCATTGATGATGTTTTGCCGGGAGAGTCCAACCCTGACTTGTTGCAAAAGCAGTTTGAGAAACTCATCACGAGACAGGTGGTAGTTGTAGCGCTTGCGCATCCTCTCTTGATACTGCTTGCGGTACTCCTCCTTAAAGGGATGGAAACAACTCACATCTAGCACTTGCAGTCTGACCGTGGTGTGAGGTGGACGGATGAGGTTATGCAGGGCAGCATTTTTGGCAAACTGTATCATTGCAGGGTTGTAGCGGCGCACATGTCCATTAATGACCAGCAAGGCAGAGTTGGAAATAGAGACCCCTCCTGGCATGTGCGCTACCAGAATCTTCTCCACCCACGCCTTAAAAGATGTCCGTGGTCATCCATGCATTTTCTTGTGGCTTAAAGCGTGCTCCAGCCACATCGAGGACCTTGTAGTCACCCGTCAATCTTTGGCCCTTGAGGATCACCAATGGTGGGAATGCATGCATATGCATATGCATGCATATCCAGCACCACTTACAGCACACATCAGGGTCACATGCTCTCTACCGCCAGTGGTGGCAGTTTGAGCCCACTTGGAACCACTGCCAACACACAGACCTCACTCAGTTGGCATGGTGCATTGAATGCATTATGCTAACCCTTGCATCACAGAGTGCATCTCACCTTGCAACTACCACTCTCCGATTCTGCATTACTCTGTCAGGTTCCACACCGCTTTCGTTAGCAGAGATGATGCGGTCAGGGCCCACTCCCAACTTGTGCACAACCTCCTCCAACAAGTTGAAGTAATGTTGCACCACTGGTCTGCTCAATCCCACCCTTCTGGAGCGATTAAAAGCTTCAGCCTTTCTGAAAGTGAGGTTGTTTCTTGCTTGAAATGCATCACACCACTTGTGCCCAGGTAAGCCATCCTTCAATTGCAGTCTTCTGTCGTCCTTTGCAAGCCGTTTGCCAACTTCAAGGTAGATTTCCGTCCATGCCATTGCCCTTCCCACTTGGTTCCGTGCATTTGCATACTCTGCCAGGTCCTTCACCTCTGCCTCAGTTAGCAGAATGAGAACACCTGAACCCCTACACAGCATGCATTTCCCTTTGCGTACACTGCACACCACAGCATACATTCACACTGCCAACGCACACTAACTCCTCTTATTTGTGATTTTGCAGCTTGTTTGGCTGTTCGCAGTAGTCGCGGAGTGTGGAGTAAGGCATGTTGAGCTCCCTTGTAGCAGCGCTTACACTCATACACCCTCTGTTAACTGCATGGACTGCACGGCTTATGTCTTCCAGGTGGTGGCGGTGGTTCATGTAGCTGCCTCTGGGTCCCTTGTTGCGGGGTGTCTTTGCTCTCACACGCTTGCTCTGCACACATACACACGCAGCAACATGAGTGACAACGGGTGGTCTGAGTGGTTTGCAGGCCACCAGGTTGATGATGCAGTTCCACAACACTGCACACCTAACGCCTTTGCTGCGTGGCATAGGTGGAGGTCTCCGTGTGGATAGATGTAGGAGGTAAAATTAGTAGGTAGGCTGCCCAACACTCTGACAATGCAACTAGCTACCCTCCTTGTCTTTTTTGCTGATTGCTTGCTCGTTGCTGCCACATACACCCCAATGCTAGTGCTTCCTCGTGGCTAACACCTAGTAGCAAACGCTGCATTGTTACACCAAGCGCACTATAGGCAACCCGCACGCAACCAACCTCCGCTCACTAGGTCCTTGCTTAACTTGGAGTTGCAATGGTGTGAGTGAGTTGGTAACTCTCACACACCATTTCAAACATCCCCACACGTTAGGCTTGAGTGCCAAATCAAATTGCCAAATTGCCAAATCAAATTTTAAACGTCCAAGCCAAATATTGCACATTTTGGTTTTTCACCAATGCGTTACGCGTTACCCCAACCACCATAGTATTCTAACTTTTACACCCCCGCGTAAAATGATATGAAACTCTGGAAGTTGCTGAAGCATTGCGTAAAGACTCCTTTGCACTTTACCTTACTCAATCTTTACAACAATACCTTAAGATATAAATCAGTTAAAGTTAGGGTGTCATGTACACATAAGAAATGTCCTAAACATCCCCTATTGCAAAAAATGAATAAGCCGCCACACAAGTCCGTTTGCTCTACTGTTTGGCTCTATAGAAGCCTACAACCCTATAGATTACACCCTACAAGTCTTAGACCAATCAGAGTAGAGATGCGCCTGCTAGCTTAGTTACGGTGACAGGTAACGAAATTAGGGTGTACCTCGAAGTTAGGGCTATTTACCCTACTGGCAGTGTGGGTGTGTCGATCTTATCGTTAACCTACAATCTATACTACAGTCTTGTCGGCTACAAGCTTGTAAGGTATAGGTTTCCCGCCGAAAAAACTGGCGATAGTGCAGGCACAGGCTGGGAGTCTTTTGGGCGGCGGGGCGGGCGGTGCATGACCAGCAGGTGCTGGTTTGTAGACTACTTGTGTGGTTGCATGGTGTTGCTGTAGGCCTAGGCAATTACTGGCCTGCGTCAAGCTGCTCCGCCGAGGCACTTGACGCAGACCAGTAGCTGCTTACTGCGCTGACTTTTGCTCTCTGTGTCTAAATTGCTATCCTGTTGCTACTCTGCTGGCCTGCGTCAAGCTGCTTCGCCGAGCAGCTTGACGCAGGCCAGCAGCTGCCTACTGCTGACTCTTGCTTTCTCTTTCTAACTTGCTACTCTGTGGCTGCTTGCTTGCGTCAAGCCAGCAGCTTGATGCGTGCTGTTTCGCGCTCTCTCTTGCTGTCATTCTCCTTTTTCACTTAATTACTCAGTGTCTGCTTGCTTGCGTCAGCCAGCAGCTTGCTGCCTGCTGCGCTCTCTTGCAATCTCTCTCTTTTCGTTCAATCTTTGTGTCTGCTTGCTTACGTCAAGCTACTTGACTAAGCAGCTTGACTCAGGCCAGCAACTTGCTTCGATTTTGCCTGCTGCTTCCTCTCTTACAACGGTATTGCATGCTCCGACCTTACATTCTAATTGTGTGTAGGTTATAAGCTGCGGCAGGCAGCTGGCAGCAATGCTAGCGTGGAGACTCAGCTGCCCAGGCCGGAAACCGACGTACTGCAGGTGCAAGCTGTTGACAAGAGCGCTGGACTATGCCACGACTGGTTCGACTAGTAAGTGCTCTTCTTTCTAACTAATCGGTTTTATCTATTGGCTTCCAGTTGGATGATGAGCAAGGCAATGAGCTCGTTATGTACTAAGCAATCTCTTTGCAACAGTTAGATAGTCATCAGTGGCTTGTTTCCCAATGTGAACGTTGAACTTCTTACCTTGAAGGTAAGCTATAGCTGCGGTCACTGCAAGTAGCTACTTGCAGTGGCCGCAGCTACAAACATGCTGCGTCCTTGCAGCTACTCTGTGGTTTCGAAGTGCATGTGGTTTGTGACTTTCATTCTGCGTTTTGTCGGCACACGAAAACGTTTACCTACTGCGCTTGCTTGCGCTTGAGTTTGTGCATGGCAGGCAGCGGAGCATGGGAGCAGCAGGCTGGTCTGCACAGGGGTTTGTTTTCAATGGTCGACTGGTCTGGCTGGTCACACGACAGCTGATGTGCTTGCTTTCTTGTCTGCTGCTGCGCTGATGTTGGTTCATGCTGATCTGCGCTGGTTTGCTAAGATTCGGTTGCCTTGGCTCGTTTAGTCTGCTAGTGTTTTGAACGCCGTTGGTCGCGCCATTGCAGAGTGGCGAAGGAGCTGGAGTAGTAGTGCTGGTAGTCGTAGTAGTTGTTGTAATAATGGTATTGTGCGTTAGTATTTTCTTTGATATATACAATCATACTTGCTCCTGTATAGCAGTGGTTTCTACTTGCACCTGATTAATTTCACATAAGCATGTTTAGACGCTCCAGCCAATGCTGGCATGTGGAAACAATGCAGTTTGACACCCTTGCCAGCGCTGGCACAACTGGAATGTGCCAGAGCTGGCACGGGTCTTTTCCGGGAGTACGATGCAAAGACCAGTGCTGGCACAGACTTGTTGTGCCAGTGATGGCAGGTGTCTAACTTTTATGTTTTTTTCATATACAAATGCGGGCACAGGCGCGTTGTGCCAGTAGTGGGTCCAAACTCACCGTGCTTGTATTGGTTATAAGCCGCTTGTGCCTGCGACCAGTAAGTGAATTAAGACTCATTGCTGACACAAGTTGTTTTGTGCCAGCTTTGGGGGGTCTGGGGTTTAGACCCGAAAGGCAGGTGCCAGTACTGGCACAGCCTACAGGCCCCATGTGACATCAATAGTGCGCACGATGTGCTATCGGCAGTAAAGAGTAATTCTTGTTTGATATGGTATAAACCATGTAAAGTTGAAAGTTGTACCTCATATAATCAAATTCAACTCCATTATCGTGCAATATTGACTTATTTCTAGACAAGAAAAATTCTTTGCAATAAGCAGCTGACAATGGTTTCGTTGAGCGAGATTGTAAATGCATGCAACACTTGCCATGTATGTAGTTTAGTTTGCCAACAATATGTTAACAGTAGTTTTTACTATATTGCTGTATTAACACATCATATATATGCTTGGTGCAATTATTATAGCTTAATCAAAACATTATGCATGAGTTGCATGGACAACCGCAAAGTAGTAGATTGCAACATTCTTGCGTTATACGTGCTCAGATGCAACAAATGACATGTCTATACTATTACCCTGTGTGTGTGTGTGTGTGGGGGGGGGGGGGNCATGCATGCGCGCACACACATCAGCACTTGTACAGTGTGCATATGCTTGTCTGACCCGTCGGCCCGTTCGTACGGTACTCACTATCTTATTCTGATATAGGAGGTTGGGCCAATCTGTCGATACAGCACCCCGGGAGTCAAATCTATCACCATCAGCGTTA
The DNA here is from genome assembly GCA_009103225.1 of Chlorokybus atmophyticus. Taxonomy (NCBI): domain Eukaryota; kingdom Viridiplantae; phylum Streptophyta; class Chlorokybophyceae; order Chlorokybales; family Chlorokybaceae; genus Chlorokybus; species Chlorokybus atmophyticus. Next base: position 87,408 of record RHPI01000575.1, read on the forward strand.
CGTGGAACGGCTTGAGTGCCTCGGCCACCACTAACATCACCGTTGTGGAGTAAAAGCAAGCATGCACCCCATACGTCTGTTTGCCCCCACATAGCATGCGTAGCACGCATTGTCCCTCAAGCTCCAACACAGCTCATGCTTACTTGTACTTCTCCATGAACAGAGAGGAGTATCCCCCGGGGGGATACTCCTCCCTGTTCCATTTGGGCCAAATGGAAGAGCTACAGGGCAGCGGGGTTGCAGCACGTATGTATGGGCATACCAAGGTTACCGGTGCAACTACCGCGGCCTCAAGCCCTCCACTACGCTGTGGTCTGCATTTGCTAGCCGTGCCCCGCAGGACGCGGCCGTCATCGGGCGCTTCTATGGCAACCGCACCATGGCGGAGACCCTCACGCTAAACAAACGCAGCAATCAGCAAAGGAGGCTGCGGCGGCCCTGCTTAATGCCTTGGCGCTGCAGTATGCGCAGTGCCCTTCCACTGTCAAGCTCCAGTTCCGCCACACTTCGTACCGGCGTGAACTCGGCAGAAGGTAAGAGTGAGTCTCTCTCTCTCTCTCTCTCTCTCTCTCTCTCTCTCTCTCTCTCTCTCTCTCTCTCTCTCATGTTAGAAGGGATTTCCTTTNATCACTTACCTTATTTCCTGTACTTACCACTGCGCCACTACGTAATGCACATCATCTTTTAAGCGTTCCAGCGCCAAAACACGCGTTTTGCCGGATGTACTCCGCCGTTGTGTTGAGCGCCTATCGTTAATGAATCATTTTTCATAGAGATAATCTCTAACCAGCGTGTTGCTCCACTATAATCGGTTAGAGGTTTTTATATGTATAGAAAGTTACAAGCAACACTAGTGCGCATGTTGTTCATGATTGCGGCGCTTGTTAGCTTCAAGCATACACTACCGGACATGTGTACAGAATATGCACGTGTTGTATGTATGCAACATGCACGACACATGCATAGACACTTAACTACAATCACACTCACCTCAATTACGACCACTAGGCTAGGTACACACTGCCTATCACTACCTACTTCACTACTCTATTGCCCAACCCTGTTAGCCACGCAAGCATGCATTACCTGCGACACCGCCAGTAAGGTCAGCCTTGAGCAGGACCATGGTGACGACCAGCAGACTCCCCCGCCCACCGCTCCCAGCACCCGCCGCCACCACCACAACTGCCGTTACATAACGTCACAGCTGTGCATAACGTCACATCTCAGTCAATCTTGCACACATATTGTATTATTGTGTGTTTTGCAGCGCAAGCACGCACGCACAAAGTTCCCCTTCAGATCTTTTGTAACGCACGCACGCAGCGCAAATAAAACCACTCGCCAGCACAGCTTAATGGGTAGTGTGCAAAGCATAGGTGAGAGAGATTAGCCTGGTGGTTGTATGATTGAGTGCATGGACGGACTGTCTGCGCATGACTGCGGTAGATAGCGCTGCACCATGCACACGGCACACTATATGAATGCCATATATGTACCTTCTTTCCAGACAATTAGCAACAGAAAAACATGAAACATGAAAAATGAAAACCCCACTTACACAGCACAAAACAACACACATGAACACACAAACAAACACAAAGCAAGCAAACATTGCATACAGACACGCGCACGCAGACCGCACACACAGCACGCACAATGCACACAATACCAGCACGAAGCAGACAAATGCAGCAAACGACGCACGCACCTACGCACACGTGCAGCTCAACAACACAGGATAACACATCGCAGTGTATGCAGCAACATCAGGCACAACAACTTAATAAAAATACATAATCAAGAACCTAAACGCATGGCATCACTTTATATTGGTTACGCAGAGTAACATCATAATGCTTAGCATGTCATACCCTTGGTGAATAGGATTGCACAACACTTGAGACTGCAGCTGCTGTGCACTGTTGAATGCTGCTGCTCTTAACAGAAGCTCAAGTATGCGAGTGTGCGTTCGCATGTGCGTGCATGTGCAAGACAAACCTGTTATCGTGTGAAGGGGGAGTTTCTGCAAGATATTGAGTGCTTGTGGCTTGCTCGCTGCTAGTTTGCTCTTGCTCTGGGGCAGCCTGTGCAGCTGTAGCCGCAACACACACCAATGGTTGATTGAAGATTCATTTGCACAATGGAGAGCATTGCTTCTCCCAAGACATCACCTGCACGGGTGGTGCCTTCCAGCTTTAGCAAGGGACAGTGTGCGATGAGAATATCAGTCAGCAATGATCACATCCACTCCTGAGCTGCCTGCGCCACTGCAAACACACATGTGCACCGCACTTCAGCAGACAGGTATCTGCTCATATGAATGGTGCTTTTCTACCACGTTTCACCACTCACTTCTTCTATCAGCTAGTTGTGTGCATTCACACGCTGCATCCAGCGCCTGATTGCGGGGCAGCATCTGCCGTAACCGCGCAAGCAACAAACCAAGCCAGCTGTCGTTTGTGATAATGAACGCCACAACGACAGAAACACACCGCAACAAAACCAAACGGTGTACGAGTGCCACACGGTACGCACCCACGCCCATGCGTGAGCACAGGCGCGCATGCGTGTGAATCAGCTAGTCGTTAAAAGTGCGCTGAAGCGGTGCAGCGGGCAACACCACGCCGACACCCACCTTGTGATACTGTGCGCATCACACCAGTACACCACAGTCACAGTACAGACGCCATGCAAGCAGGTAGTACAAGTGCTGGCAATGCACGCACAGCATGGGTTGCAACAGTGAGTGGCTGTGTGTGTCAAGTGCTGATCAACAGAACTCAGGCTGCAGATAGAAGCACTGCTGTTCACTGATACACCACAGAAGCATTTGGGTGGGTCCAGTGCGGACGCTCCGCCAGCGTTGTGGCCCGAGTCCAAGAAGGTACGCGCACTCTCCATGAAGAGTACACGCCACATGCAACGGCGTGCGGCTGCACAACACCACACACAGTCAGCCAACAGCTGAACTGTGTCAGAGACACACGTACTACTTTGTACATCAACATACATACCTAGTCTTGTGGGGTCACCCAAGCATCCATGCCCAGGGGCCATGAGCCTGGTGCCATTATGCCGATGGGAAATGCCCCACCGCCCTCCTCACTACCTGCAACCCTCACGCAAGCCGCCCCTTCCCCCTGCCGCCAACGACGTCGCCACGGACGTGCGCAACAACAACCCTATCCAGCAGGAATGGGAGTACGAGTAGGAGGCGGTGGAGGAGGAAGAGGCGGAGGAGGTGGTGGTGGTGGTGGTGGTGGTTCATCATGGGGGGCCACGGCGGGCTGAACATTTTCCTGCAGAAGTCCTGAGGCATGTCTACAACCACGAGAACAGAGAGAGAAGCTGAGGGATGCGCCAACAACAACAGGCAAGGCTGTGTACTTGTTGTGGCTGAGTCTTTGCTCTGTTTGCATTGGTAGCAAGCCTTCAATCGTCACACACATCATCGAACTTGCTGCTCAACAGAAGCTCGGTCGTAAGGTCTGCCATGCAACGATGACACTCCTGTAGGATGAACTGTGCCGCAAAGCTGCTTGCGTTTCCTCAGTTGCCATAAAGCTGTGATGATGTATTATTCTGCAACTCTGGATGCTTGCGTGCCGTACCGTTTTGCCAAGTCTCTACAGTCGAGCTCCGACTGCTGCTGCAAGACAGTTCCAGCTGTTGTATGCTATGCTGCACTGAGTTCTGTGCAGACACAACAACATGCCAATTCCGTTTGTGTGTCAACTCTACCACAGGCAGCAGAGGGAGAGGCGCGGAGGCAACTGCTTCTTCTCGAGCGAGCACGCATGTGCAAGCGTGCGGATGAGGAAGAGGAAACAGACCAACAACAAGCACATCAACCAGCTGCTCGCCTTCGATGGCGGCCTCGGCATCTCTGCTCGACTCACAAGCAGCAGCGAAGCGATCATCATCCACTGTCCTGCACAAGATGGACAAGTTTAGTACTATGTCCACCTCGTTTATGCAAACAGCTGCCGTTCAGTAGTGTTGTTGTGTTGACGGTTTCATGTCAACTGTGCAGGAATTTCAGCGCGAGCATATAAGCGGTTAACAAGAGACTTGGAGGCCGAGCGTGCAACGGCCAAGCGGGTTGGTCGATGCGCATGTGGCTGCCACCACACAAGGCAAGGATGGTTACTTGAGGGGTGAACGGTATCGTTCAAGCTTTGGCATCAGGAGGATGATAGTGTAGTGGAAGGTCAACTAGCGTGTTGTGAAGCGAAGTTGTATGTCGCTGTGTTGCAGTGATGTGATGCGGGGCCGCACATGGCCACGTCACTGCACAGTTTGTATAGTCACTGTTCTTTACAGCACGCGTGCACGTAGTGCCCATGCACGTGCGTGTGTACGTGGCATGTGGTGTTTGTACATCCAGCATACCACTGACTCTGAGCTGAGTGTCGTACATGCCTTGTTGTCGTGCGTGTGTGTGTGTGTGTGTGGGNGCTACTTCTTCTTCTATTATCACCACTCCTCTTCACCTCAGCAACAGCAACAACAACAACACTCCAGGCTGGATCCCCTGTTAACACCAACCTTGGATCAAATGATACAGCCGCCTGGGCTTGGGACACCCCACAGCCAGGCACACAGATGCGGTAAGAACATCATGTTGGTTTGTTGCCTGTTGTTGTGTCAACTATGCTGGTAAGTGTTGTCAAACTCAAGTTGTTGCTGTGTGTCAAACTGTAGTTTGGATGTGGTGTCTTTGTCGCCTTCACTCTCCTTCACTTTGATGAGTTCCTCTGCTGGCGGCAATCACACGCTTTCCTCCCTGACTCTCACTCCCAACAACAACCACAACAACAACCACGATATCAAGTACTATGCGTGGGCGCTGGTTCATGTCACTCAGCAGCAAGAAGAGGGGAGTTATGGGTTGACTGTGGCGAGCAATGTGCAGGGAGGCAATTACAGCCTCGCCTTGACAGTGAGTGTGGTTGCGTGTGTGTGTGTTTGTATGTGTGCGCGCGCGCGGGGTATACTGAGTGCAATCCCTGTTTACCGCGCGCGCGTGTGGATGCGTATGTGTGCGTGCATGTGTGCGGTTGCATTTTGCGTGCATGCGTGTATCGTTGCACACATGTACAGTGTCAATGTTTGTTGTCACTCAGGCAACGTCTGCTTGGCCAACTGCGTTGGTACCCGGGTCTGATACCCGTGGAACTGCGATAGCGGGCCTGCGCTCGTACTACAACATCGAAGCCGGGAGCGCATCGATATCAACGGGCTTCGTGCGTTACAGTTTTACTTTTCAGGGGTACTCTCAAACGCCGGTGTCGATATCGGTCTCTCCTTCGATTTCAACAACTTATCAGGAGTCTCACCCTCTCGGTCTGGTATCAACCACCCAGCCCGTGAGTGGGGTTGTGTACGCGAATGCACTCACGAGCCTGGACGCCTACATTGCCGGCATACTCGACTGCAGGCAAGTGCATTAACGTGTTGTTGCAACGGACACACGCCTGTGCGCCACACAAACGCACACATCCATGCGCACGCACACGCGCATGTGCACACGCGCGCACACGCACACGCACCGATACCAACTCGCTCCGTCCAGTGCGTACGCGGCGATATCAGGCGTGTCCTGCGTCGCCACGCCACTATCCTACTTCCTGACTCTCTCTGCGACACAACAACAAGTGGACACACTCTCCGTCGATGCGCCGGCGTTGCATCGCACCAACACGACGCTGTTCCAGTTGAGTGGGGTTGATGTTGATGTTGGTGATGTCGTTGCCGTGCGGGTGGAGAGCGAGAGTGGCGTGAGCGTGAGAGTGTATGTTGGGGATGCGTGGACATACGACACAACAAGCGCAAAGGTGAGTGTACTCTCGCTGTTGTTAGTATCGACATGATGGCTGATATCAGTGCTTTTTCCAGGTGTATCGGGACACTTGCACTAACTGCAGCTTTGTCCTTCTCCCCGATATCGCTGGTGCTGCGGATGGCGTGTACATCGTTGTTACGGGTGTTGAGGTTGTGAAAGAGTTCTCCATATCGGTCGTGAGATTGGGCCCAGCGTGCGGCTTCCGACCAACATGCTCAGCATGTCTCAAGGTGTTGCAGAGGTTGCGCATGCACGCACGTGGCATGCACATGAACACCGCACGCGCACGTGTGTGTGCACACACGTGGGCTTGCGCATACACATGTGCATGCGCAAGCCCATGCATGACCAACCCAACATGTCACAGGATATTGGAGACGTGCGCTGCGAGTGGTGCGACGGCGTGTGCACGTCACCATCAGACTCCACATACGCCTCCCTCTCCTGTAACGCAAATGCGGACACCTGTCCCGAGAGCGATGTCTGCACCACGTACACTTCCAGCAGCACCGGTGATATCGCCGCCGGCTGCGAGGCGTGCCTGACCCCGCATGCCGACAGTAATGTGTTACTGGGGTTGGCAACAATTTTTGGTGTGTGTTGCGGCTGCCCAGGCTTGGAAGCAAGAGCAAGCCACAAGCATTTAAAGTTTCTGGGAGGTTCCTTCCAGATGCTCTCCCTTCACACGACAACAGGTTTGTCGTATATGCACGCACATATGCAGACGCACTCTCGCCCACCTGAGCTTTCTGTCAACAGCAGCAGCATTCAACTTTGTACGGCAACTGCAATCTCAGGTGTTGTGCAGTGTTGTGCAGTTGCACACATCAAGAGTATGACATCGCTATTATGCCATGTATGAGCAGCAGCATGCGCAGCGGGGCGAGTGAGGACCAGGAACCAAGTGATTGATTGGCGAGTGAGGTTTTTGGCAACATCAGTGTCCAACGGGCCCGAAGCTTCAGGGTCTGATGCACTTCAGTCCCTTGACACAGCGCAATGGTCGGCACGCACGCAAGCCAAGCAGATCAGACAGCAGTTGGGTGAGAAAACTGTGTTGTATATACTCGCATGCAGATGCTGGTGTGTGGAAGCACCTACAATTCTTCAGTCTGTACGCGCTTTGTGCTGTGGAGTGTACACAATCTGGAAAGTTTATTGGTACCTAAATGTGCTGTCGTAGGCATCTCTTGCGTCCTCAGCGCCAGTACAAGACTCCACAAAATTCTGGATTAGATATCTTCGGGAAGTGGACTAGGTTTGTCCTTTGACCATGCATAAGTGTAGCTCTAGTAGTGGACATGTGGCTGTTGTACATATGTTTGCAATCTTGGCGTTGCACGCAGGCAACAGCTCAAAATGGCGAAGATGATGCATGTTAAGGAGCAGATACTGCAGTCTCAGAGCCAAGTTCAGGTGCACAGGCCCCTGGATGTCATTTGCAATGTTTATCTCATCTGCCGTGTAAACTGCAACGTGCAGGTTTGCCCCATTGATGTCTCGCCAACTTCTCTATCGTTGTTATCTTGAACAGGCGTAGGAGGCCGCTCGTTAAGATGAAAAACCCAAGAGCAAGGTGTTGAAATGCAAGTGCAAGCCGCTGCCAAAGGACCATGAAGCGGGAGTCAAAGCGCAGGGATAGCAAAAGATTTCGCACATATCCATGGGCACTTAACTTCACACTTGTATACACATTCGCATTTGTGTGCTCGACACAAGTGTTGATGCATGATGCGATTCACTATTTGTGCAATTTGGTTCTTCATGTTGTCGTGCCTGATGTTGCTGCTGCATACTGCATGTGTAAGTATGCTGTTGAGGTGTGCGAGCGCGCGCGTGCGTGTGCATGTGCGCGTGTGCATGCACGCACAGGCGCGCATGTGTGAGTGTGCGTGTGTGTGTTGACTGTGATTGGGTGCTTCGTGCTGGTGCTGTGTGTGCGTGCGTGTGAGTGTGTGCGTGCTTGTGTGTGTGTGTGTGTGTGTGTATGTGTGTGCATGTGTCAAGTGTGCGTGTGTCAAGTGTGCGTGTGTGCATGTGTACAACGTTTGTTCATTTCGTGTTGCTGGTGTACAAAAGATGCATGCATATGTGCATCGCGTTATGTGCTGTATAAGCTGTGATTGCGCGCGCGCGAGCGTGGGGCTGCATGCGCGCTCCTGTGAAGGTGCGTGTTTATGTGTTGCTGTGTTAGGAACGACTTGCCTAACTTTCTGAGAACCCCGATGTTCATCTATCTTATTGACTGTGACTTTCAATCTTGCGGACCAATGACCTAGCTAATCATGCGTGACTGCATCATGTGTGTCCATTGTTTCTTGCCATGGATTATCAAGATCTCAAATTACACAACTAAGACATGATGTATTTCTTGATATATGTATTTGCATAATGTGTGCAAGATCGATTGAGTCATGATGCTATGTACACCGTGTATGAGATCTGACAGTGCATGCTTGAAGCTACCAAGCTAATGCCAAAAGCGACGCATAAGCAAGTGCACTAGCGGTGGTTTACTCGTAACATCAACCTACGTTGCCTCCAACCTGCTGATGATGCAGCTAACTAAAATCCGTAGAGAGTAGGCGCTCAACACCAGTGCTGTTGGTGTTGAGCGCTAACTGATAAAGCTTACTACACGTGTACGAGCTTTATGTGCACAAAGGCAGGGTGCATCCGTCCACACGATTGTTCTGGCGTTGGAATGTTTTGAAGACGGTGCGTGCTGCATAGTACCGCAGTGGTAAGTACACATGAAGGAGAAGGAGAGAGAGAGAGAGAGAGAGAGAGAGAGAGAGAGAGAGAGAGAGAGAGAGAGAGAGAGAGAGAGAGAGAGAGAGAGAGAGAGAGAGNGAGAGAGAGAGAGAGAGAGAGAGAGAGAGAGAGAGAGAGAGAGAGAGAGAGAGAGAGAGAGAGAGAGAGAGAGAGAGAGAGAGAGACTCTTTTACCCTCTGCCGAGTTGACGCCGTGGTACAGAGCGTGTCTGAACTGCAACTTGACGCCGGAAGGACACTGCGCATACGGCAACGTCAAGGCATTAAGCAGCGCCGCTGCAGCCTCCGCCGCAAACACAATTGCCTACAACACAACACAAAGTCAGACGCGTGCCATACACTGTCCAGAACCAGCCAACAGCTCTCATCTATTCAACCAACCGACCTGATTCCTGCGTCTGTAGCTTATGGCATGTTCCATGGTGCGGTTGCCATAGACGCGCCTGATGACGGCCGCGTCCTCCGGGGCACGGCTCGCGAACGCCGCCCACAGCGTGGTGGAGAGCTTGATGCCACGTTGGTAGTTGCAGTTATAATCCCGCGATGTCCATTGATACTTGGTGCAGCCCCGCCGCCCTGCGGCTCTTCCACTCGGGGGAAACTCCGCTCTGTTCATGGAGGAGACAAGCGTAAGCATGAGTTGTGTTGGAGCTGGAGACAGACACGAATGCATTGTGCTGCTGTGTGTGTGGGGGTGGGTGGGGGGATGGGGTGGGGCAATTGACGTACGGGGTGCATGCTTGCTTGTAGTCCACCACGGTGATGTTGATGGAGCCCGAGGCGCTCTTGCCATTCTGCGTGATGTTGACGCTGATGGTTTTTACTCCCGTGGTGCTGTACCGACAGATCCCATTTTCCTGCACGCAAACAATGGAGGGTTGTGAATATGTAGGCAAGCACATGTACACTTGTACGAGTGCTGCTGTGCGCGCGCATGCACGCATGTGTGCACACGCACGGAGAGAGAGAGAGAGAGAGAGAGAGAGAGAGAGAGAGAGAGAGAGAGAGAGAGAGAGAGAGAGAGAGAGAGAGAGAGNAGAGAGAGAGAGAGAGAGAGAGAGAGAGAGAGAGAGAGAGAGAGAGAGAGAGAGAGAGGACTACCTCAACGGAATCAGCACCGCAATCAATGGTCGTAACATTGTCGTTGCAAGAGTTTACGTAGAGGGTCAAATCGACGAGCACGGGTTCGCCAATGTACGGCTTGGGGTTGCCAGAGGCTGCGTCCGCGGCAAAGTAGGTGATGATCGGTTGTGTGCTGCCGCGGACTGCGAGAGTTGTGTTGATCACAAGCGGGGCCGAACCAGGGCATGGTGAGGGGGAGCTGACTCGAGCATAGATGGGGTGCGTGCCCGGGGTCAGCCGCAGAGCATCGGTGTTGATGTAAGGTGCAGAGTCATGCGTCGCGTCATCAAACACGCCGTCGTTGTTGAAGTCCCAATCCATAACTCGATGGTTGCCGCACGCGTCCACGCCGCCATCGCCATAGAGTCTCACGTCTTGAGTGCACGCAGTAACCCAGGACGGTTCATTGATGCTGCAAACATGCACGAACACTGTCTCAGCAAGGGCATATTGGCATTGGCACAGGGCCATCTCAGCTGCAACTCGCGGCGTGCATTATGCCACTCACTAGGCAAAGGTGCCGATGGTGGCGTTGCTGATCGAGTCAAGTCCAAACCACCACTTGCCCGTCTGCCAAGGAGTAAACATGTCACATGCACATGTGATAACACGAGGAGCCAACAGAGTATTTGCTTACGCTTGCTCACCTGGCCAACGTTGGAGAGCTTATCGAACGAGGCGCCGGCAAAAGAGAAAGAGGTGGGCAGCCGAAACGAGTGCACGCCATCACCGAGATTGAAACCCCCTTGCGCGTCGTCTACATGTGGCAAGCATCGCATACGGACACTGTCATTGATGCATTCTAAGTAGGCATAGTGCGCACTTAAGATAAGTGTTACACGTCACTCAAACACAAATTGCTACTCACCGCCATAGTATTGATAGGTTAGGTCGGGGTAGAGTAAGCCCACGAAGACCGTGCGTGTGTTAAAGGCTATCACCGCTTGGAATGTGTGGATCGGTGCATCCGGAAAAGTCCCCAGTTCAAAAAGGGTCACCTGGATAAGAAAATGAATGAGACTCATAACATCTGTGCAGCATGCACACGCACATGCACGCGTGTTCATACATTGATCCATGTCGCGATGAGCGCCGACTCGGCGGTGAAGCCGCTTGCAAGTGCTTCATTCGGGAAGGCGCTGCGTATGTCGCTGGTGATGCCTGCAAGGAGGTTGGTGTCGTTGACGGGGCGAAAGGCCATGCCTGTGCAAGTCCGGCAATCGGCGACAAGGTCCGTCCAGTACGCCGCCACCATGCTGTATTCATCGCCAGGATCTGGGAACACGTGCGCGGAGGCGGCAAAGTTATCGCTCGCAACGCGGAAATGCACTGCCCCCTTCAGGTTCATGTAGGCTCCGCTCACGCCGGTGACGCCGAACACGGGCACGGGATAAGGCAGTGGGATGAGACCTGAAGACATGTCTTCGCCCCTGTGATGACAGCTGAATGAGTAGTAGTCGTAGTGGCAATCTACTGCCTCTGGCATTGCATGTGACATAGCTCAATGCACACGTGCTGACTGAAACAACATGCATTGCTGTGAGTGCGTGCGTGTCATGGCAAGCGTACCCCAAGATGACGGTGTCGCCATTGTCGGCGCCAAAGGGGTACAAGTCGTCAATGGTGATGGCGCCCACGTGCAAGCAGGCGTGCAAACCACTCAGCAACAGCACAACCAGCAGCAGCGGCAGAGACAGGGTAAGCTTCTCTCCAGAAGAAGCCATCACTCTGGGCACTGCTCAGGAAACAAACAGCAAGACCCTCACGCTTGCAGTGAAGAAAGCTTAAGCTTAAGCTTACTTGCTACGGCGTCTAGTCAAGAGAGCGCCCAAACACACTCGCCAGTGCACGCGCACAGAAAGCAATGCGTGCACGTACCGGCGATGGTGATGGCCTGCCGCTGCACAAGAGACAAACGCTGAAGTGTGGACGGACACTTGCTGGAATTTACCTTTACCTTTCTATCTCTTGACAAGCGGTTGCATTGTCAGTGGAAAAATGACATGCAGTACCGGTATGTCTTGTCACGCATGCATGTCGGACTGCCAGTAGTAGGCCTATATACTCAATTCCTGTTTCATCAGCCTGCTATGCTGATGGTTCAATGGGCTTAAAGACGCTCTCTCCCACCAGCGTGAAAGGCATGCACTGCAACAAGTGGTGCTACTGACTGATGCAATGATAGGCCTGCACTAAGAGCAGACCAATGGTATAAGTCAACACCATTGCAGCACTGAGTGCATTTGCAGCATCCCCTGCCGATAAAGCAGCACGGAACAAACGCAGGCGGTGCGTGCGCTGATTTTCTTTGGCCGTGATGATTTCGTGACGCGTGACGACGTCGGGCATGTTCTGGAACAGAGGCAAAGCACTGCCATGATAGACGACATGAGCAGCAGACCCGGCAGACACATTAACTTACATGCTGCTATGTGTGAACGTTGAAAAGACGCATACACCGATAATTGCTTGAATTTGATGCATATAGGTAAGTGTATATGGATATATATCCGTACATAACTTAGCAACCCTTGTTTGTAGTTAATGAAATTTATACAAGTGTATGAGGCCAGAAATAAGCACCTCTCTCTCTCTCTCTCTCTCTCTCTCTCTCTCTCTCTCTCTCTCTCTCTCTCTCTCTTCGTGACATGCTCGTGCACGCGCACGGGCATATTACTAGAGCTTCTCTTGCCTCTATCCCCTCACGCGTATCAAAACTATTTTTACCACCAAATGCAACGGTTCAATCGTGACAATTGTATATGTATTGCATTTCTTTCTTGAAGTCTCAAATGTAAGACTTGGAATCATTTTATCAAGTTTCTTATATTAATAAAATGTGCACAAAAATGTATAGCAATACTCTGTTACGCACGATACATGCAGCGTGTACAAATACGCATTAGCATGGACCATCAGGAGATGAGAGTCTCATTTTAAGCACGATCAACGGGCTAGGCACCTGTACACACCAGCCGCCTACTTCACTACCCTTGGCCCCATTACTGCTCAAACCCGTCAGTTGAGGATGCATGCATGGATAAGCATGTCATCCGAAGATGAGTATCAGCTGCCGGCAAGGCATGTATGCATGTTCAACCTACTGTATCTGGTCCAGCTTCAACGCAACTCTACGCGGGTTACGAGCAACGAGCTATCAGGCAAGCCGCAAGCGCTGTCGCTAAGCTAAGCAAGCCATGAATTGGCCCAATCTATAGCTTACTTAGCTTAAGGACTTAAAATATCAATCATATAAATGTTGCATAACATTGCTTACCGTACATCATCATGTGTGTGCTTGTCTTGGTGGTGCAATACATTGATGGCCAAAGAGTTTGTGGCATTGTACTGGTTAAGTTTTCACATCTGATTTGATTGCCAAGGCTCGGCCTTATTGTTGATAGCTCCGATAGTGTGTGCAATGCATTGTTGTTGAGTGCAGCCCAAGCGAGACGGCATGCCAACGCTTGCTGCGGGTTGCTACATAAGTTATTATATTTCTTCGTCTCGCATCAAGCAATGCCTCCGTTTCGATGTTTTCGCTTAATGGCAATAGCCATATGATGCATCCTGCCTAGCAATGGCATGCCACTAAGTGGCCGGCATTTGTGTTACGAATATAAATTAGATGTGCCTCATGTGGACGGAGCATGTCATGATGCGTTGAACTGCACGAGTATTTAAGGCGTGAAGCATACATGTTGCTAACCGCCTGCCGTATTGCCATTGCATTGCACATAGCAGCACTTGAGGTAGCGAGTAGGTGGCCCCAAGTGTAATAATAACTGCCTGTGCTTGTTGTGCCTCTGCTTGCTTTGCTATGCATCACTACCGGTGAACGCATGTTTGTGCATGACAACACGATCCACGCCTATAGGTAAGTTATACAAGGTGTGTGAGTCATGATTCACGACTCGTAAACCTACCGGTCAGCCATGGCATTGATTTCACACTCGTATTGTAGCGAAGGTGACGCTGACGTGTTTCGACTGCTGTGTACCGCCGCCCGTTACGAAAGACGTCACGTGACTCTGCGGGCGGCCTAACAACATGATAGCGAATGGATTTGTTGATTGATCATGTGTTTTGGTGTGTAAGCAGAGTGGTAGAGATGGGTGTGTGTCTCACTCACATCCAACAAGCGTAAGGCCAGACTGCGTCACATCAGAGCTTGGTTTACAAAATCAGTGTATTGTCCAACACACGGCTCTTTCCCTACACACAACTCAAGCGATGTTGATAGACAGTCTTCGTCATCATGATCAATATAGTTTGTGTCATTTCCACTTGTGAGAAAGTATAATACCACAATGCCACGTCCATGTCGATCACCTCACCATCAAGCTCTTCCCTTCACGTGGCTGCTACTTCTTCTTCTATTATCACCACTCCTCTTCACCTCAGCAACAGCAACAACAACAACACTCCAGGCTGGATCCCCTGTTAACACCAACCTTGGATCAAATGATACAGCCGCCTGGGCTTGGGACACCCCACAGCCAGGCACACAGATGCGGTAAGAACATCATGTTGGTTTGTTGCCTGTTGTTGTGTCAACTATGCTGGTAAGTGTTGTCAAACTCAAGTTGTTGCTGTGTGTCAAACTGTAGTTTGGATGTGGTGTCTTTGTCGCCTTCACTCTCCTTCACTTTGATGAGTTCCTCTGCTGGCGGCAATCACACGCTTTCCTCCCTGACTCTCACTCCCAACAACAACCACAACAACAACCACGATATCAAGTACTATGCGTGGGCGCTGGTTCATGTCACTCAGCAGCAAGAAGAGGGGAGTTATGGGTTGACTGTGGCGAGCAATGTGCAGGGAGGCAATTACAGCCTCGCCTTGACAGTGAGTGTGGTTGCGTGTGTGTGTGTTTGTATGTGTGCGCGCGCGCGGGGTATACTGAGTGCAATCCCTGTTTACCGCGCGCGCGTGTGGATGCGTATGTGTGCGTGCATGTGTGCGGTTGCATTTTGCGTGCATGCGTGTATCGTTGCACACATGTACAGTGTCAATGTTTGTTGTCACTCAGGCAACGTCTGCTTGGCCAACTGCGTTGGTACCCGGGTCTGATACCCGTGGAACTGCGATAGCGGGCCTGCGCTCGTACTACAACATCGAAGCCGGGAGCGCATCGATATCAACGGGCTTCGTGCGTTACAGTTTTACTTTTCAGGGGTACTCTCAAACGCCGGTGTCGATATCGGTCTCTCCTTCGATTTCAACAACTTATCAGGAGTCTCACCCTCTCGGTCTGGTATCAACCACCCAGCCCGTGAGTGGGGTTGTGTACGCGAATGCACTCACGAGCCTGGACGCCTACATTGCCGGCATACTCGACTGCAGGCAAGTGCATTAACGTGTTGTTGCAACGGACACACGCCTGTGCGCCACACAAACGCACACATCCATGCGCACGCACACGCGCATGTGCACACGCGCGCACACGCACACGCACCGATACCAACTCGCTCCGTCCAGTGCGTACGCGGCGATATCAGGCGTGTCCTGCGTCGCCACGCCACTATCCTACTTCCTGACTCTCTCTGCGACACAACAACAAGTGGACACACTCTCCGTCGATGCGCCGGCGTTGCATCGCACCAACACGACGCTGTTCCAGTTGAGTGGGGTTGATGTTGATGTTGGTGATGTCGTTGCCGTGCGGGTGGAGAGCGAGAGTGGCGTGAGCGTGAGAGTGTATGTTGGGGATGCGTGGACATACGACACAACAAGCGCAAAGGTGAGTGTACTCTCGCTGTTGTTAGTATCGACATGATGGCTGATATCAGTGCTTTTTCCAGGTGTATCGGGACACTTGCACTAACTGCAGCTTTGTCCTTCTCCCCGATATCGCTGGTGCTGCGGATGGCGTGTACATCGTTGTTACGGGTGTTGAGGTTGTGAAAGAGTTCTCCATATCGGTCGTGAGATTGGGCCCAGCGTGCGGCTTCCGACCAACATGCTCAGCATGTCTCAAGGTGTTGCAGAGGTTGCGCATGCACGCACGTGGCATGCACATGAACACCGCACGCGCACGTGTGTGTGCACACACGTGGGCTTGCGCATACACATGTGCATGCGCAAGCCCATGCATGACCAACCCAACATGTCACAGGATATTGGAGACGTGCGCTGCGAGTGGTGCGACGGCGTGTGCACGTCACCATCAGACTCCACATACGCCTCCCTCTCCTGTAACGCAAATGCGGACACCTGTCCCGAGAGCGATGTCTGCACCACGTACACTTCCAGCAGCACCGGTGATATCGCCGCCGGCTGCGAGGCGTGCCTGACCCATGACAGCTGCGCGTGGTGCGGGAAGGAAGGCTATCCTGGTCTCTGCGTGAGCAGCAACATGTGGGTGGTGTCATGGTTATGTTACTGGTAGACACAGATGCGTGCACACGTTCATGCCAACACTGTGCGTGTGTCTGTGGACAGTGGCAACAAAGGCGTGTGTCCACTGTGGGCGTTATCTAGCAACTCCAGCAGCAATATCACTGCCACATGCAACCAGCTGTCAACTCTCCCTCCAGCGATATCCCCTTCTCCTTCTCCATCCTCTCCTCCACCGATACCTCCTTCTCCCTCTGTATCACCCTCTCCTTCTCTCTCTCCACCATCCTACCCTCACGTCGATATCGGCACCCAGTGGTGGGCAACCATCGCCGATACAAACCAGACCGCAGGGGCCGAGTGCGATATCGGCTCCATCATCCAGGGCAATGCTGCCATAGTCACGCTTGAAGTGCAGAGGGTGGGAGTGATGTCCGGGTCTCAGATGCGGATAGCGGCTGGGTTTGAGTCTGGTGGGATGAGGCAATCGCTTGGAATTGGATCTCAATATCAGATGTTCTCCATCGGGGTGCCGCCGATATCAGTCACTGCCCAGCAGCAAGGATATCGGAGTGTGTACTGGCTCGCAAGTGGGCAAGGAACAGTAAGTACACTACCTTCACAGTCGTGCTGGGCTTGAGGGTGACATCATTAACCACACACGCACACACGCACGTGCGCGTGCACACATATGCATGTACATGCACACACACTCTGCATATACAGGTGGGTGTTCTTGTTGGTGTTGTGGACAGCAACATCAAGGTGCCGGCTTACGCAAACAAGACGAGCGGTGATGGTGGTATGACTGACAAGCTCACACATGCATCTTGTGTTGGGAAAGCGTGTTGTATTGCATACTAACACATGTGTTTGGGCGTGACAGATGTTGTGATGAGTCAGAGAGGCTACGCATGCTGCGGCGCGCCTCTCTACTACACTCTTGCCATTGCCAATTCCAACAAAGTGACGAGCAATGAGGGCCTTGTCACCCATGTCCAGGTAGGTATATCGTGCACGCGTACGTGCATGCATGTCAGTGCGCGCGTGAGCGCGTGCATGATAGCGTGGTAAGTAGGTGCGTGTGCACATGCATGCATGTGCGTACATGCGTGTGCACGTGTGTACGCACACGCAGACGTGTGTGTGCCTCTTCATGTACATTGATTTGGGTGTATGTGCACGTGAACACGCATGCAATGCAGTCCCACCTATTTAGGTGACGGTATCTGTCACCCTGGGCGCAATGACAATCAGCACATGGAGCCAAACACAACAACAACAACAACAACAAACCAACTTCAACCGTACAACTACCGCGAGCACCGCAAGCGAGGGCGTCCTGTTGCTGGACGCCTCATCTCTCCCTCTCACCCTCACACTCCAGGCGAGACACACACGCACACGCACACCCCCTCGCACACAATGCTCTGTCACACCAACAACCATAAGCTAGTAACGACCATAAGCTGATATTGCTTGCTGCAGGCGGATTCAACGGTGCCGATATCGTACGAGTTGAGTGTTATGGCAGTCTCTTATGAGGATGAAGCTGGGTCCAACAACAACAGCAAGGGAGAGGGGACGTCTGTGCCGGCGTGGGCGTGGGGACTCATCAGCATTGCCATCGGCATCGGCCTGGTAAAGAGAGAGAACATGGCATGCACATGCGCAACACATACGCATGCACGCACACAGATACATGCGCTCATCACACGCAACGACCCGCGCATGCACGCGCGCACACACACACGCACACACATATGCGGGAGCGTGCTTCTGCACGTGCACGTGCACCTACTCCTGTTGCAAACAACATACCAATATCTTGCTGTGCTCACAGGGTGCGGTCGTTGTAGTTGCGGCTCTCCTCACCCGCCGCATCGCTCGCCACCTCCGCAAGCGTCGATACCGTCGCACCGGCGAGGGCAAGAATAACGTTAGCGAGGGAGGAGAGGGTGAGGAGGGCAATGAGACAATGCCAGTCGAGGTGAGAGACTGAGTAGTTACCATGTTGGGCAACATGTCATCAACACAACAAGCACAGGTCCCTGCGGCTGCGGGTGCGGGTTTCTTCACGCACGAGGGCAAGGCGCAGCACGGCAGGACAAAGTACTCGCTGCGGGTGCGGACGGCACCCATGGCGGGTGAGGAGCGTGACAGGCAAGTCAATTGTGTGTATATGAGTATATGTGTGTGTGTGGGTATGTGCAAACAATGCGAAACGGAAAGGCACATGTGTGGGTATGTGCGTCACCTCCTGACCTTTACTACTCTGCTGCAGCTCTGTGGAGAATGCGGACAACATGTGGACTAATGCAGCCTTCGAGAGCCCGCGACAGGAGGACACCAACACAGGGTGAGCACACGTGATACAGCAGACTCTCTTTACCGATGTTGGGTCGCTGCTTAGTGGTTCCGTTGCACAGTGATGTGGCGCTGCGTACGCGAGCGGCGTTGGAGTCGCCGCGAGGGAGCCTCGCGAGGGGAGGCGAGGGGGCGGGAGAGGGGGAGGAGGTCGAGAGGCTGCCTTGGAGAGAGACGTAGAGCGCGTGCTGTACATGTGTAGGTAAAGCATTGTTGAATTGTTGTGTTTGTTTTGCTGGTGCGCGGGCGTGCGGGCGTGTATGTCACATTGGTTGGCTCCCCTCCCTTGCAGCAGTCTGACATGCTGACAGTGCGTATCGCGGTGTGTCTTCCTCATACATTGGTACATGACTTATTACATGGCAGCACACTCATCAGCACCACTCACCACTACAGGAGATCCCCCAAACTGCTAATGACATAAGTGACACGGGAATTTAATGCCATCTTTGAGTGTTAACACCGAGGTCAGGTGTTAATCGCCGAGACAGAACAGAGTGCAGGTGAAGTTTGATGCTGAGTTGAGCGCAGTGTACGACATGCAATATTTCACAAAACCAGATCAACATCGCCTTGACACTGGCAGCACATCAACAACTATCACAAAAAGTACAAACCGAGACAGTCCTTGCCTAAATGTTGCACCATTCGATTCTGTAAACATGGGGCTTTGGGAAGGGATGCACAGGCTGAATCACACGGCAGAACTAGTGGCCCACTTGTTTCATCATGGCTGGACTCTTGCGCTCACCAGCCACTCCAATGCTGTCCACAATCGCCCTCACAGCTGACAAATCCTCCTTCGACAGCTGGAGCACAATGCAAAAGCCACACTATATGTCAGTCAGTCTGTAATGATCTTAGCTAGTACGATAAGCATAATACCTGGACGCTTCCACCGGCAATGTTTTCCAGCAGGTACTTCTCCCGCTTCGTGCCCGGGATGGGAATGAAGCAGGGGTCCTGCGCAAGCACCCATGCCAGCACGAGCTGCGCGGACGTCACGCCTGCGCAACAGACAGCCAACGAGCATAAAGAGACTGTTACCAACCTTTACGCACAATCAGACCATGCTGTGATGTATCACCAAGTACTGTATGTAATGCACTGGCTGTCAGTACCTTTCTGTTTTGCCAGTTCTTGGAACTTTTCAGCCAGCTGCACGTTCTTGTAGAAGTTGTCTCCCTGGAAGCGCGGGCTGAGGGCCAGACGGAAGTCATTCTGCGCCAAGTCTTGAGGGCTCTGCACAGCAGTGTCAGTTCCATATGAAACCAGGCCAATCACAGGCACACACACGCGCACGCGCGCGCAGGCCTTGGAAAAAGCACATAGAACACATACTCGTGCCATACCTTGAATCTGCCTGTCAGAAAGCCATTGCCCTGGATCAAGCAGAGCGCATTGTTAGCAGCCAGTTAATTGAGGCGTTATATTGGAGATATAAAACCTCTGATTATCAGTATCCTGAAAACTGATACTTACTTACCAGCGGTGAGTATGCCACAACAGACACACCGAGCTCTCTCGCTGCATCCAGTATGCCATTCTCCTCTATATCAAGCGTCCAAGGAGAGAACCTGTTTCATCTGCCATGCTGTGAGAGGCAGGATGCATGATCGTGATGTCCACACCCCTTGACATTGATATTGAGTGTGACTTACTCCATCTGAACTGCTGTGATGGGATGCACTTTGTGCGCCCGTCTGAGCGTCTCGGCAGAGCACTCTGAGAGACCCAAAAACCTGCAAGAAGTGGAAATGACAACATGATTGATGGCTATGAGCTTGCATGCGTACTTACAAAAACCTAGCGCACCTGACTTTTCCATCATGCACCAGGTCTGCCATTGCGCCCACCGTGTCCTCGATCGGCACAGTGGGGTCCACTCTATGCTGCAACAAACCAAAAGCGCAGTGTGTACAAGTTGGCCCAAGGTGAGTGAGTTACTTGGTTGGTTGCCAAGTAGCATGCGCTGGATTGCACACGTGCATGCGTGCGTGTGGACAGAGCTGCACACGTGTATACACTTGTACGCGTGCGTTGCACATGTGTACACCAACGGCTGTGTATGTTAGTGTGTATGCGTGCGAAAGCAGCCGGGACTGCAATGCAATGTGAAGAGAGAGGATCACACGTACTTGATAGTACAGGTCGATGCAGTCGACTCCCAGGCGGTCCAGACTGGCCTGGCACGCTTGCTTGACGTAGCTCGGGCTGCCGTCCACCGCACCGCCGGCCTTGAAGCCGAACTTGGTGCAGATGAACACCTCGTCACGCCTGTCCTTGAGTATCTGTCCATCCAAGGGAAGACATGTCACAATAGTCCACAACCATACTCGTTGGGTTTGTTGTTGTTGGGTTCTACCTTTCCAACTAAGCGCTCGTTGTGGCCTCCTCCATACGCGTCCGCCGAGTCCCAAAAGTTGCATTTGTAATCGAGGGCGGTGTTCAACAGCCGCAGCGACTCCTCCTCATCTGCAAAGCATAGCAGCCAGAAAAAATATCACCATGCCAGCCACACACACACACGCTTAGCAACGCATACACTTGTTGTGACTTGACGCAGACTTCCATCTACGGGCGCATGTGATCAAATAACCTCAATGCATGATCGAGAGGGCGACACAGTGCCGACTTGAAGTGCAGCAAGGTGCAAGTCAGCTTGCTATTTGATCTTGTGTGTTCATACAGTGCATGCATGTGTCACACTGCAGTCTGCACCTGCATTGCCGTAAGCTCCGCTGAGTCCCATGCAGCCCAATCCAATGGCCGACACCTCAGGTCCATCTCGGCCGAGTCTCCTCGTGGGCAACTGCTGCTGCACAGCTTCTGCCATCGCCTTCACTGGTGGTTGCGCACTGCAACTGTGTCTCCTGCACCGCAACAACGCTTCAGCACACTGCGCAATGCATACAAGTTGTTGTGAAAGAAGGAGCAAGCAGCAAGCAGACACAGCCTCACCTGCTGGTCTCCAACGCTAGATGCAGCTGCCCGCAGCTCCGGCCTGGCCTCAACACCGCCACCGCCGCTGCCGCCAGCATGAGAGTGACGCTACGGCACGCAGCAGCATCAAGCTGGAAGCAGCAGGACACACACGGACAAACAAAAAACCAAGGAGTATCCGGGAAACACTATTCAGGCTGCCGTCAGTCCAGTCCATTTAGCTACGTAACCGAACCCCAAAACTATTCCCCATATCCCCGATCACTAGTCGCTCCGATTGCTTGTCAACAATTAAACCCCAGAAAGGCTGGGCTTAGTTTGAGTTGGTTGTTGGCTTGGGCATGGCTGCGCGTGTCGCCGGCGGCGGCGGTGGGGGGCTGCTAGGCCGCCTAGCCGGGAGCAGCAGCTTGACAAAGCCATGGCATGCGGCTGGGGCTGTGAGGTTCATCTCCTCCACGTCTCCTCCTCCTCTGGTGGCGTATGAGGTGGCCGGCGGCGAGGAGAAGGCAGAGAATGGCAAAACGGCGCTGCTCATACACGGCCTGCTGGGAAACGGACGCAACTGGCGAACGTTCGCGAGGAGATTGGCATCCGAACTTGGTACAACGCACGCACGCACGCACTCTGTGTTGGTGCATGCATTGCATGCCGTGCATGCTGCGTGATAGATTGATGATGCTGTCTGTGCTCATTGCATGCCAGACTGCTCACCTCATTGATGACTAGCGTTTCCTTGTAGCCAAATACACGCAATGCATTCTGGGGCATCGCCGTGTTTGCCTGACTTGTCCTGTGCGTTTGGTCAGGCAGTGATTGGAGGATAGTAATGGTGGACCTGCGCAACCACGGCCAAACAGCAGCACTGCCAGGTGAGACACTCAGGACTGTGCACGCTTACAGACATACAAAACTATACACCCCAACTCTAATCTTTGCTCTCCAGGCTTTGACCCGCCGCACACGATCGCCTCCTCAGCCTCAGACCTGATCTCCCTCGCCGAGTCGCCGGACATCGCTTCCCCAGACGTCGTTATTGGCCACTCGCTCGGTGGCAAGGTGCTAATCCAGTGGGGGCTGAGACAGGGGATGCCAAGGTTGAGGAGGTCTCAGTAGGAACAGGAGCTTGCTGTTTGTTGAGTCAATTGTGTGCGAGTGGAGTGGTGACTCGTACGGTGGTGTGTGATCTGCTGCACACAGGTTGCGTTGGAGTACCTGAAGCAAGCGGTTGAAAAGAAGTCGAAACGCATCCAGCAGGCAAGTGAGTCAAGGCCAATTAAGACTACCTCCCAGTGCATGCAAGCGATAGAAACTAATGTGGCAACCCTTCGTCCTTTCTGGTGCAGGTCTGGGTGTTGGACTCAATCCCAAATGCAGTGCAGGTAAGGCTTTGCCCCC
>RHPI01000575.1:110285-130523 GCA_009103225.1 Chlorokybus atmophyticus
CCCCCCCCCCCAAATTGATCACACACGCACAAAACTTAGTCTACTTTCTCCACTGCAGGAGTCACAGGACATAGGTGATGTGCCTCGTGTGCTTCGCACTCTGCAACAACTACCACAGGAAATTCATAGCCGGAGGTACCCCTGATCCCAGCCAATCTGTTTGTGAACTGGAGGGTTGTGAGAGACAGTTTTGCACCAAAGGTTTCACTAAGACAACCAGTGTCCCTCAGGTGGTTAGTGGACCAGATGACCGCCAAAGGCTTCTCCAAGATGCTGGTGGACTGGATGGCCAGCAACCTGATGCGCAAGCATCCTGACGCAGCAGAACCGCTCGTTTGGACTTTTAACTTGGAAGGTGCCTCAGACATGTATGCATCTTACAGGTAAGCTCCTTCACACGCCTTCCGTTGCTGTGTGTTGGACATCCGTCTTCATGACCAGTGCAACTATGTTCCCAGGAGGGAAGACTACGTGAAATTCCTTGAGGAGGGCGTGCCGCAAGGTTGGTGTCGTGTGAACAGTCTGTTGGCAACTGCATCAGTCTCATCTGGATCGTCTACTTTCGCAGATACAGCTGTAAACATTGTGCGGGCAGAACGAAGTGACCGATGGACGCCGCAAGTGTTGACTTCCCTGGAAAGGTTGAGCAAAGCCAGGCCGAATGTTGCGCTACATACGTTGCCCAAGGCAGGCCACTGGCTGCATGTAGATAATCCGATCGGGCTGCAGCAGCTGCTGGTGCCTAAATTGAAGCAGGTGACAGCCAACTGATGGCGTGATCAACTCCATCACAGGTAGTTTTGCATGACACCAGGGGTGAACTGGTTGAAACGCATGCAAGAACGTCAGTAATATACAGCTATGATGTAACACTACACCACAAGTTCTCAAGAAAAGCACATCTGGTAGCACAGTTGTCATGCGTATTCTTGGTTGTATCAACTTACATTAGTGACTGGCAAGTACGGGTGATGTAGATACTGTGTAGAAAGAGCACTCCGATGGCACATCCATTTATCACAAGTCCGTGCCAGCATTGTACATCGGGATGAGCACCACACCCGGTAACCTTTGGTGTAGGCCCGGTGGCGCGGCAAGTGCAAGGGAGTAGTGTAGCTGTGTGGTGAGGTATCGCTACAACCCATCCTCTACTTTCTTGCCCTATAATACCCTATGCATGTGCATATGCATAGGGTATTAGTCATATTTGCAAGAATGCAAGCATGCATGCAGTCCGTGCTCATAGCAGCCAACAGTTACAGGCACACACAAGCTAGCAAGGCAATACACTTACATTACACCAGGGCTAATCTACTACTATGCGCTAAGCGACCTATGCGCAATGCCGTTGGTGAGGGCAGCAGCGACAGCAAACACCAACCAACCAACCAACCAAATTGAGTTCACAAGCGTAGGCAAAGTTAGCGTTGAAGCAGAGGGTTTGGTGTGGACGCACAGCAAGGACGTGTGATGTGGTTTGTGTGTGATGGTGTGCTATGCTCTACGCCTGCCCTCTTCGGCTCCACTCTCTCCCCCGCTCTGATGTTGCTCTGGCGGCTCGTATTGCGCCAGCAGCACAGCAGTAGTCTTAAATCGTAGTCAGTAGTTGTTCATAGGCTAGTTTCATGTCGTCAGTCAGTCATAAAGCAGTCAGCATGATGCCATGGCATTGTGTACACTCGCAGCACAATAGCGATAGCTACAAGGCAGACTTTATCAAACTGCATGAGGGCAGACAAGCTGCTCCCCTCATATATGAGCTCACCTGCACCTACCTGTCACCCTAATTGCCTCGCAATCACACCTACGGGTTGTTGCGGATGCCCTCACAAGCTTTGACCACCTGCATATACAAATTCAATGGTGAGAGGTCATAAATGTACCTATTTGCCTTACCATCTTCGCCCTCAGGTCACGGTTTCTATGGCTATATAAACACATGGCTGCTATCAGCCATTTTGAAGAGGGAATGGGGGCTGAATGTGCATACTCTAATGAACCTGACATATTGCGACACAACCACGTTCATCTTAGTAACAGTGCCGAGATCAGATAATTGATGCGGAGCCCGCAACACAGGCACGGACTGAAATGCTGGCTCCCACAACTTGTTATACAACCTGGTGCAAACACCATGGTTAGATGTCTGAAAGATCAGCAATTCCAGAAAGGGCACTGCTGTTTTAGATGCTGTTTGTGGTAGGGTCAGCATGTTCTGTGGGTAAATACCACCAGCAAGTGCAGCATCTGCCATGTACATGAACTCGGGGAACTTTGGCAACGCAATCACTAGCAAGTCATCCATAAATCGTCGGACACAGTGTGCCAGCCTGAGGAAAAGGGGCCTATCCACAGGGGTTGCAACCGTCGCGGCCACCTGAGCTCATAAGCAAAAAGGTTCTGCATTTGATGTACAACTTGCTTGCGCATCTTGCTCTATCGTTGGGTTTGCATCATCGCCACTATATAAGGTTGAAATATCAGATCTTATACAGCATGATGTCAATTGCACAATAAGAGTCAGCAAGCAATGCATCGTAGAATGCATACCCGATAGCAGGTATTGACAAGCCTTGCATTACTCGCATGAAATGACTTCAATCAACATTGAAGACTACTCACCACATTCTTCGGTAGCATTCAACGGTGGCATG
The DNA here is from genome assembly GCA_009103225.1 of Chlorokybus atmophyticus. Lineage (NCBI taxonomy): Eukaryota > Viridiplantae > Streptophyta > Chlorokybophyceae > Chlorokybales > Chlorokybaceae > Chlorokybus > Chlorokybus atmophyticus. The sequence goes on from RHPI01000575.1 coordinate 112,940, forward strand.
CAACCACATGATCAATGCGGTGTGCCTTGCATGCATGAACCCGCCTGCATTTTTATGGTCACTACAAGCGCCAATCTCAGCAATCGGACGGCTTTCCCTCACCGCATAGCAAGTGACGCCCGCAGATCAGACGCTTCTCGTGAGTCCGCGCGCTGTGACGCGCGTGAGTCCTGACGTAACATGCGTGACTTTTTATTTTCGGCAACTCCTTTTGACGGCTATTAACGCCGTTAACAGGCAACCTCAGACGCATTTAACCCAAACTCGCTCAGTAACCTACTGCGTCGCCTGTTACGAACGCATTCAGGCCGTCAGATGGATCAACAGCTGATTCGATTGATGTGACGCGCGTGACTTGTCACGTAATAGGCGTGACGTTTGCTATTCATTACTACATTCATTACAAGTCATGTATGTACAATAAGATAATACATAATACATTACCGCACATAGTACATAATGTACATCATATAAATACTATATTAGAAATAATTATGGATATGGTTGTATGTATTATACATACAATGCAGACCATGTATGTATGTGTACGATCATATGGAAATACTTATATTTAAGTAATAATATATATATGCATATATAAGCAATGCATACACTTACGAGTGCGATTGTGTGTAACATCGTTAATAATAGTGTATAGATTGCAGATTGGGTACATATTTGCATGATATTACACGAACATTAGTAAGTAAGTAATGTATATATATGTATATATTCTCGTGTATACTTTGCACATACAATGCCGTATCGTATAAACTTGTATATGTGGATTAAGTCATTGTTTTGCAAATCGCGATACAACGACGCGGATGGTGGTATCGATGGCTCGCATGGTATCAGTGGATCCAACGGTGAACGCTGGTAGCTTGCCGCTTAGCCAATTAGGGGCTGGCGGCGCATCGGTCAATTTGAGTCCACCGATCATGGTCGCTCAACCGCCGACCGAAGCAACTGACAGAGCTTGCAGTGACCATCACTTCTGGTTTCCAGCAGCAGTCATGTGACACAAGGTTGATGCGCTTGTTGAACTAGGCTCAGTGGGGCTGGCCACTGACTAGTGGACACGTCGACATGGTTAATGATGTAGCCCACCTCGGGAACACAGCCTTACTCAAGACCCGTATCCTGGCGACAGATGACACCTTAGTACCGGGCATTACGCGGTCAGTTGCCCTTCGATGACGGTTAAGTCAGCCCCTCAGTCGAGGTCCGGACCGTCCGAGGCCAAGAGCGTAATGTGTGCGTGTTTTTTGCGTATCCCTGTACGAGGGAATTACGCCTACGTGGTGCACTGGCCTAAGGGCTGGTGAAAAGACTTGGGCGGCGGCAGTGGTGGTGTTGTCGGCGGTGGTGTTGTTGTCGGTGGTGGGTCACCATGACGACGACCGCAGCGCTGTGCATGTGGTCGCTGGCGCCACGCAGCTGCCACGCTGCCGCTGCCGCCTCGACCCGGACGTCTCTACGCCGGTCTCACCACAGAGTAAGTATCCAGCTGCCAGCTTTCTGCCTTAAGCCAAAAGCTACTCACAAATGTTGCCATTGCGCTGTTTCTTCCTATAGGAGTTCATGACGAGCTCATTACTTGATGATGTTGACATTACTTCTCTTCGTTACAGAAAGCTTGCAAGTTGCAACAGCATGCATGGCTGTGACTGAGAACATTGCCATTGAAAAGACACATCAGTCCTATCAGCATTTAGAGAAGCAATCCGGCATGTTTGTTGCTGAGCGTCGTAAGCAATTCGGTATCTTTTTACACAACCGTGACAGCTGTTGTTCCGTGACAGCATGTTATGACAGCAATATCTGCTTGTGTGTTGCATCCTAGCTATGTAGCACACAACAGATCTCTGTTGCATCAAGGTTGCTAACTACTGTCTGTCGTCTCTTCCTGTAACAGATACCATCTCAGGCAAGGAGCACCTTCATCGGCTCCCCTCGCTCCCTTCTTTCACACACGCGCGCAATAACCAACAGACACGGATCCAACGCACCCCGTTGGCGAGTCCTTACACGCTGCGACAGCGAGCAGGACTCCGCCGCCGCGACAGATTCGCCCGCGGCGCAAGCGGTTGCTCCGGCCTCTGCGCCTGGAAAGTTATCGAAGCTCGATGGCGAGGAGGAAAGACCGCCGCTGCCAACGGGGGAGCTGGTGTACACGCCCGCATCGTCGTTTGAACGGGTGGGTGGATGGTGTGCATACTCACATATTTGTGTAACATATGTATGCGTGGACTTGGGTGCTGGGACACGTGCTTGTTGCACGCGTGCGCATGCGCATGCACACGTACATGTGTGGTTGGTGTGTGTGGATGTGTGCTTGTGTTTGTCAGACAGTTAGTTCACTATGGCTAGTGGAGGGGTGTATGCACATCCCTTGCACATGCACGCATGCATACGCGCGCATGTATGCGCGTGTACTCGCACGTACACTCTGCACAACGCTCACACACGCCTCCTCACCCTCTCCTCTCATCCCCTCTCAGGCCTGGACCCTCCTGCGTCTCCGTTTCTCCCTCCCCTGGCGCCGCTTCAAGTATGGTTCCATCTTATCCTTCGAGCTGGGCGGCGGTCCCATCCCGGAGAAACCCACCGGCGGCCTCCCCTTCTCCGGCGTCGGGAAGAGCCTACCGCAGATATGCCAGAACCTGGTGAAGGCAGCCAATGACCCGAGGGTGGTGGGAGTGTTTATCAAGGTTAGCCCGGTGCAGTGCGGGTGGGCCAAGGTGGAGGAGATTAGGAGACACATTGCATACTTCCGGAAGTCAGGTGGGGCGTAGTGTGTGTGTCCACTTGTCCACTATACGAACACATGTGTACTACTCACACACGCGCGCATGCGCATATTGTGCACGTATAATGCTGTATGCGTATATGCAGTACAGGTCTTGGTGGCAGACATGTTCTGATTATAGTCATTCGCGTGTGGCAGGCAAGTTCACCATTGCTTACATGGAGGTGGGAGGAGAGAAGGAGTACGTGTTGGCTCGCGCGTGCGAGGAGGTTTACGCGCCTCCCGGAGGATACGTCACCTTGCGCGGGCTGAGCGTACAAGGCTCATACCTACGCGGTACGCCCTTCTATCCACATCTACCCAACATCTCAACATAACCCAAGTTGCTTATGTGAGTATGTTGTGTGCAGGTGTGCTCGACAAGGTTGGCGTGGAGCCGCAAGTGAAGAGGATAGGCAAGTACAAGTCCGCGGGTGATCAGATCGCGCGGCGCGACATGTCGGAGCCCAACCGCGAGATGCTCACGGCCATACTCGATGACTTGTACACGTACTTCAAGAACACAACGGCCGCAGACAACGGTAGGTACTGTGTGTTTTGCTGTATGTCTGTCATGTGTGACGATTGTCTCTTGGCAGGGAAGACTGCGGAGGATGTTGAGAAGTTGCTTGATGAGGGCGTGTTCCAAGTGGAGAAGCTGGCGGAGCAGGGATGGATCACGGGCACGCGCTATGAAGATGAAGTCATTGAGGACTTGAAGAAGCGCACGGGCGGGAAAGAGGATGAACTGAGGTATAGCTGGCGTGTGCACTTGTGTGTGTGTGTGCATGCGCCTGTGTGCGTGTGTGGGCACACGTGCGGGTGCCTGTGCACGTGTGTTCACCTCTGTATGCATTCGTGTGTTCGTGCGCTTATGCATGTGTATATGTGCGCGCATGAGCTTGTGCATAATCAAGTGCATGTGGGTTTTGCGTGTGTGCGCGCGCAAGCGTGTGTGTGTGTGTTTATGTGTCAACAGAGAGTCTTAACTCACATGGTGCTTGCGCAGGAGTGTCGGCTTCAGTCGCTACAGCCGCGTTCCCCCCTCCGCCCTCGGCCTCTCCTCCGGCGGCGGCGACATCATCGCCATCGTCCGCGCCAGCGGCAACATCACCCGCGGCGGCACCACCTCTCCCTCCCCTCTCTCCGGCGGCTCCGACGGCATCCGCTCCGACTCGTTCATCTCACAGATCCGCCGCATCGCCGACAACAAGAGTATCAAAGCAGTCGTGTTGAGGATCGACTCGGGTGGTGGAGACGCACTCGCGTCGGACCTCATGTGGAGGGAGCTGAGACAGCTGGCGAGCAAGAAGCCGCTGGTGTGTTCCATGGGAGATGTGGCGGCGAGTGGAGGGTATTATATGGCCATGGCGGGAGATGTCGTGATTGCGGAGGAGCTCACTATCACGGGCTCGATTGGTGTTGTCACAGGTGAGAGAGATGGTATACCAACATGTTGGTTTGCGAGCGCAGGCATGACGTGTTGGGTGGCTGATGTGGGTGTGTTGGGTGCGACTGTCTTTTGTGTGGCATCGTCTTGTTGTGCACTGTGTGTGTGCCTGAAACACAACGCGTGACTCATATGTTGGGTGCTCTCCCGCCTCTCTTGCGTGCAGGCAAGTTTAGTCTGGCGGAGCTGTTTGACAGGGTTGGTTTCAACCAGACCACCATCTCGCGGGGGCGTTACGCGGAGGTGTTGGTGTCGCAGCGGCCGTTCACGGAGGACGAGAAGGACTACTTTGACCGCAGCGCAGAGCACGCATATGAGTCGTTCAGGAATAAGGCCGCGGAGTCAAGGAGAATGCCAGTAAGTGTGTGCGGGTGCGCGTTGCACATACACTTATGATGTGCGCGCATTGTTCATATATGTGCACGTATGGTGCGCGCACGCGTTGGCATGTGTGTGCGTGTGTGTATGCGCGTGCGCGTGTGCGCGTGCGCGTGCGTATGCATGCTTGTTGTTCCACTCATGCTACAGAGAGTATGTGTCTCAGCTGTGTCGTTGTTTGGTCTCAGGTTGAGCAAATGGAGTCCGTAGCCCAGGGCCGGGTGTGGACGGGTCGGCAGGCGCTGGAGAAGGGACTCGTTGATGCGTTGGGAGGCATCTCAACTGCTGTGGCCATTGCCAAGCAGTACGCCAAACTTGAGGGAGGGGTAAGTGCAACTGTCGTCAAGCTAGTACTTGATACCCAACCCAGACTTGACCAAATGTGTCCTACAAGCACGCATACATGTGTATGCACACCTTGTTCAAGTGTGCGCGCATATGCGCGTGTGCATGCATGTGTGCTATGCACAGGCTGTTGCAAGTTGCTGCCGTCAGAGCACACCATTTCACTTATGAACAAGTCACCCAATCACTCGCAGGTGAGGTTGGTGGAGTTCTCTCGAGGGCAGGTGTCCCCGCTCTCGCTCCTATCCGGTGGCGCCTCCGTCTTGACGGCCTTATCATCCTTAGGCTCCGCCATCCACCTCCTTAAGGAAGAGGCTGCTTCGCTCCAATCGGGCCGCGTGAGGGCTTCACTTGATGAACCCGCGTTGCGAAGCCTCACGGGCGAGGACTCGATGTCAACAGCGGTGGCGATGGTTGCTGAAGCGGGGAGTGCGCTGGCGCAGTTGCTACCGCTTCCAGCCTCGCGCGAAGATGACTTGTAGCGTTGAATTGAATTGAGTTGATTTGAAGCATTGGTTGCTTTGAATTGAGGGTGTTTGGCAATGTACAGGGTCTGATCTCGCATCTTCTTGCTCTAGCATTGATGGATTGGTTGAAGTCTCCGTGAGTGCGGTGTCGGGGGTGTATTTGAGACTTGGGGGGCGGGCTTGTGGCACATGAGGTAACACAGTGGTTTGATGTGGCGAACATACGCACAAGTTGTGCAATGCGCTCTTGCCTTCTTCGGTGTCTTCTGTCTCGCATGGTTGCTGCTATAGGCACCGGCGCTGCTTGTAGCAGCGACAGTAGTATATGGGGTGCTTCCTAGTGTGTGTGTGTTGCCTCCTGCTGCTTAAAAGCGAGGTTTGGTTCCAACCATTGCCCACCCATTGTTGATGAATGCGCAACACACGCTTCCGTACTGATCATTGTTGATGGCATCACAACCGTACATGGAGTGTACCACACATATGCGCAGCATTGTGCGTGTGACAGGCGGAGACGGCGGCGTTGGTGAAGGTGACGTGAACGGCGTTGTGCGTGGCGGAGGGGCAGTCGGGTAGGCTAGCTCGCTGGCTGGCTGACTTGTTGGCTTTCAGCAGGTTCGGGGGTCCGTCCGTCATCTAGACTACTCCTGTGGCCAGTTGGCAAGCGCAGAGGCCATTGGTTGAATGCAAGGGTTGTGCATGGCTTGCGTGCAGTGGTTGTGCTTGCAGTTTGTACACAAGGATTCAAGCCAGCTGTCTGCCATGGCCACAGCTTGCATGGCACAAGTTGCACTCGCACACCACCAACAACAACTAACAACAGAGCAGATTACTCCGCCAGTCTAAGCGGGGACACTGTTGTATGCACATCAATGAATCCAAGCTTGCGCACTCTGTCCTGCCTGGTGCTTGCCATTGTTCCATAGCATGGTCTGTGATCCAGCATTAGGCCAACCGTACTGTCGCTGACCGCATTGATGCATTTGGCACAGCAGGTTAGTGCTGTGGCAGGAACACATTCATGGATGCTACAGTCTTCACCACGGTTCGATCGGGAGGAAACATCACAGCCCGCATCGGTACGCTTCATCCAGCTTATTGGTTTGTTGCGTGTGTGCGTGCTTGCATGCATGCATGCATGTGGGTTGTGTCATGAAGAGCTAACAACTTGCCTCTATGATAATTCTCACGTGCGCAGCTCCTGCCTCTTGACGCGGGGCTGCTGACCCAGATTCTGTTGAAGGCAGGGCCTACAGCGGTAAGCACACAATTGTGCATGGTGCGCACAAACAGCTAAAGCAAGACCCTCCCTCTCAAACTCACAGCAGCTTCCAGCATGCAGAACGATGCTGCGCGGCTGCTACTTGTGTGTAAGGTGTTCTGCGACGTGCCCTTAGGCGACAAGCGTTTCTGGCGACATGTACAAATCATGGACCCAACAAGCTGTCTCGTTGATGTGCTGAATTCTATTCAAGCCAATGCGGAAGGGCGCTTCGCCCTCAACGCGTCATTCGTGCGTGGAGTTGAACTGAAGCAAAACAGCTGCGAGGGTCTGCAGCTGCTTGGAGAAGTGTTTCCTGAGGTCACATGGGTGGACTGCTTCCTTGGAGTTGTTGACGTTGACACGGAGGATATTGCTCTAAGCCTCAGCAGCTGCAAGAATGTGCAAGAGTTGGGTCTCTCACTGTCTCCCTCTGGCCAATCCCTAGACCTCAGCGCACTCGCAGCATGCAACCAGCTGCAGATGCTCAAGTTGGAGTTTGCAGAGCAGAGTGATGATGAGGAGGAGGAGGAGCAGGCAGAGCCTACAGCAGGCAAACAAGTGCTCATTGCAGGGTTGAGTGCCATACCGCAGCTTACCAATCTGACCATTTCTGCATCGTCCTGCGCTTTGTCACAGCTCCCGAAGACGCTGCAAGCCATTGAGTTGTTTATGGATCGCTTACGGTTTGATGGAAGCAACCCTAAGGATCAATTGTATGGCACTGAAGCGCATCAACAGATGATGAACTTGGTGTCCATGTGCGACCTGAAGTCCATCTTGATATGCGCTTTCGGTCGTGATGAGAACGTGATGAACGTCAATGGACGCGAGTCCACGGACATGGTTGGCACTCTGGCGAGCATGCTGCTACAGAATCAGAGACAACGTGGAGCTGAGCGCGCGCGGGTTGTTGAGATCAAAGGCCCAGATGGACAGGTAGCTATAGAGCACATTCTGATCAAGTGCGCTTGTCCTTCGATCAATGTGCGCCAAGTGAGTAGTAGGCTGTACTAATCATAATCTGCATGCAGATGTGGCGCAGGGGAATTGCTACCGCTAGCCGATTGGCGAAGTGTGTGTCGCTGTTAGCGCACAAGAGTCGAAAGTCTGCTCATAGTAGACAGCAGGACGCCAGTTCTGCTGAGAAGAAGAGAGGGCTAGACTATTTGAGAACACGTACCTGGAAAGGCAGTGGAGAGGCTTCACTTGCAACCCGCTGCCGATGTCACATCTTTACCGAACTGTGGGCGTGCTCCCGCTGAACCTGCAGGCAACAGGACCTCCTCAGGGGTTGCAGATAAGGGATGCAAGGCCAGTCGAAGTTGACATTGTCGGTGTATAGGTTGAAGGGCACTTGTTAACCACCTAGAGCATTAGTATTGATGATGCGATGCGTCAAAGCAGCCATGTGCAGTCCTAGTGCAAGCGCATGCCATACTGTTCAAAGCGAGTGATCATGCGCATGGTTACTACCTTTGGCATGCGAGTTGATAAGTGCTCATCCATTGAATTGCAATGAACTTGTTGCATAGCCACAAACAACAACCACTGGCTGTTGTTGTGACATCATGTTGATGCAATGGTTGAGCGCTTAGCCTAAGCGTTCAACCATTGGCAGGGGCCAAAGGCTTTGGCCCCTGCCTTGGAGGCAAAGTCATCTTTAAGTGACACGTGTGTGTATATGTTACTCTACTACTAAGTTGAGGGTTTCAATGATGCCTTCGTGAACTAATCAAAGGTAAATTGAGTTACTAGCTAATACTACGGTAGTATTATCGCACTATTTCCTTCAGCTCGAGCGATCAATACAAGGATTATATCAATTGCAAAAGCTAATACGAGTGAGTACAAACTTGAGCGGATTGGTATTTGCTCAAATTCCGGCTCAGATACCAACTTGCTTGTGTATTTGCTATAGCTAGCTCGCTTAGCATATAGCATGTACCGTACATCACTGCAATAGGCGCAGATGAATATACCGGCTATTGTGCCACATTTAAAGCATAACAATGTAAAAATCAAAGCATAATGACGTGAGATTATAAATGTTTTCACGCCAAGCATACGTACCAAGCATGTTTGGGTTTTAAGTTAAACGCTGCTCGGGCAATATATTCATATTGCAATAATAACTTAGTATTGCAATGCTTGTATTGAACACATGATTGTTCAATAAGTATAATATTAATGCATCAAGTTTAGGTGACGTGATGGCAACATGTTACACGCATTGATGTAATTAGCATCATCCATATTGGAACGACTCACTTGAAATTGCTAGCTACGTACAACTAGGTACATCAGGTCATTCACATTAAGTCCGAAAAAAATAAAGCCTACCACATCACCTAGCGTATTATCACGAGCTGGCCGAGCGTCTCGCAATGAGGCTCCCACGTACAGCACCCGCCACCAAAGCCAAGACAGCGAATGCCTGCGAACGTTGCAGAACGATGAAGAAGGCGACCAACCCGCTAAATGAAATGAGTCTCTTGCTCACGTGCATCAACCACACGTCGAGCACTCCGAGATAGACGAGTCGTCACGTCCAGTGGACAACAGCTCGACCGTCGATGCTCCCATCTAATAGCGAACTTTTATAGCCTAAGGGATGAAGGTGTCGCAATCGGCGTCGTCACGTCAACAGGCTGACAAAATTCGCTTTCACTTCGTTACTTAAGTAATAAGAGGAACGAAATGAGGAATTTGCATGTCATGATATGTAGCACTTGGCACTGCAATGTGTGCTTATGCGGTCGGTCCTTATGTTTTTGATAGCTATGGCTATATAGGTGCACAAGGCGTTGCAATACGGTATCATCGTATGTGCTGATGTAGTATATCAGCACATGCAGCGCTGGTCGGTGCCATATGCTCAGGATGACTTGTGAAGTGCCAGCGATGTGACATTATGGCAGCATACGTGCTGCAAGTGACAAATTGTATAGCTTAAATGCTGTGTACCATGATGTGATGTGCATTATATAATGCGCATCAGCGTATCACACATATATGCGTGATACGCTAATGTTTGCTATTGAAGTAATACCGAAACAATCTACCCTCACTGTAGTGACACTTGTTCTTACAACACCCTGTCGGTAGTGAAAGGATACGGATTAACCATTTTATATGATGCAAGACTTCATTTTCACAATGACTGTCACACTCTCCGTAAGGACAATTCGTGCCAGTAGTGAGCGTCACTGTAAAGAGGGTATCATATATAGAATTGATTAGGGTTTGTACACCTCGCTATAATAACCAATTGTCACTACATGGAGTGGCATGAACATTGTAATGTAGTGATCAACTGACATTACATACAGGTGTCCGGATTTGAGTCAATGCATATCAGGCAATATATATATGATATTATGCTATTAAATTCCTCGTTTCAGTGATAAATACCATACTTACTTTATTTGAGCCCCCCCCCCCCCCCCCCCCCCCCCCCCCCCCCCCCCCCCCCCCCCCCCCCCCCCCCCCCCCCCCCCCCCCCCCCCCCCCCCCCCCCCCCCCCCCCCCCCCCCCCCCCCCCCCCCCCCCCCCCCCCCCCCCCCCCNTTGCTAGGAGTTACGCTGGATAGCGTAACTCACAGCAAGTTAGCAGCCTGGTCATCATAAGGAGAGGTTTGCCGCGCCATCTAGCTGCCTGCCGCGGCGGCGGCGGCGAGCTATCGATAGGCGGGCTACGGCTCGGCGGCCGTTGGCTGCGTGCAATGTGGTAAATAGGCCTATAAACATGTGCATAATGCAATAAATTCATCAATAAACCCCCTCTAGGAGGAGGGGGAGGCTAATTAAAAAGATAGGGNGGGGGGGGGGCTTGTACATGCGCTTAAAGCCCCCCACCCTTCTTTGTTGAGGGGGGCTGTATTAGGGGGGGCTGTAAAAGAGTAAATATGGTAGTCAGTGTGTTGCGTTGATGCGTTACAATGATTGTCCGTCACTATGTGGAGGGAACGACACCTCCGTATATTGAAAAAAGCCTCCATACATTCGGTCACTACATTGAGGGTGGACTGTACAATGATTCTTGGATGGTAGTACCACCGTTGTACTATACCAACGTACCACGGCACTTGCTTGCTGTCAATGTCTGGACCTCAAAGTGGATGATGCTGCGGAATTTGCCATGTGATTGAAAAGGAAGTACCACGCACGCTTTCACACCGGTCCTTACTTAGCCAGTCGTGTCAATGTGGCCACCGCAGTGTGCGGGTGTATGAAGAGCGAGCAAAGGCTTGACCGCTGTTGACAGTGGCGGTTGCAGTGAGTCTTTGTCGTTGGTTGTGCGCCTTTGCGGTGGGAAGTCCTCTGCTTGTCCTCTCCCTCTCTCTTCCTCTCTCCCTCTCTCTCCCTCTCTCTCCCTCTCTCTCTCTCTCTCTCACACGTTGCATACTGTCCTGCTGACGCTGCAACCACCATGTCTAAAGTGCGAAGTGCCCTCTCCAGCTCAGCCTCGTCCTTGACGCCATGGCCTCGCTCGTGCGCCCCTGCATTGCTGCCAAGGCCCGTCTACCTGTCTGCCTGCTCCTCCTCCTGCCAATCCTGTGCTGCGTCTTCTTGCCTGCTGGAGCCGACGCTGCTGCAGGTAAGCCAAGTGTTAGCGGTGACTATGCACTGCTTGATGTGCGTGTGTGCTCTGTCCATTGCCTGCCTGTTGCAGCGACTCGCTAGGTTGTGGGTGAAGTCGGTGTTGTGTCAACAAAGTGCATTGTGCGCTTTGTGTGATAAGCAGGCAGGCTCCCCCATGCAAGCGTTCAGCGGCGCCAACTAGCCACCGCTTACTGCAATGGCCGTGCATACGACACCAGCTTCTACATCTGCTGCAACGGTGTAGTCAGCTCCAAGGGCAGCAACGCCTGCAGCAACACAAGTCCCTACAACACCAACTTCTACATCTGCTGCAACAACGTCCTCAGCTCCAAGGGCAGCAACAACGCCTGCTGCAACACCAAGCCCTACAACACCGACTTCTACATCTGCTGCAACAACTTCCTCAGCTCCAAGGGCAGCAACAACGCCTATTGCAACACCACCCCTTACAACACAAGCTTCTACATCTGCTGCAACAACGTCCTCAGCTCCAAGTTAAGGCGCCCAAGATTGAGTGTACAATACGATGAAACTATTATCTCAACTTGCTTTTGATGGTTTGGAAAGGCATCATGTAATGATAATAAACATGGTAATATGGTGGTATCGTTTTCACATTGCTTACAGATGACGCTGGCTCTGGGAGAGCCAAAAGCGTTTAACCATTACATAATCAACATGATATGACATATGCGTGTTGTGATTGTTTTCCACTTACATCAATGCAAAAATTCTGCTGCAACTCAGTCAATTGCTGCTTACTTTATCAATGACCAAGGTATTTCGAATGCGATGCATGCGCATGTACTATTACGTAAAGTGTGACATGCGCTTATCAAGCATTGCAATGCAGTAGGCATAAGGTTGGCATAAGCGGCATGCACTGACAGGCTGTGCCGTGTATTTCAATAATCATTCTTGAACAGTCCGACCATGTTTAAGTTTGTATTCATGCAAGCTCTTGTTACCATATTGCAACATGAATTAGGCTATTTTATTGTTTTGACATTGTATGTCATGGTTCAACCGCAACATACAATGGCATAATAGTCTACAAGGTTTGTAGACTAATATCCAATTGGTGCTCATGCAATGCTGTCATTAGCATTATCAATGCAATTGCACGTCATTAGCTGTACTGAATAAGAAGTGCCATGCATTGCACGGCACTTGCTTGGCGTACAATGTGATGATATTGATATTCAACACATGTTGTCATGACGCTACTCAATAGTGACTACATGTCACGCCCAAAGGGCTGGCAAAAGTCACTCTCGGTTCCTTACTTATGTAGTAAGTAACAGGGACTAAGTGAGGATTCCGCATGTCAAGCTGTGTAGTGCTTGGCAGGTGTACTCATGCAGTCGTCCATGTCTCTAGGAGTCTAATAGGTTTGGGAACAGCTTAAGGTAGCTCAACTTCAATTTTAGGCAGCGTGCATGCACGCGGTTCGCCTCTGGCTAATGGTGGAGTTCGGGAGTCTTGGGTATGACGCCGCCGCTTCCACCCTAGTCCGCTCACTTGTAACTTACTGCCGACCGTCTCGTTGGGGTTTGCTTAAAGGAACTGTCGATGTCGGCCGCGGCCATAAGCCTTGCTTCCGATTGGTCGATGCTAGCAACTGCATTGATGGGTCTCATCACGATGATCACGCTGTCAGCCAACATTGGATCAGCTTCCAGTGATCCTGATGAACAGGTTGGAGTGCGCAAAGAGTGCGTTGAAAAGGTGCGTGTCGAGGGTCATCACCGAGAAATGTAGCGCTATGATATATATATACAAATGTTTATACCAAGACTCCATTATGTCATTCTTGTATATAGTGCTATTATATATTTCAATTTTATGTAAGCAAAACCTAGCATACTCAAGTTTAATTTGTATATATACATGCATATACATGTGCATGTACTTATGCACATTATATATGATAAATGTGTGCATCGTGGTAAATCTATAATGCATGCATAAGATTCCTGAATCGAGATGTCGCATGCACGATCGGCATCTTTACAAAACAACCGAGTGGCCGGATTTTTTTTTTTTTTTGAGCCCAACAAAGATTGCATGAAGCATAAGGACAAGAGTTCAGAGTGATACAACTACGTGCTAAAGGAAACTAGAGAATTACACTAACCATAGCGAACCAAAGACTGAGCATGGAAACGGAAGATGTCCCTAGTCTATCATATCTCAGTGACTGAAGAGAGCGCGAGGCGAGGGCAGGGTAGAGGTGAGCGTACAGAGTACCCCCCCGCTACCCCACGAAGAGGAGAAGGCAGAAAGAGCACCCTCCCTCTTGCCATCAGCAAGAGGGGTGGTAAGAACCGAGAGACACTTCTCTCGTGCTCGTAGACAAACAGCTTGGAGAATCCGGGCGCGAAGAACGCTAACAGGAACAGGTGTGCCATACCGGTTGGCACACCGGTAGCACCATATGATCCACAGAACAGTGGGGCGCATAGCCTGTCAGAGCGGTGAGAAAGCCTGCGGGGAGACCGCAGGACCCACCCCAAACAGCACTGAGCGAGGAGAAGTGACGAGGGAGGCCCCCATCCTGCCAAACACTGCGGAGAGACAAGACCAAGCGTAGGTGGCTGAAGAGCAAGAGAAAAACAAGTGCAATGTAGTCTCCATGCCAACCGCGTGACAAGAGAGGCACGAGGTGTCTGCATCCAAAAACTGGAGGCGCTCCCCCGTAAACAGAGCCTCCTGCGCTATCAACCAAAGCAACGTGCGTTGCTTTCCTACAACCGGTGCATTGTGCACCGTACGCCACACCTGCTGCCATGGAATGTCCGGAGACAGCAGCAGCCAATGTTTCGGCCCGGGCACCATTGCCACCGCTTTGCGCGTGAGGACATGATACCCCAACTTCGAAGTGCAATCCCATAGGGAGGACGCCACAAAGCCCGCTCCTGGCTGCAGCGTCCACCTCATAGCTTGCGGGTCGCAATGCACATCCGCAACAGGTGCTCCCCCTACTGCGAACCAACCGTGATGGCGGGCAGTAACCGGGAGAGACAGCCAGGCCGCTGAGCGAGGAGCATGACCTTTTCTCTAACGTGGAGGAGGAGGACGAACCCGCACTCGCCTGGCAGCTTGAAGGAAGAGCGAGCTACCTTCCACCCCTTCACCCAGCGTAGTACGCTCGGGGCCCACGAGAGGGAAGCGTGTGCCAACGCAGCGTGCTCCCTGCACATGGGAAACCAACAGCACTGCATCAATGCTGCCGGCAGGAGTGGGAGAAGCCCACCACTCATCGTGCACCGCAAGGCCCGGACCATCGTCCAGCAAGGCCCTCCACTCCGGTGGGACAGCAGACCAGAGCACATCCAGTCGTTGCTGCGTGAGCACCGGCACCCAGAAGAAGAGTTCCTCCGCGGTGTATGGCCTGCGGAGGAGAGGATCCCACAGGTCACACACACGGTGGAACCCTTCCCGAGCCCAGGGGCGGAACCAGCTCTTGGTAGCCCCCGAGCCAAGCACTTTGCCGTCCTGCATACAGAGGAGTCCGTTGTAGAACAAGTGCTGCGCCAGCACCTCCTCGTAGTTGGTGGGAGGAGCGCGCGAGGGAGGGGAAACCGCCTGCCACGCTCGGAAAATAGCACGCCAGTGGCGGGCTACGCGTGCATGGACAGGCAAGCTGGTGGAGAGCAAGGCAGCGCCGGGTGGGAGCCATAAAGTGGAAGGCTCCCGTGCGTCCGATGCCCACACCGCGAGCTGCTGATACCCCATGACCTTCCACGGTGCCCACGTCGGGTTAGCCAGCCGGACAGCCCACCTCGCCAGCAAAGCTTGCGATTGCAACGTGGGATCCAAGATCCCAAGACCCCCCTCGGACTTCGGGAGGCAAACAACAGCCCAGCGCACCTTCCCACGTGTGGGGATCCCGTCCAGGCCAGCAGAGGAAGACCACAGAAAAGAGGTGCACTCCTTGCGCAGCTGCTTCAGCACGGAGGAGGCCGGGGAAGCCACTGCCGCGATGTACCACATGCACGCGAGCACGGACTGATTGAGCACCAGCGCCTTGCCAACAAGCGAAAGGTAATGTCCCTTCCACATGTGCATGCGCTTCCTCATCTTGTCAAGCACAGCCTCGAAGAGCTGAGGCTGTTGGAGAGACAACCCCATGGGGACGCCGAGCAACGAGGCGGAGGCCCCCTCCTGCAGCCACTTCACCCCCCATGCGGGAGCAGGTTGGGAGGTAGCTGCGCCCAAAAGGATGCCCACCGACTTGTGCAGCTGAGTTGCGAGTCGGAGGCGAGACAATACAAGCGCGTGATTGACGAGAAGGCCTCGATCGCTGAGGGGGAGGTCTCGAGCAAAACAGCCGTATCATCAGCAAATGCAAAGTAGCGAACCTCGTCGTAATCTCCTGCGTGCGGTAGATCATCCGAGGGAAGAACCAGGCCTTTAATGGCCGGGTGACTCTTGAGCATGCTGCCTAACGCTTCACTAGCGATGACAAACAAGGCAGGGGCCATCGGACAGCCCTGCCTCACACTCCGCTGCAAGTGGAACTCCTCTGAGAGAAAGCCATTCACCATAACGGAGCTGCTGCCACCACCATTGAGCGTGCGTATCCAACCCCGAAAGGTGTGGCCGAAGCCCAAAGCCTGCATCACTCTGTCCAGGAAGTCCCAGTCGAGGCGATCAAAGGCTTTCTCGAAGTCCAACAAGAGGAGGGCGACCTCTTCTTGCGTAGCATCCGCACAATGAATGGCATCGAGTGCGGTGAGCAAGTTGTCCAAGATGTACCTGTGTTTGACAAAGCTCGTCTGTTCCTCGGAGAGGATGTTCGGAAGCAAGGGGGACATACGCAAAGCAAAGGCCTTCGCTAGGATTTTGTAGTGTAGAGACAGTAGCGTGATAGGACGCCAGTTGCGCAAGTCGGACAGTGCACCCTTCTTGTGCAGCAACGTGAGGACCCCCGCCCACTGAGAACAACCCATACGAGACCGCTGCAACACCACGTGGCAGTATGCAGTGTAGTCCTATCACCGGCCACATGTGCAACCAAAAGGCTGCAGTGAGGCCATCCCTCCCCGGGCTCTTGTGAAGGTTCATCGCCCGAATAGCTGCGTGGAGCTCCGAGCTGGTCACTGGTGAGTCGAGCCGCGCTCCCTCTTCCGCCAACAGCAAGGGTTCCACCGCTCGCAGGCATTCCTCCACAGCAGCGGACTTGGCAACCTGGTCCACTTGCAAGGAGGTGTACAGCTGCGCATAAAAGTCCCGCGTGGCCGCGAGGAGATCCGATTGCTCGCTTAGCGGGGGATTGTGAGGGACCGTCGTGTGATTAAGCTCCGGCATCGGGGAAGAGAGTCTGTCTGCCCGCCCCTTGGCAAAGAAAGAGCTGCTCATCCTCTCCCCCTCCAGCCTCCAACGCGAAGAAAAGCGGATGAAAGAGCCTTCCACCGCCCGAGTTTCCAACGCCCGCAAGGAGGATTGTAGGCGCAGGCCTTCTTCTTGCCAACGTGCGTCTTCCGGAGACAGGCATAATGCCTGCTCGTTGGCATGCAGCAGGAGGCGAAGGTTGTTCTCGTCCCTTCCTCGCTCCGCCTTCCTCCGCGTAGCATGCTGCTTGGCGAGCATCGCCAAGGAGTCAAGGCCGGCCTCGAACCACTCAACGCGCTGGGCCGGGGGCGGGTGCTGAGCTTGATGATGAGACCAAAGTTCTTCCGCGTCCGAGCAGAAAGAGGGATCCTTAAGCAAGGAGGGGTCGAACTTTCAATACCCCGGCCCTCGTGGGACCGAAGCGGGTGAGTGCAGGCTGAGAAGGACGGGTTTGTGGTCTGACAACGTCTCCCCCATGCGTACCTCGGCTTGCACAGTGAGCGTGCGCATGTCGATGCTCATATACAGCCGGTCGAGCCTGGCAGCCCTGCGTGCAGCACCCAGGCGGGCGTTGCACCACGAGTGGCTGACGTCCTCCGGGTGAAGAGCCCGGAACGTATCTTCCACCTCCAGTCCGTCCGCGAGCTCAGCGAATGAGGCAGGGGAGAACGCGGACACGTCCGAGGAGCTGTGCGAGCGGTCCAACCGCGCGTCCTCGACAAAGTTTCAGTCCCCCCCCAGCACGCGCCAATCCGCGGGGGGGAGGAAACTAGAGAGCTCCGAGAAGAAGGAAGATCTCTCCGAGGAAGTGTTGGGCGCGTATATTGAAGCCAGGAGGAGGAGCTTTCCTTCCCAGCGCACGCGCACCCAGCAGCAGCGAGAAGCCACGCAAACTCCGGAGTCTAACACCCTTTGTTTCCAGCTCGAGGGGAAGAGGATTGCCCCCCCACC
>RHPI01000575.1:130783-144688 GCA_009103225.1 Chlorokybus atmophyticus
CCCCCCCCCCCGACTGCCCTCCGCAGGCGCCCACACCGAACCCCCTTTCCAGAAGCGTTGCAGCCACTGGGAGTCCGACGAGGCATCAAGTTTGGTTTCCTGAAGAAGTAGGAACATGTTGTCCCCTTCCTCCCATTCTCTTACGCGACGCGCTAGGGTCGAGCGTTTGCTGCGCCCGAGATAAGACGCAGCGCCCCCCAAACCCCGCACGTTCCAGGCACACACTGTGAGTGCGGCCTTCATGGTAAGAGAAGAAGGTCGTCCTCGTGGGGAAGGCCGAGCAGCTCCGAGAGGAAGATGTCGCCCCAGTCCACGGCTGCCCACTGCAGGGCGTCAATCAGCGTGGTATCTGCGTTGCGGGGGAGGGGGAGCAGCTGTGTGAGGCCTGTCTCCGCAGCAACCGAAGAGCGGAAGCCACGATGGGGCCCACCAATGCATCCACCCCACCCGCCACGCCATGAAGTTTGCGGACATTGGCCCACACCACGTCCCCTTCCCCCGTGGCGTGGAAGGAGTCCGGGAGGGTGACCACCCACACCTTGCATTGCGGCACCCCCTCGTCCTGCAGGAGGAGCGACAATGAGCTGGAGGCCGCTTCCCACTCCTCCCATGGCACATCCAGGGGCAGTTGAAGCGCTCCCGCTGCCAAGGTGCGCAACTGCGGTTCCGAGGCTGTCTCCTCCGAGCCAGCCAAAGCGAAGGGCACGGGAGACAGCTGCGGGCTGTCTCCCGTGCCCTTCTACCCAAGCCCAACCACCATTCCCCTTCATGGCAGCGCAGCACAGCCATGATGGCACGCACCGCGCGAGGGGGTGGCGCCTTCTCCGGGGAGCGAAAGCGAGTGCGCAGCGCAGGCTGCAAGTGCACCGGACTGGGCGGAGCGTCTGCTGCTGCGTGCAACACCGGCTTGGGTGGAGAGAACAACCTCTTCACCACGGACAGCCTCGGAAGCGTGCCGGCCGAGGAAGAGGAGGGGTCCGTCAGCAGCGGGGAAGTGGGCTGCTGCTGAGCTGACTGCCAGGCCTGGAAGGCCGCCAGGAGCATGAACCCCAGCGTCGCCGTGCGCCCCGCTGCGCTCGTGCGTAGGCCCTCCTCCCACTCCGCGATGGAAGCCCAACGTTGCTCGAGGCCGAGGGGCTGAGTGTGGGAGCCATCCTCCGGGACAACAATCAGCAGGTAGAGCTTGACCCGTCGTGTGCCCTTGCCCCGGACAGCGGCAATGTTGGAGAGCGCGGCCGACAACGCCAACTCCTCCGTTGTCGTGTTCAGCGGGTAGCCGATGGAGAGGAGTGTCTCCCTCAGCTGTGCACAGAACCATGACTCGGTGGGGGGAGAGGCAGCGAGAGGGGGAGGGAGCTTCTCCACCCGCATACCCGAGCTTCGCCCCACATCCGAGAGTAGCACTTTGGCCTTGCCTTCGGCGTACCCGCGCGCGTGGAGATGGCTCCCAACCACCGGCACCACATACACCGTGTCGAAGACGCCCTCCCCCACATCCACCCCGAGAGAATGGAGCAGTGGAGAGAGCACCTCGGAGAGAACAGGTGCGGGGGGGTCCTGGGGACGGGCCTCAGGCTCCGCCAGCTGTTGTTCTTCCTCCAACATGTCACACCATTGACGGGACGGGCTGTCCCCCTGCAATGCGGGGAGGAGCCAGTCCGCAACGGAAGGCTGCGCACCAGCTGCAGGCGGGGAGGAGGGAGGTGCAGACGACGAGGCAACTTGGCGCTTGCCCTTGCGTTGCGCCTGCTGCCAGCCCTCCTTCTCCTCCTCCGCGGGCGCCACGAGCATGGCCTCTGATACCTCCCGCTGCGCAGGCAGACGCGGACGGGGAGCTAGCTGGTTCGTCGTGCGCTCGGATGCAGAGCGCCTGGTGTCCTCTCGCCTCTCCGCTGCATGTGTGGCAACAGTGGGAGGGGGGAGGGGAGGTGCTGCTGCTGCGGGAAGAACTGACGGGGCAGTCGAAGCAGCTTGTCCAGCTGCGCGCGCGCGAGGGCAGCGTGCACGAACATGGCCAGGCTGCTTGCACAAGAAGCAGGTGGGAGGAGTGGCAGATGTCACCACGTCCACCGTGTATGTGAGCCAGCTGTCCGCTTGCTTCACGCGGAATGCAAGCTTCTTGGGAATCACCGCCTCGGGCGTGGAAGGAAGCGGTAGCGTGTGCTCGAAGTTTCGAAGAGCGGAACCTCTCCTGTCTGAGCGTTCGGGAGAGCCTCGCCCAGCACCCCTAGCTGCTGCACGGCTGCCCGGATGAAGGGGAGAAGCTCCGGCCTCATGCCCAAGAAGGAGATCCAGAAGCGGGAAGGGGAGGCCTCCTCCCACCGATGCACACGAACGGTCTTGTGGCTGCACGGAGGAAGAAGGTTGCGCTTGGCAAGGGAAAGGACGTGCTCCGCACCTGCCACGGATGTGAACACGCATTGCACATCCCCGGTTCCGGCAATTGGATGCACCGAGGACAACAAGCTAGCCTGCTGCCCCTCCGAGCACACCGCTTGCAACCAAGCAAGCCGCACACTCGTAGCTGATGTGAGAGATGCGGCGAAAGGAAAAGTAAAGACGAGTGCGCGCGAGCGGAGCACGCACAACCAGTCCTCAAACAGTGGGGAAGCTACCGTGATCTCTAAGCATTCAGCAGGCCCCTCCAGAGAAGGGGTGACTAGCAAAGAGCCAGGGCAACCCGACACAACCGTAGCTAGGCACTCAGCTGTGGGAGGAGGGGCCTCTTGCGAAGCCCTGGAAAGCGTGGTAGACAAGCCCGGGGCAGGACGGCCAGCAGGGTGCCGTGGGTCTCCTGCGCTCCAGGCGCCTCCGGCCACCTCAAGCGAGGCGGTGGCCTGGGGCAGCCCCTCCCCTTGAAGGGGGGGAGGGGAAGGCTGAGCTGGCTGAGCCGGTAGAGGGGAGGCAGGCGCAGCAAGCATGGCCTCCGCGCTGTCCATCTCCTCAGTCATGTTGACCAGGGTTGACCAACCCAAAGATAGATTTGCTACAAAGGGCGGCGGGGTGGCCAGGTCAGGGGCAGGACCCCATCCCCAACCACCCCCCCAACGACGTGAAAGCTCCCCCCCCCTCCCAAGCTACTCCGCCGCCGCCGCCGATCACTAGGCTCCCGTTGTTCGTCCGCCAGCGGCCGGATGTTGGTACTTGCAGCTGCGCCAATCAGAGAGTTGCATCGCTTCTGCCGTGGTAAACGGGGCCGTTAACCGTCAACCACCGCTGGCTTGCGGTGCGCATCACCCTTGGTTTTGCACAAAAGTCCGTACTCACGCGCATTTTGCGCAAAAAAATACAGGTTTCTAACGCACGCCGCCCTCATAGAACGGCCGCATAGGGCCGCTTGCCCCGATTGCCAGCGCTTCGATCAAAATTTCACGTCGGTCAAAAGGCGAGAGAACGATTAGGGCTTAGCCCTAGGGGGGGTTAGGGTTATCGCCAGGTGACAGAGCCGACACCCGCGTGCCCGAGTCTTTAAAGTCTGCAGACTCTGCAGAGCCTGCGCCTAAGCCTTCAGGGCTACGGATTAGGCCTAGCCACACGCGCGCTGTCTCGTGGTGCTTGCAAGCGGCGTGAATGCTGCGGCGGATGCAGAGGATTTGTCGAGTAGAGTAGTAGCACACAAGCCACACCTCTGCATGGGGCGGCTCCGACGTCGCGGCGGCGGCGGCGGCGGCGCTGTGCACGTCTTGGTGGCCGTGTTTGCTTTGACCTAACCAGGATTTCCAAAGAGCTCGCCAGGTTCCCAACGCGGTGAGGGCCCGTTGGCCGGCACACAGCACCCACTGGCAACTTGCCAGCAACTACTGTCCCAGCATTCGTCAGTTTGGCAAGAGACTCAGGCGAGCACTGCATGCAATGCTCGCCTGAGTCTCCTCTTGGGCAAAAGGCTGCGTTGGCCTCTCTTGTTAATCAGCAGTTGCGTGTTGTCCCCAACTAGAACGCCGCGTCTCACGCGGTTCCTGCTGCATGCCGCTGCCTGAGGTGCAGGCTGCCCAACATCACACAACCAGATGCATGTGAACTTCGTCACGCACACTCTGAGGAGGAGCGTCATTGAGCGCACGGTCGTGGCTGCAGAGTACTCACACATGGACAGGCCTGTGTATCCATGTTGGCATGTGCCGTGCACATGCATTGCCCCCTCATGTTGGTTGACCGGGTGTCGCGTGCACACCGCAGGACTGCTAGTGACGCAAACCAGCCACTTGCGTGAGAAACGCATCAACGACAAGTTGATCGCTTGACAAGAGCGCCAGCTCACCCACCCGCTCCAGATCTAACCATGCTTCGTGCTGCTCGTCCTCATCCCCTCTTGCTCCGCCTCCTCCTTGTTCTGGTCGTTGTCCACCTCGCCGGTGCCTCTACTGCAAGCGGGGAGCGCGCACCGAGGAGGGCGCTGCTGCTGGCTGGAGGGAGTGGCGGTCATAATGATGAGGTGTTGAGCAGGACCGCGGGTGGCGTGCCGTGCTACGAAGGCCGCCCGCTGCCCAACCTCTTCCTCATTGGTGGGCAGAAGTGTGGCTCCACCACTCTCTGGGGCTATTTTGTCAGATGTGTGCTTGAAACGCGCAACGCTGACAGCGCGGCCTGACATTGACACACTTCATGTGCTTCTGCAGTGAAGCCTTTGGCAAGGGAGCGGTAAGCCCTTTGGCGTGTTTGAGATGCTTCAAGATGTGTACTAACTGAGGCCACGCACAACACACGCACGCACAGCATTGGTGTGTGTGTGTGTGTGTGTGTGTGTGCTTCAAATCAATCAAGCAGGTTTTCAAGTACGAAAAAGAGCTTCGCTTTTTACAACAACGGCTGTTGCCGCAAAGAACACCGGATTTTTTGGCAGAGTACTCAAAGATCTACCCCCGGTGCTCTGACAGCCGCCTCGCAGATGGGGTAAGAGCTGATATTGTCAACAAGGATGCTCTAATGCACTTGTCGTTTCAACATCAGCATGCAAAAGCCCAACCGTGACGTGCACACCCTTGTGTATGCACTCGCTTGTGGCCCGTGCATGCCGCACTACATATACATACATATAGACCGCGCACGCAAGCAACTACATAGATTAGCACAGGCATATGCCCGTGCTCACATGCACACACACATGCACTAACATACACGCATATGCAGAGGGTGCGTTACGTGACGGACAGCACACCGATTTATCTGCTCTTGCTAAACACACCGATGCACATTGGCCAGCACTACTCCCGTTACGGGCTCGACGCAGAACTCAAGTTTATGGTCAGTCCTGACCTGTGTGACTTGTGTGACCTGTTTATATTTACGGTTTATGGTTTAGGTCTCCCTGCGCGACCCCGTCGAACGCACCCTCTCATGGTTTGGGCACACTGGCCGAATTACATATCACATCCCGTGCCACGTTGAATTTGATCCATGGGCCCAACAGGCCCTGGCCGAGGCCCGCACCTGCATGGCCGCACGCCAACATCTGCCCAAGCCACGGGTGCTTCAGCTCGTGCATCGATTTGTACGACATGCACTGCCTGCATTGAAAGAGATTTTGATCAGCGGTTGTGTGCAGGTTTATGAGGAGTGTCGGCCTTCTATTCTGTTGGACTCATGGTATGCCGTTCAGTTGAACTTGTGGTGGAGGCTCTTCCCACCTCAGAGGCAATTTCTCATCGTGGACTTCCACAAGTTAGTGTACCAGCGCGAGGCCACTATCGTGCGCATGCTCGACTTCCTCGGGATCGAGTACGAGCTCCCGCTCCCGGACCTAGAAGTGCACAACAACCCCATGTCCAGTCACGATGTCTGCGCCATGCCAACCATGTCGAACGAGACGCGTGCAATGTTGGTGGAGTTCTTTCAACCGCTCAATGAGCAGTTGAAGTCGTTGTTCGAGCGGTATGGTGTATCTAAATGGTTGCCAGAGTTTGTGTAACCGAGAGTATGTGGGTGAGGCGGGACGGCAAGATGAGCAACTCAAACGGGAGAGGATGCGGGAAGACGGTAAACACTTGGACAGCAATGAGGAGGATTTGGAGCTTGTGGAGCAGGGTTTAAAGCTTGAGGAGGATGCTAATGATACCGATATGTATGAGTATGACGACGCCCCATAGATAGCAAGGATTTGTGAAACTTGACCGGTTGTGTAGTATTGTTGTTTGCATAAGCACTGAAGTAGCATCTAAAATATGTGCATATGTGTTTTGTAAGTTTTTTATGTCTCTGTGCGCACAATCAAGTATAGGTCTACGCGGTGTAAGAACCAATGAGTGTAGAGACAGCAGCAGCGTTGGTTATAATGTCCAATATTGTGTCATAATAATGTTGTTGCTAAAATTGCGTACAGTAATCATGATGTACCAAGTCACTATGCGGTTCAATTTATTAGCTAACCTGGGCCCGGAACGAGGACGCCAAAGGGAGGTTAACTTTTGCAGTTGGAGAGCTGGCGTGCTAATGAGGCGTGCTACGCAGTGTCTGCCGCAGGAGGGGCAAATGCAAGAGCAAGGGCGAAGGCCGTGACAGCGTCATTGCATCGCCATAGTCCTTCGAGGACTCCTTGTCTCTTAGCACCGAGGCCACGAAGGGGGTGGTGGTGATTATGGTGCCAGCAGTGCTGCTACCAGTGTCAGTCTTTCAAGCAGCGGTGGTTGTGCGTGTACGCAAGACCACTCCTGGAGCAAGAGGCAGCGCAGATGGTGCTCCCAACCCTTCGGCAGCGAACCTGACATGACTCTGGCAGAGCCGAAATGGACGCAGTCGCTTGTCTTCAAGAAGATTGTGGGCAATGGCGACCTCGTGCCACACAGCTGCGGTGACGTCATCTAGGTAGTCCGCGGCAAGGACAAACTTTTGGTGTCATTCCATTGGTTTTTGGCTCGATGCTTCACGGTCAAGATGATGGAGTTAAAGCAGTGTATCAAGTTCCGCAAAGAGATAGCTCCTGCAGCGCCGATGAAGACCAACCTTCTGTTGCTGTTGCGATTGCCAATCGCAACTGCCCCTTCAGACGGCCTAAAGGGCAGCCGTATCTTCTTCGCTATTGGAGCTGACAACGCGGTTGAAAGGAAGCCAATAACTTACAGCAGTGGGTGCGTCACCAATTTGAGTGTACATGAAGTTAGTGCAGAGGTTGTTTTGATTAATGCAGTATTCATGTTAAATCAATCGTGATTAAACTTCATACGCATTTTATATGAAGGTCACAATAGCACATAATAGTTTTTATTGATGCAGTATCAAATCCATACACTTCACATGGATTCAACGTAATATCACTTCATGTTGATTCATGTGGAAACGATAGCAATGTGCGCTCATGTCCGTGGCATGCATATAACATATAACCGTTATATAACTTGAAGTCTTTTCATGCAATGCACACATAGTAAATACTTGATATAGGCAGCATGATCAGCAACAAGTAGCAATGCAAGGTGCATGCATGTTACCATCACGTACACCTTGCTGCTATCACATACAACATATCGCTACTCGCTGAACTGTACAACCTCTAGGGACATAAGCTAACTAAATATCAGCCATATTATCACACATGCCGCCAACGCCTTCATTAGCGCCCTCGTGCGCCACCGCCCGCCATTAACCCTGTCAAGTCTTTCAAACCTCACCATTGAAGCGAACTCTGCGCCGGCATGTGAAGGCTGGCCCAAGTGGCGTCCACAACTACACCTTGTACCAGGCATCAATGGGTGCGGTGTGTTGGCAAGAAGACTCGGTGCAAGAACAAGTGGTCCTTAAGATCATCGTTCCAGCACGTCGTGGCAGCAGCACCACTGGGGGGCACTGGACATTATTGTACACTAGCTGCAACCACCCCGTCGGTGCCGGCATCAAGCCCTCGACCCCTTTGTGCATGGCATTTGCGAGCCGCGCTAAGCAAAACACGGCTGTCATCAGACGCTTCTACGGCAACCGCACCATTGCAGAGACCCATGCTCAAAGTCGACAGTGTAATAAATTACCTGACGGGAAATGTTCATCGTATCACGATCACGTTTATTTATGATGCAAGCAAATCTCTTCGTAAGGAAGACTGCGACGGCGCTGCTCAACGCTTTCACATTACCGTATGCGCAGTGCCCTTCCGCCATCAGGCTCATGTTTCGCCACGCTCTGTACCACGGCGTAAATCTTGACCAGGGTCTCTCTCTCTCTCTCTCTCTCTCTCTCTCTCTCTCTCTCTCTCTGTGTGTCTCTCTTTGTGAGGTGGGGAGGGGCGCGGGGGGGGGGCCCAGCACCCCTAGCTGCTGCACGGCTGCCCGGATGAAGGGGAGAAGCTCCGGCCTCATGCCCAGGAAGGAGATCCAGAAGCGGGAAGGCGAGGCCTCCTCCCACCGATGCACACGAACAGTCTTGTGGCTGCACGGAGGAAGAAGGTTGCGCTTGGCAAGGGAAAGGACGTGCTCCGCACCTGCCACGGATGTGAACACGCATTGCACATCCCCGGTTCCGGCAATTGGATGCACCGAGGACAACAAGCTAGCCGGCTGCCCCTCCGAGCACACCGCTTGCAACCAAGCAAGCCGCACACTTGTAGCTGATGTGAGTGATGCGGCGAAAGGAAAAGTAAAGACGAGTGCGCGCGAGCGGAGCACGCACAACCAGTCCTCAAACAGTGGGGAAGCTACCGTGATCTCTAAGCATTCAGCAGGCCCCTCCAGAGAAGGGGTGACTAGCAAAGAGCCAGGGCAACCCGACACAACTGTAGCTAGGCACTCAGCTGTGGGAGGAGGGGCCTCTTGCGAAGCCCTGGAAAGCGTGGTAGACAAGCCCGGGGCAGGACGGCCAGCAGGGCGCCGTGGGTCTCCTGCGCTCCAGGCGCCTCCGGCCACCTCAAGCGAGGCGGTGGCCTGGGGCAGCCCCTCCCCTTGAAGGGGGGGAGGGGAAGGCTGAGCTGGCTGAGCCGGTAGAGGGGAGGCAAGCGCAGCAAGCATGGCCTCCGCGCTGTCTATCTCCTCAGCCATGTTGACCAGGGTTGACCAACCCAAAAATAGGTTTGCTACAAAGGGCGGCGAGGTGGCCAGGTCAGGGGTAGGACCGCAGCCCCAACCACCCCCCCAACGACGTGAAAGCTCCCCCCCCCTCCCAAGCTACTCCGCCGCCGCCGCCGATCACTAGGCTCCCGTTGTTCGTCCGCCAGCGGCCGGATGTTGGTACTTGCAGCTGCGCCAATCAGAGAGTTGCATCGCTTCTGCCGTGGTAAACGGGGCCGTTAACCGTCAACCACCGCTGGCTTGCGGTGCGCATCACCCTTGGTTTTGCACAAAAGTCCGTACTCACGCGCATTTTGCGCAAAAAAATACAGGTTTCTAACGCACGCCGCCCTCATAGAACGGCCGCATAGGGCCGCTTGCCCCGATTGCCAGCGCTTCGATCAAAATTTCACGTCGGTCAAAAGGCGAGAGAACGATTAGGGCTTAGCCCTAGGGGGGGTTAGGGTTATCGCCAGGTGACAGAGCCGACACCCGCGTGCCCGAGTCTTTAAAGTCTGCAGACTCTGCAGAGCCTGCGCCTAAGCCTTCAGGGCTACGGATTAGGCCTAGCCACACGCGCGCTGTCTCGTGGTGCTTGCAAGCGGCGTGAATGCTGCGGCGGATGCAGAGGATTTGTCGAGTAGAGTAGTAGCACACAAGCCACACCTCTGCATGGGGCGGCTCCGACGTCGCGGCGGCGGCGGCGGCGGCGCTGTGCACGTCTTGGTGGCCGTGTTTGCTTTGACCTAACCAGGATTTCCAAAGAGCTCGCCAGGTTCCCAACGCGGTGAGGGCCCGTTGGCCGGCACACAGCACCCACTGGCAACTTGCCAGCAACTACTGTCCCAGCATTCGTCAGTTTGGCAAGAGACTCAGGCGAGCACTGCATGCAATGCTCGCCTGAGTCTCCTCTTGGGCAAAAGGCTGCGTTGGCCTCTCTTGTTAATCAGCAGTTGCGTGTTGTCCCCAACTAGAACGCCGCGTCTCACGCGGTTCCTGCTGCATGCCGCTGCCTGAGGTGCAGGCTGCCCAACATCACACAACCAGATGCATGTGAACTTCGTCACGCACACTCTGAGGAGGAGCGTCATTGAGCGCACGGTCGTGGCTGCAGAGTACTCACACATGGACAGGCCTGTGTATCCATGTTGGCATGTGCCGTGCACATGCATTGCCCCCTCATGTTGGTTGACCGGGTGTCGCGTGCACACCGCAGGACTGCTAGTGACGCAAACCAGCCACTTGCGTGAGAAACGCATCAACGACAAGTTGATCGCTTGACAAGAGCGCCAGCTCACCCACCCGCTCCAGATCTAACCATGCTTCGTGCTGCTCGTCCTCATCCCCTCTTGCTCCGCCTCCTCCTTGTTCTGGTCGTTGTCCACCTCGCCGGTGCCTCTACTGCAAGCGGGGAGCGCGCACCGAGGAGGGCGCTGCTGCTGGCTGGAGGGAGTGGCGGTCATAATGATGAGGTGTTGAGCAGGACCGCGGGTGGCGTGCCGTGCTACGAAGGCCGCCCGCTGCCCAACCTCTTCCTCATTGGTGGGCAGAAGTGTGGCTCCACCACTCTCTGGGGCTATTTTGTCAGATGTGTGCTTGAAACGCGCAACGCTGACAGCGCGGCCTGACATTGACACACTTCATGTGCTTCTGCAGTGAAGCCTTTGGCAAGGGAGCGGTAAGCCCTTTGGCGTGTTTGAGATGCTTCAAGATGTGTACTAACTGAGGCCACGCACAACACACGCACGCACAGCATTGGTGTGTGTGTGTGTGTGTGTGTGTGTGCTTCAAATCAATCAAGCAGGTTTTCAAGTACGAAAAAGAGCTTCGCTTTTTACAACAACGGCTGTTGCCGCAAAGAACACCGGATTTTTTGGCAGAGTACTCAAAGATCTACCCCCGGTGCTCTGACAGCCGCCTCGCAGATGGGGTAAGAGCTGATATTGTCAACAAGGATGCTCTAATGCACTTGTCGTTTCAACATCAGCATGCAAAAGCCCAACCGTGACGTGCACACCCTTGTGTATGCACTCGCTTGTGGCCCGTGCATGCCGCACTACATATACATACATATAGACCGCGCACGCAAGCAACTACATAGATTAGCACAGGCATATGCCCGTGCTCACATGCACACACACATGCACTAACATACACGCATATGCAGAGGGTGCGTTACGTG
The DNA here is from genome assembly GCA_009103225.1 of Chlorokybus atmophyticus. NCBI lineage: Eukaryota > Viridiplantae > Streptophyta > Chlorokybophyceae > Chlorokybales > Chlorokybaceae > Chlorokybus > Chlorokybus atmophyticus. The sequence continues at coordinate 141,932 of RHPI01000575.1, forward strand.
ACGGACAGCACACCGATTTATCTGCTCTTGCTAAACACACCGATGCACATTGGCCAGCACTACTCCCGTTACGGGCTCGACGCAGAACTCAAGTTTATGGTCAGTCCTGACCTGTGTGACTTGTGTGACCTGTTTATATTTACGGTTTATGGTTTAGGTCTCCCTGCGCGACCCCGTCGAACGCACCCTCTCATGGTTTGGGCACACTGGCCGAATTACATATCACATCCCGTGCCACGTTGAATTTGATCCATGGGCCCAACAGGCCCTGGCCGAGGCCCGCACCTGCATGGCCGCACGCCAACATCTGCCCAAGCCACGGGTGCTTCAGCTCGTGCATCGATTTGTACGACATGCACTGCCTGCATTGAAAGAGATTTTGATCAGCGGTTGTGTGCAGGTTTATGAGGAGTGTCGGCCTTCTATTCTGTTGGACTCATGGTATGCCGTTCAGTTGAACTTGTGGTGGAGGCTCTTCCCACCTCAGAGGCAATTTCTCATCGTGGACTTCCACAAGTTAGTGTACCAGCGCGAGGCCACTATCGTGCGCATGCTCGACTTCCTCGGGATCGAGTACGAGCTCCCGCTCCCGGACCTAGAAGTGCACAACAACCCCATGTCCAGTCACGATGTCTGCGCCATGCCAACCATGTCGAACGAGACGCGTGCAATGTTGGTGGAGTTCTTTCAACCGCTCAATGAGCAGTTGAAGTCGTTGTTCGAGCGGTATGGTGTATCTAAATGGTTGCCAGAGTTTGTGTAACCGAGAGTATGTGGGTGAGGCGGGACGGCAAGATGAGCAACTCAAACGGGAGAGGATGCGGGAAGACGGTAAACACTTGGACAGCAATGAGGAGGATTTGGAGCTTGTGGAGCAGGGTTTAAAGCTTGAGGAGGATGCTAATGATACCGATATGTATGAGTATGACGACGCCCCATAGATAGCAAGGATTTGTGAAACTTGACCGGTTGTGTAGTATTGTTGTTTGCATAAGCACTGAAGTAGCATCTAAAATATGTGCATATGTGTTTTGTAAGTTTTTTATGTCTCTGTGCGCACAATCAAGTATAGGTCTACGCGGTGTAAGAACCAATGAGTGTAGAGACAGCAGCAGCGTTGGTTATAATGTCCAATATTGTGTCATAATAATGTTGTTGCTAAAATTGCGTACAGTAATCATGATGTACCAAGTCACTATGCGGTTCAATTTATTAGCTAACCTGGGCCCGGAACGAGGACGCCAAAGGGAGGTTAACTTTTGCAGTTGGAGAGCTGGCGTGCTAATGAGGCGTGCTACGCAGTGTCTGCCGCAGGAGGGGCAAATGCAAGAGCAAGGGCGAAGGCCGTGACAGCGTCATTGCATCGCCATAGTCCTTCGAGGACTCCTTGTCTCTTAGCACCGAGGCCACGAAGGGGGTGGTGGTGATTATGGTGCCAGCAGTGCTGCTACCAGTGTCAGTCTTTCAAGCAGCGGTGGTTGTGCGTGTACGCAAGACCACTCCTGGAGCAAGAGGCAGCGCAGATGGTGCTCCCAACCCTTCGGCAGCGAACCTGACATGACTCTGGCAGAGCCGAAATGGACGCAGTCGCTTGTCTTCAAGAAGATTGTGGGCAATGGCGACCTCGTGCCACACAGCTGCGGTGACGTCATCTAGGTAGTCCGCGGCAAGGACAAACTTTTGGTGTCATTCCATTGGTTTTTGGCTCGATGCTTCACGGTCAAGATGATGGAGTTAAAGCAGTGTATCAAGTTCCGCAAAGAGATAGCTCCTGCAGCGCCGATGAAGACCAACCTTCTGTTGCTGTTGCGATTGCCAATCGCAACTGCCCCTTCAGACGGCCTAAAGGGCAGCCGTATCTTCTTCGCTATTGGAGCTGACAACGCGGTTGAAAGGAAGCCAATAACTTACAGCAGTGGGTGCGTCACCAATTTGAGTGTACATGAAGTTAGTGCAGAGGTTGTTTTGATTAATGCAGTATTCATGTTAAATCAATCGTGATTAAACTTCATACGCATTTTATATGAAGGTCACAATAGCACATAATAGTTTTTATTGATGCAGTATCAAATCCATACACTTCACATGGATTCAACGTAATATCACTTCATGTTGATTCATGTGGAAACGATAGCAATGTGCGCTCATGTCCGTGGCATGCATATAACATATAACCGTTATATAACTTGAAGTCTTTTCATGCAATGCACACATAGTAAATACTTGATATAGGCAGCATGATCAGCAACAAGTAGCAATGCAAGGTGCATGCATGTTACCATCACGTACACCTTGCTGCTATCACATACAACATATCGCTACTCGCTGAACTGTACAACCTCTAGGGACATAAGCTAACTAAATATCAGCCATATTATCACACATGCCGCCAACGCCTTCATTAGCGCCCTCGTGCGCCACCGCCCGCCATTAANACGTTCGTCGCGGTGGATGTACCCTATCACGCGTCATAAATCGTGGAACGCTTGTAAACCCAAGTAGCATACCAATGAGCACTATATGTTGTTTGAAGATGGAGAATGTTGTTGGTGAATTTAATGCCTATATATTGTCTTACGCTTGTGCAATTGATCAAAGTGGGTCAATATGCCTTTTGTTTTGCTGTTATACAAATCTTGCCATCAGCAAACATAGTAGAAGTTACTTGTTTATGGTCAACCATAACTTGTGGTTGGTTTTGATAGGAGGGAGAAATGGTAATATTTATTTGATATCAATTGTCGTCGAATATCCCCC
>RHPI01000575.1:144866-159298 GCA_009103225.1 Chlorokybus atmophyticus
CCCCCCTTAGGACTAACACCCTCCATTAAGTTTGGTGGTGGTGGTTGGTGGACACCTCCCTTGTACACTCATTTCGTCTTTTTTTACAACACCCCCCATGATTTAGCGGTGTCATGCCATGAGCACTCGTTGCCACGAGCACTTGACACAATTAGCGTTGTACTGAGCACATCATTGAGAGATACAAGCATTCATGCGCACACGCACCAGTGGGGGCTATTTTCAACAAGTAGAGGATGCTCTGTGCATACATATACACTCAACCGTATGTACACCTATGCAAGATGAGGGAAACTATGCCATAGCCCGTCCGTGGCGCTCTTGTGACTGAAGAGCGGACCATTTTGCCAACACGCAGGGTAGCAACCTCGCAGACATTTTCTCTGACCACACCACGGGTCGAGCTTTCATGCGACACCGATAGAAATGGTTCCCCAACAGTCTAACTTTGACCACAACCTGATTGAAAAACTACCTCTAAATCAATTGGAAATTTGGTGGCAACCGAGGTATTGATTTCTCTCTTTTTCTGTTTTAGTCACAACTCAGTTTGGTATCTAGCGGCCATCAAGGTAAAGTAGACGGCGTGCATTCAGTTTAGTATCCGTCTTATCTTCAACTTAATAATGGTTACATCCTTCATAATTGTGGTCACTTCAAGCGCCAATCTCAAATATCAGACGGCGTTTTCGCGAGCTGCGCGGCCCGCATTGCGATGTAATGCCCGCAGATCGGACGCTTCTCATGAATCCGCAAGTTGTGATGAGCATTGTAATCACGCTTAATGCGCGTGACTTTTGATTTTCGATTGCCCTTTTGGCGGCCATATTAACACGCTTAACCGGAAAGTTAAGACGCTGTAATATCGGCGCCTTAACCATCAAGTCTAATAATGTCGTAGCCTAGTGGTTAAGGCGCCAATGTTACATTGCTCCGATACCACTGTAACATCGGCGCCTTAACCACTAGACTACCGCAGCAAAAGTCGCTGCCATAGGGGGAGCCACATGCCCCATATATGTCCCATAACCATATATGTTACAGACGCGCTTAACCCGGACGTCGCCCAGTAATCGATGCCACGATTGGCCACGTTGCCCGTTGCAAATGCATATAGGTCATCGGATACATCAGGCACATAAATTGAGTTCATATGACGCGTGACGCGTCACTAAATAGGCGTGACTTTTGATTTTTGGCGGCCCCTTTAGCCCAAAGGCTTTGGGCCATTTCTATAATGCATTTCATACACATGTGTATGCACATATATACATATACTTACATAATTTATAAAAAGACATATAGATACCATAGGTACATTGATATTAAAAATGCATGCATTGAAGAATGTCAAACGCCGGGGATGCGGTTTGGATAGCTCAGATATGTACTTCCCGTAGATACAACAATCTATGATTGTATGGTCACCGCTCAGCCAATTAGAAGCTGGCACACCAGTCATTGCTCGATGTCCGGTCCATTAACTGCCGACCGTGCAAAAGCACACGCGCTTGCAGTGACCATCACTTGTGGTTGGTGGATAGATCATGCATTAAGGAGATCTTAATGCATGATCGGTGTGATGGCAGCAATCCGCGGTAAAAACCAAAAGAGTTGCTATACCGCTGATTTGAAAAACCTCGCGGGTAAAACGGCCGGGCTAGCAAATAACGATATACGATCAAAGTACACTCGACGACACGAGACGCACGCTCACCTGTTTACAGATGATATGTAGCATTACAAAAGCTGCCTCAATGGTCTCATGTGCCGCCATGTATGCATACCAGATGTACCGGCATTCATGTAATACGCAATGCACCAACAGCTGCATACAACGGCATCATATCTATCTATACCTATATCTATATCTAAATCCATATAATAATATATCAATACATATATGTATATACATCTACATATTTGTGTATGTATGTATATATATCACAATTACATTACAGTGATACATAGTGACCCATTCACGGCGGAAAGCCGTTCTGCACTAGGGTTCCACGAAACCGAACCAGGCGTGGTACGACCGGCCGCGCCAGGGAGGCCGCGCCAAAATCCTCGTGCGATGGAATCCGCGCCAAGTATGGAGCGGATCGACCCTGGTTCGTTCGCCGCAGACGTTCGCACCAGGGTTTATTCCTGGTGCGGCCGGTCATTTGCGACACGCCTACACAGGGTGTGTCGTCTTCCGCACAAAGTTGGCGAAGAGTGTCCGCCACCGGCAGTCATGAGCCGCGGACGTCTGCACCATGCAAGGTTTGGGGTTTCTTCCGCACCAAGCATGGTGCGGGGTGGTCGCCACCGGCAGTCTTAAGTTGCGGACATCTGCACCATGCAAGGTGGGGTTCCTTCCGCGCCAAGCATGGCCCGGTGTGTACGCCACCGGCAGTTTTAAGCCGCGGACTTCCGCGCCATCTGGTTGCGGCGTACGTTATTGATTGCTCACAAATGCGCTTGCACCTAGCTATAAGAATGCAATTAATGTGGGTGATGGCTTGTTGAAAAGCCCTTGCAATCTATTATGTGACACATGTCACAGCATACTTTTAGGGTTAGCACTGCTCTCACAGCAGTCTCACAAGTAGGGATCTGTCGCTTCATAGGCTTAAAGCCTGTCAAGCCAATTTTGGACGCTTGAAAATGGAACGTCATTTCAGGCTGTTGTCAGGCAATGTGCTTTTTAACGTTCATCGTTGCGGTGTGCTGGCATCTGACAGGCCTGTGCTGACATATCGTTCTCACGCAAATGCAGTGTGTACGACACTACTCCGTTATGCAGAATGAGTGTGTGCGGCGTTGCGCTGAAGTTCTTGAAAGCTACGTCGTGAGATGGCTGTCATTTGAATGGCATCGATTTGGTCCGGACCAACCTCAAGGCGGGACGCGTCAGCAGTCAGCGGTTTACTGGGATCTTCATGCCGAGAGCGATGCACTGTTGTGGCGTGGGTCACGGTATGCAGACCTGCTTCTTAAGCTTGCGTTTGCAGAGCTTGTAGAGCTTGCGGAGCATGAGCTTGCGGAGCTTGTGTTTGCTTGTGGCTTTGCGTGTAGCTTGCGGACTGCTTTAGCTTCAGCTTGCTGTTTTTGCGCTTGAGCTTGGTTCAGCTAGAGCGTGTGCATGCAAGTGTGCTTGTGTGAGCTTGTAAGAGCTTGGTTGCATGATTTGCTTGGTCATTTGCTGGTTGGTGTAAGTTGCCAACTGACAATGGCTCCCTCCGACACTGACGATTGCTTCAGAGCAAAAGGCATCAAGGTAGCCAAGAAGAAAACTGGGTCGCAGTTCTTGCGCGAACACTTTGGGCTGCTGCTTCCTGTGCACAAGAGCGACCTGAAGCTGCTGAAGCAGCGCATGCAGGAGACCTTTCCAAATGGCATGAGCGGTTTGAAGTTTAAGGACCACGACACGGAGCACAAACGGCAAACCAAGGAGATGATCCGTTCTTTGAATTGGAACTGTCCCTCAAGTGGACGGAAGGTAGATTACTGCTTGTGGCTGCTGTTCTATGTTGACAATGTGCGTGCTCTCTTTTACTTCAGTGAAACCTTTGGTGTCTGACAAGCTAGGATTGTTGCCGTCAACATGTTATTTTCAGCTGACATTTTGTTGCTACCGTTGGAAACTGAGTGACTAGTAGTATTTTTATGTTAACCAACTTGCAAATTGGCTCTGCGGACCACATTTGGAAGTACTTCCAGGAGAAGCAGTACTCAGACGCAGGCAAAATGCGAGCTGCTGACGGCGGTTAGTTCATAGAGGAGCGCAACCAGGAAGCCAAAAAGAAGCGCGGAAGCAGTGGTTCCTCCAGTTCTGACAGAAGAGGTGGGAGTTGGAGCGCACACTTCACCAGCAACAACTGCACAGCCAATGCGTATATAATGATGTTGGCGCCAATGTCCAATCAGCCTTTGACCGAAGAGGAACTTCGTGCAACCTGGCTAGGCGAAAGGTCAGTGCACCTGCAGTATTTTCATGGAGTGGAGTGTGCTTCTTATGTTACACTTGAGTTGCTTGCAGGGAATTGGACGAGTATGACAAAGAGCTGGTGTACGACATCAGCAATTGCGTGGGCAGTGGGCACTGCCATTATGGAGGCTGTTTCCCAGGCGGAGACACCATGCCGCTGCTACCGCGTCAAGGTGACAGCTTGGTTCAAGGTGGCCCCTACTGGCACAGACAAGCTGTGGCTGCCGGCCAGACGCGCGGACTTCTCCCACGGTTGGCAAACGAATGAAGTGTCGGCAAAACGCATGCTGGTAGGCACTGCTCATGCCCACCTTTTGCTGCTGTAACAACCCCACTGCTCACTTTTTGCTGCTGCGTGCATGTTGGCATCCACCTTTTGCTGCTTTGACAACCCAACTGCCCACTTTTTACTGCTGCATGCATGTTGGCATCCACCTATTGCTGCTGTGTCAACCCCACTGCCCACCTTTTGCTGCTGCGTGCATGTTGGCATCCACCCTTTGCTGTTGTGACAACCCCACTGCCCATCTTTTGCTGCTGTGTCGACGCCCCATCCACCTTTTGCTATTGCAAGACACCCCTTGAGCACTTTTTGCTGCTGCGCGACTTAACCTATCCACCTTTTGCGCACGCGTGATTGCCATTGGCCACCTTTTGCTGTGGCGCAACTCCGACTGAGCATCTTTTGTTACTGATGTCACCTTGTGCTTGCTATTGCTGGGTTTAACACTTGTTTGTCATGCAGGGCCGTTGCTGCGAATGGCCATTCACATTCGTGGCCACTTCTGCTCAGTGCCCTTGCATGGATTGCCAAGACGACATGCGGGTGCGGCTAGATGAATGCGTAGCCGACTTGGTGCGTCCTGTGCAGAGCCAATGTGAAGAGGTACACTGTTGGCGTGTTCAACTGATCATACAGTCTTGCACTTGAGTCATTAATGTGCGATTGCGTGTGCGAATAGGAACAGTACCCAAACAAGAGCAGCTGCCCCAATGGGCTGCGATGTGTTGCGGTACTGTGGACGTTCTTAGCAGAGTGCAATTGCAAATGATGAACGTCTACGAATACTGGCGACGGAAATACAGCTCTCTGCTGGAGGATCTGCCCTATAAGAGCCCCAAGGGTGTAAACGTCGTCTCCGACCTACGCATCATGAATGCCCTGTACCAATCGGCTGTTGCCAAAAGGTGGCTGAGAGCAGACCCTGATGTAGCGGGCGAGTTGCGATGGGAGTCTGCACGCATGCTCCCAGGTACAGCAGACTTTGCATAGACTTTGCGGCAGCTGCTGAAGGTGACTGACATACCCATGTAATTGACAGGCCTCCGCAATGAAGAGAAGAAGCCAAAGGAGCAGAGGTGGAGGCTAAAGCGCAGGTGGCTGAGACCCAGCTGAAGGTGAGAGTTACGAGATGTTATCATCATGTGTGCCCAGCATGCACACTTGTTCAAGGTGGTGACTATGCTTTAAGTGCAGGTGTGCACGTGTGCGCAACGCTGGTTGTCATTACCACCTTTCGCTGTGCAACGCGAGGAGGAGTGGTGTAGATAGTAGTCGCAGTTAATGTAGACAGCTTGTTGAACTTTTGTGCATGCCTATACTGCTCTTAGCATACATTCTTGTACCACGTCTGGCTGGACTGCATGTATGCATGCACCATGATATGGGCCACATGTAGCACCAGCAAAGCCCACCAAGCATGCACAGGGCAATTTCCGCGCAGACCACCGTTCCATGAGGCCGGTCCAGTGCTGGCGCGCAACTGGGCCCACTATTGGTGGTCCCGTCGACATACCGGCCCAATAGTGGCCCGCCAACCAGGGTTTACGAGTCCCGTCAACGTCGAGATCAATGATGGTGCCGGTCATCGATGGCTCTCATATTAGCGCCGACTCTGAGGCGCAATACTATGGCAGATTGTCACACTGTTGGACCATCACCGGACCTCCATGAACATCATAACGATTCTAATCCGGTCATCGCTTGGCGCCAGTCATGGTTAGTTACTGGCGGGCAACCATGTCCGGACTAATACCGGTCTTCAAGGGATTTGACTAATGTGACCCTCGTTGTCATGTGATGTTGGTCGTAACAATAGCCGGCACCGCACCGGCGCTGGGTTGCAATTGTGACCGTGGGATCATTTATTGCCTACCAGTCAGGCATTAACGAATGTTTGTCCGTCAATCGTCTGACAATGTCTGCCAGTACTACTACTACTACTACTACTGTACGCCTTGCAGCACTGACAGTTGCGGATGTGCTCAAAGCAATCTATCTGTGGGGTTACGTCAGCCGGTACCTGTTACTAACTCGGTGGTGACCGGCACTTTGCTCGGCAGTAATCTCCCCACTACAGGCCGGCAGTGACGACCCGTCTGCTGCACGGTCCGGTACCAACCGCACCGTGCAGCACGATCCGTTCTTATCTAACGATCCGTGCTGATTTCCATCATACCGTGGTCGTTAGCTTAACCGCAACAATGTATACATGCCAGTTAAATATTGCAACACAACATGATAGGTAGCTGAACTTTGCAATTGATTTGGCGCCTAAAACAACTTACCGGTATGTTAACTGAACCATGTAGGAGTCCGCATTCGCGATGCCCATCACGGTTACTTCAACCGTGTTAGGGCTAAGTACTAGGCGTCTGCAGAGCTTGCCTTGTTGCGCACAACCACTGCACGGCTGCTGGCCAAGCTTGCACTGCTCGGTATACGGGCAGCTGAACGTGCCGGCGGCGGTATCGGCGGCGGCGGCGACCGGTGGCTACCGTTGCCGCAGCCGCTAGTGGTAAATGGCTACACCAGGTTGCCTTTAAATGCAGGCGTACTGCTCCTCGCCGCCTGCTCGTCGCCTGCTCTTCTAGCGCGCCTGCTCGCCAGCTTCTCCACCGCACCTGCTGGCCAATTCGCCTGCCCACCAGCTTTAAGCTGGCGGGCAAGTTGAGCTCGCCTGCACAGATGCTCCTCTTTCATCGCGCAACACCCGACACCAGCACTTCTCCAACAGGCCGTACTGGTTGCAGAAGCCGCAGTTGCGGAGGGGATGTAGAGTCCCCTCATCAGCTATTAACACCAGCAGATCTGCTCATGGCACAAGCATTGGCAGCTTCCGTGCCCATTGGTGCGGGCACCACCTCCAGCACTACAGCAGCCCTTAGCGGCGCCTCAGCCGGTGCTTTGGTGCCCTCTTCAGCACCCTCCGCACCAGCAGCAGGCAATGCAGCGCAGCGCGTTGCGCGATCCTTTCAGGGTCCCCTCCCCGGACACTCCTAGAGTGCCTGGCCAACAGGTAGCCGGGTTCCGCATCACACACGCGTTCCTTCCGCACCTGACACCACTTTTGCACCACCACCCAACGTGAACGATCGCGAGGATGTCAAAACACCGTCCTGGCCAGGGAGGGACCCGAGGTGGACCCACGCAAGGTTCAGTTCCACTTCGGTGCCATTGTGGTGAGCCGGTTGGCACGAAGGTTGCTCTGGTACCTATGGCAATGGTATCAAACCGCTCCGTTCCTATATCCCTACCACGCCATCACTCAGCACCCTTCTTCGCTGCCTCTACTGTACGATTACGCCGTCGTGAGGCGCGCAGTCAACCAGCCCCTCTACAACGACACCAACCTCTTAGGGGATCCACGTCAGCGTGACTGGGTACGACGGCGACACGCACTACAACAGGTTGGTCGATGGGTACAACAGGAGCACGCTGCTGATTAGGCACAGGCATCCCCACGGGGACTGATACTGGAGGAGGGGACCAACGCGATTGTGGAGAACTTCTCTCCGGGACCAACCGCGGAGGGATACATCACCCTCACTGGCTACCACCATCGCCATGGCCAGGGGCTTTATGGAGAACAGGAGATTCGGGCATACCTACTGCTGCAACTCACATGGCTGGAAGGCATCCCCACCAACTTGTTGAACTTGTTGGGGTACCGCACCATGACCCGTGCCCGAACCCGTTTGCTTCGGTGGCTGGTGACCACCCATCCCGCCATGCCGCAGACTGCTTTCAACAGCCGAGCAAGATGGCTGAGCGCGTTTTTGCGCTCACTCATGCAGGCATTCCAGGATGCAGACGGGGAACAACTTCGCACCGTCGCAGCCGCCCGAGATGCCATTGCCACCCTTCCTAGTCTGGAAACGGCACGATAGCGTGACAGGATTGGCAACTGCTATATGCACTACAGGCATGAGCGTCCGGCCGAGACTGCGCCGTCGGTGCATGCGCATGCCATAACCAATCTCGACATGGGCATCACCCATGGTCGTTGGGATTCTTTTATGGCAGGCATCCTGAGCGTACCCATCCTCACCAATGGCATTCACGACGAGGTAGTACGCGCCCTTTTTCTGATGCCCATGCCACGATGGGACTGGGGCAATAACGATATTTTGGGGCACCCCACAGCCTCATAGGAAACCACTCTGGTGCGCGAGGCAGCCCATGCCGTGCGCGCCGCACGAACAGAGGCAACTGCGTCTACGCCTCCCGCAGGCAGCTCTCCTCCTCTTAGTCCAAGACCGGCATCCGCCCCAAGACCAGCAGAGGGGGCAGGAGAAGGCGCACCACCGGGGGAAGGCAACGAGGCTGGGCCACCAGAGCAACGCAGCGGCATGATGGCACAACGTCTTGGCCACCCCTCGCCGAGCACATCAGCGGGCAGCGCTCCACAACGCACTACGAACCGCACCAGCGTCCAACCCAACGCCATCATGGTGGCAAACCAGGGCAAGCATGTCCTGATCAGCGGCAAGGCACCAAAACGGGTGTTACTGAACACAGGGGCTCAGCCCATCTTCATCGGCAAGTACATGGCGCGCGCGCTCAACATTACTGCTGCCGACCTGGACGCATGCCCGTACACGCTCAATCCTGTGATGGACACCGCCCAGAAGGCGCTTGGCCTGACCAAAAAGACGATCCCCATCACGTTGGTTGGTCACAACTCCACACAGGCAACCACATATGACGTCAAGAATGTCGTGTTCGACTCTCGCAACTACAATCTGATCTTGGGGCAGGAGTTTAATTATGTGATTGGGGTGGTCGTCGACAGCTGAACAAAAAGGGTTTGGTTCCACCCACAATGGCGCACTGGCCACAGCCCACGCTGTGAGTTGCCAGCAACGTTCCTGGTGGGAGGACGCCATCTCAGCAGCTCCACTACGGTGGCAGTTGCAACTACTTCGCCCACCATGCGTCGTATGCTCCCAGCAGCTGTCGCTGGATTCGAGCGCAAACCATATGACGACACGCAACAGCCCGAGGACATGGAGGTGGCACTATGGGACTCTGCACGACGACGCCAGCAGGCCACCATCGCCGCCAACGCTTCTACGCACCATCGGGCTCACCAAGCTACCTGCATACGAAGAACCCAAGGGTGTGCAGGAACAATGTCGCGTGGCCCCGGGCGTGGTGGAATTCCACACATTTCGCCGCAGGCAGGGTACGTTGCTGAAACTTTTTAGCGGCATTAGCAGTGGACTGGCCGCCGTCCTCAACGCCGGCGTCAAGGTGAACCAGTATTACTATTGTGATCCTGATCCGTTGGCACAACAGGCTTTACGACACCATTTACACTAGTTGCATCAGCGTTACCCCGATCAGCTGCCGTTGTCAGCACTCAATGCAAATTTAAGCACGCTCCCGCAAAACATCCGGCTGATCATCATCTCCGATGCGCACCTGCTGGCACTCGGCAACATTGACCTGCTCATCGCAGGATGGGAATGTCAAGGCCACTCTCGCGCAGGGTCAGGAAGGGGTCTACAGGGTCCACGCTCCAACCTCTTCTGGGAACTGCTTCGTGTTTTCCACGTCGTCCAGAATCATCAGCTGGCTCGCCCACTGGCTTACATTCTAGAGAACGTCCACTCCGAAGACGACAACCGGGCCAAATGTTCGTGATGACTTCCACATGATCTGCTCCATGCTGGGTCATCCTCTGCGCATAAACGCCGCCCGCCACGGTTCGCGAGCACGCCGCATACGCGCCAAGTGGACCAACGTGGCCACTATAGAGGAACTGTTCGTATCAGAGCACCACCTCAGTTAAGGTCCGTATAACCACACAGTGGACGCAATTCTTGACCATGGCAGGACAACCCAGCCCGTCAAAAAGCTGGATCACGCACGATTCCACCAATGCAACCAGCCTGCCTAGCCAGGTCGCGCACTACCCATGCTCGTCTCCTACCCCGGCTCTTACGCCTATCGAAACAACGATGAAGGCATGGTGTGGGACATTTCCACGGGTAGGCTCGAAGAACCAAACGCACGAGAGCGCGAACGCGCCATGGGTTTCTTCCCAGGTACTGTCACTACTTCCGCACTCACCGACAGTCAACATCGCCAGCTGCTGGGTCGTGCCATGGACCAGAACATGGTATGGCTGTTAACAATGTGTTTCGCCACTCAAGACCGTTATGTGTCCTTGGAGGACGCTGCACACATGACCGGGGCGTGGGTTGATCGCCCACGAGACACAGCACCAGCCTACACAGCTGTGGAGTCAGCACGGATGGAGGAGCAGGCCGCAATCTCCGTGGAGGACATTCCCGTCAAAGCCAACGCCACGTCATGGGAACACGCATTAGGGCCACTTGCAACAGGTGACACTTGAGAACAGCTTAAAGCCTTGCTAGACAAGTGGAGGGCACAGTTTAGCTTCAACGTCAAGGAGTTAGGGAAGTGCAGTGTGTACGAGATGGACATCGACCTCATTGTCGAGGAGCCCGTGTTCCGACGGCAGTTCAAGCTGTCCAAGCTTGAGGAGGAGCTTGTGGAACAACGTTGCCAAGCTCTGCTCGACGCCAGTCTCATAGAGGAGTCCACGTCGCCACCGCCACGGTTATGCCTCTCAAAAAAGACTTCGACGGCAATTGCACAGACAGGCGCATGTGTGAAGGTTACCACCCCCTCAACATCAAAACCAAGCAGGATCCCTACCCCATGCCGACGGCTGAAGGCATTTTCGATGACGTCGGCTCCTGCACCATTTTTGGCATCCTCGACATGAGGCAGGGGTACAAGCAGATAGAGATCAAGGAGGCTGACAAGCACAAGACCTCGTTCTAGGGCAATTGCTAGCTGTACCAGTGGAAGGTGATGCCTTTCGGGTTGAAGAATGCACATGCCAAGTTTCAGCGGGTGATGGACAAAGCTCTCAAGGGGTGTGCCTTCGCACACTGGTACATCGATGATATTCTGATTTTTAGCCACACACCAGAGGAGCACCTGCTACACATGGAGGGAGTGTTTGCACCTACAAGCATTTATGCTCGCCAATTGATGCGTCTGGCATTGGCCACGGATGCATGGGACGATACTGTGGGTGATATGAACGCTTTTAGACACTTCTATAATTGGACTACAGCTGGGTTGCAGACTTACAATGGCAATGCTCGGTGGAAGCCCTGTATACAGCTTGAGCTGCATGTAGACGCTTTGGGTACAATTGGTTGGGGGGCAACAGGACCTTGGCCTCGCATGGCGGGCAACTTCAAGCCTAAGCATATGTCACTGCCTTCGGCCGTCAAGGAGGCACTCGCTTAGGCGCAAGCATTTATTGAAGTAGAGCGCGCGCATGATCTTCAGCACTGTACAGTGCGCATTATGGGCGATTGTCAACCATCAATTCAAAATGCTGAACAAGATGTCTGCTTCTGAGCCTCATATGCTGCAAGCTTTACGTCAGCTGTGGTCTTTGTGCTGGGAGCGTGATATTGCGCTAACGTGTGTGTGGCGGTCGCGTGAGGAGCTGCGCGATGCGGATGCATTATCTAAGTTTATTGACTGAGGAGATTGGGCCTTGACCGCTGACGCAACCGCGCACGTACAACAGCATGTTGGACAATCAACATTTGACTGTTTTACAGCTGATTGGAACAGCAAAGCGCCTGCTTAATTCAGTTATATACACATGCCTGGAAGTTTGGGAAATGCTCTAACTATAAACTGGCGCGATGTTCTTCAACGCTTGGGGGGCGGCGTTGTTTGATGTCACCCGCCATTGGCTCTCCTGCATGAAGCCATAGCATTATTGCAGTATTACCAGCTGCCAGCTATGGTGTTGGTGCCTAAATGGCATTTTGCTGTATGGTGGCTAGTGTTTCGCAATTGGCAATTCACTTATTATGAGAGATTATGCCCACGGCCGGAACGGTTTAAACGCGGTGACCGAGTATTCGGAAACAGCATCAACTCTGGACGCTACCCATACATTTGTGCTTTTGTGCATTGGGTAAGCGTACCTTTCGTGTAGGTAACGGTGCATGATGACAGCACTTCTCCATGTGCCTTGAGCTTGTATGTCTTCTAGAGTAACACCACACTGGCTAGCTGGAAGGCGCTCTCAGCGGCACCACGCCTGAACGAGTGCAACCCCAGGTGCGGCCTATATATGCCACACGCCTTGCAACAGTGCACAATCGCATGGTATGCACAGTTACCAGACGTGCTATGTTCTTCCCCCTTCAAACTATTCTTGGCAATTGGCCAAAGTAGAGGACCAGCGGTGATGGCAAAGGAGCTCCCGCGACAGTAGGTTGGATAGGCATATAGTACTTCACAGAACTCCACAGGCAGACCATTGCTGCGCACTTGTATGCTGGGTGCGCCTCCAGTGCTGTAATTCTTGAGATGTGTTGCAGTGGTCGTCAGCCCTAAACCTGCCGCTTGTATCTCGTGCATCTATCAACGCGCACCTTCGCCACTGTCGTGCCTGCCATGGTCGAGGGCAACCTTGTCTCGGACAGGCTGCGGAGGAGTGCTAGTGCTGCACGCATGCTAGTGCCGTGCACTGCATTGGAGTCATGCAAACAAAAGACAACCCCCCAATCGTGGGCATAGGCTTGAAGATGGGCCTACGCGATGTTTAGTGCAGTGGACGAGCCGATGCCGCTCGCCACCTTTGTGTACAGACTGTGTCGTAGTGCACACAGTCAACAAGCCACTACGATAGGTAGTGCTGTGGACACAGTTCTTTGCATGAGTGGATACAATGATACACTGTTAAGTGAGGTGAATGAGTGTGCAACACGCGGATACAACACCCTGACTACTGAAACAACACACCACCGACAAGCTCACAGCAATGACAGGCACAGCGCACAAGAGCATGCACCGTGTCTCACGCAGTAAGGGAATTCTTGGCAACCGGGGCAGCGTGCTTCCAGTTCAAGTCGCTTCACAAGCTCTTTAGAAACAGAGTCTTTACTTCTTAGTACTCCTAGTACTCACAGTACTCACTTACAGTGTCACCAGCCAGTCTGGTGACGTGACTTCCTACTTATACATGTCAAATCATGACCGTGTAGTGCCACGCGGGCATTAGGCCAACGGTCACATCGAGGCCTCATGCTATTTCGGAAATCTCCTAAGACTCGATATAGCACATGTGTTCTTAACAGACTTACAACTGCTCAGCTACGCGCGGTCCCTACAGACAGGTCTATAAAGTAGCCCTAGCTACATGCTACATGAGTGGTACGGTAGCTAGCAGTAGGCTGGGGCTCGCGCGGTCTTCATGCTGGTAGCCCGGGCGTGGGGCTGGGTGTAGGCATGCTTGAGAAGAACTGGCATGCGAGGGTAGATGGCATGACAGCTGTCGTGCCTGCCATGGTCGAGGGCAACCTTGTCTCGGACAGGCTGCGGAGGAGTGCTAGTGCTGCACGCATGCTAGTGCCGTGCACTGCATTGGAGTCATGCAAACAAAAGACAACCCCCCAATCGTGGGCATAGGCTTGAAGATGGGCCTACGCGATGTTTAGTGCAGTGGACGAGCCGATGCCGCTCGCCACCTTTGTGTACAGACTGTGTCGTAGTGCACACAGTCAACAAGCCACTACGATAGGTAGTGCTGTGGACACAGTTCTTTGCATGAGTGGATACAATGATACACTGTTAAGTGAGGTGAATGAGTGTGCAACACGTGGATACAACACCCTGACTACTGAAACAACACACCACCGACAAGCTCACAGCAATGACAGGCACAGCGCACAAGAGCATGCACCGTGTCTCACGCAGTAAGGGAATTCTTGGCAACCGGGGCAGCGTGCTTCCAGTTCAAGTCGCTTCACAAGCTCTTTAGAAACAGAGTCTTTACTTCTTAGTACTCCTAGTACTCACAGTACTCACTTACAGTGTCACCAGCCAGTCTGGTGACGTGACTTCCTACTTATACATGTCAAATCATGACCGTGCAGTGCCACGCGGGCATTAGGCCAACGGTCACATCGAGGCCTCATGCTATTTCGGAAATCTCCTAAGACTCGATATAGCACATGTGTTCTTAACAGACTTACAACTGATCAGCTACGCGCGGTCCCTACAGACAGGTCTATAAAGTAGCCCTAGCTACATGCTACATGAGTGGTACAGTAGCTAGCAGTAGGCTGGGGCTCGCGCGGTCTTCATGCTGGTAGCCCGGGC
>RHPI01000575.1:171526-232956 GCA_009103225.1 Chlorokybus atmophyticus
TATATATATATATATATATATACCAATGTTCTTTAAACATGCATGCATTGGTGTACATACATCAATGCATACATATGTGTGTATAAGTATATGTATGCATTGACGCATTTATGTCATTTAAACTTATGGATTATTGTATAATACGATGTAATCTATAAATGTACCTGTACTTTTTACGCACGCATCACCGAATAGACATATGGCGGTAGTGAATGTTACAATATTGTAGCAATAATATGTGGTGTTTTGCACAAGTGTTGTACATTCACGCTATACATTGTATGTGTTATATAATACTACAAGTCTCATGTAAATGTAAATGCACACACATATACATATTCAAATGTACATTATGTGTACATATATGTATATATGTACATGTATACATCAATGTATGTGATTTATATTGTGATCATCTGTGTAAGGATGCATTTATTATATTCTGAAACAGGCTGTCATTGACAGCCCCTATCAAGAGTACCGGCACATTTGGCCCCGGGCTGAGCCCCCTTAACCGATTGTTGTATCTCAATTACCCTAGCAGTTGCGACTCTCCATTCATTTTCGAATTTGTTTAAAGTAATACTGGTACAGCCTATGCATGTTTATAGATGCACTGCATGCGCTCAAAGCTATGGGCATATCAATTGACAGTCGCCAAGCGGCCACCGGCACGTTGCAAACTATATGATGCAACTATTTCGCCGTCCCTACCGGTACGTGCACTTGTAGCTCAATGGTTAGGGCATCGTGTTTGTGTGAAGGTATTGGGTTCGATTCGCAGTGGACGCATGTGTTCTTGGCTAACCATTTTTGAAACGCCGCGACCTCGTGCGCCAAAAGGCGGTGTGGCCGGTGCCGTCGGCTCAAGATCAAGCCACTTTGGGTGCATTCACTCTCAATTTTAATAATAATGTCTAAATGATTCGGTCCCTAGTCCGTCGCCTGGACGCTACCAAGTCCTCACGCGATCGAAATTAACGGGGCCATACATGGTGCGACCCCAAAAAAAACATGGGACCATTCACGCGAGATTGCATGCATGGTCCGACTGTCAATGTTGACATACACACGTGCAAGTGACACGCCAACAACATCAACACAAGAGCATGACTGCTACTGCCGCCATAGCATCCGCACACATGCTACATCGTAAGCTCTTATCTTCATTGCAACAAATTTGGGCTTTATACCCCGCCAGTCTCTACACACGTCTACATTGGAAAGCACCGCGTGCACTATACTCAGCCGATTGCTGTTCTGTAAGCTACGCTGTCTAACTCACAACCAGAGCTTTCCAACAAGCTAAGCCACGCCTGCTAAGCTTATGTATCCACGAAGCTACGCGATTTCTCTCAAGGCTCTACCAAGCAGCCTGGTCCGGAGTCCGTCATGACTCGACCGTCTTGCTAAGTCTGGAGCCCACGCGCTTCTTCCTAGTACCTTCGACCCTCGACTCCTGTATGAAGGGCAAGCTGACCGGATACAAGCATCACCCATGTAATACCTTCAACACTCAATGACAGTCTGACCATGTATGGTCCGCTGATCTCGTGTAGCAGGAGAATCCCGATCCATAGGTACGGACCATTCATGGTCCTTTGACGTCAATTGGTGTGACATGACCCGCATCGTGACATGGACGCTGGCCGACATACAGCTTGATTTGCTTGCACACCCTGCTGCTAACAATGTGCATGTAGACCGAGCTGCGTGTGGCGAAGCGCATGTGGCAATACGGACAAGGACTCCCATAGCTCGCTATTTATGTCGACACAGGTGTCGCTAATGTAACCTGCATTATCATATCCAGCAACACGCACAGCCGCCACCGCCGCCGCTACCCTTGCATGCCAGAGTCAGGAAACTTGGCCGCCATTCACTGGCGTGATGGCTCCGTCATACCAGTATTATGGTAGTATCGAGCCATTGCACGTCTAGGGTGGAGTGAGTTTGCATAAATATCCTGATTGTATCGTTTCAATAGTATAAAGATGCCTTTGCCAAAAGGTATCATTAAACTGGTACCTTTGTACATTGGCAATGGCAGTCCCTGCGCATGAAAACACTACTGTTGGCTCCGTCAAGCTATGCCCTTACAGAGCGGTGATACCGAGGGTATGTGGCGTTTGGTGGATCGTTGGCGGCGCCGTTAGGGGTGTAGTGGGCGTTGTGGTCGAGGTCCGGGATGAAGCCCATGTTCACATAGGGCGCGCAAGGTGCCGGTGGGGTGTCCTTGGTGTCAAACCCCACCATGCCTACCAAGGGCATAGCCAATAACAACAGTGACTTGGGCGATATCTTATTGGGCTCCCCCTCAAGTGGGAAACGGCACACCACAATACTGCCTTTAAGAACATCCGACCCAAAACATCCCCCCCAGCAGCTGCGACCACGACGACATGACTGAAGGGACCAAACAAGACTGGCATAGACAAGGTGGGTTACGATGCATTGGCAATGCCACATGCTAGGGCTTCGTTATCTTGCATATGCATAGCCTCAAGTATTTTGCACATGACATACACTGTCAATACCACATGCACACCCTCATGCACAGCCTCCTGTATCATGCACATGAACAGCATGACCAATCTCGCATATGCACAGCCTATCTCTACTTGCGGGAGCTCACAAGTCGCAAAAGAGAAGCTACGGAGTACCACGAACGGGTAATGTATGACCTACTTTAATGTTTCCAGCAGCAGTTATGCAGTACGCTTGCAGATTGCCATGTTTGTCAAAGAGAACAAAGAGCAGCACGGCAGGCTGACCATTTGCCTAACGGAGTGTGACAAAGCGGAAGACAAGGTAAACGTGTGTATGCTGATGGGCTACTCCTCTGGCAGCACGCCACTCTTATATTAAACCAAAAAATATGGGTGGTCCTTTACAAAGCAACCATCAAGCGCATGCGCGTGCACGGCGAGGTGCCGGCATTCAAGTTGAAGGATGAAATAGCCGCTGTATTGTCAGCAAGCGAGGCAGCAGATCAAATTGACTTCAATGTTGAAGCAGAAACTTGTCGGAGTAGGAACATGAGGAGGGGTTGAGGAGGAGTACTAAGGCAGGCACCACGAGTTGACAAGCTGCGCATGAGTGCGACATCTAGACTCAATGTTGTAAGTAGTTTCATGCGTAAGTCGGCTGCTCTGTTGCAAGTGGACATACTCTGACCACTGCCAGTATATTGTATATATTGGGGGCTTATGCTTGCAAGACCAAACAATCAGTTCAAGGTTTGTACAAGCTGCATGGCACGTTAGTGTTAGCTTACGGCAAGAATTGTCAACTTTGTTCAAACGGGAAGAGTCATATATTAACAGCAGTGTAACGGCAAGGAAACTGGCGGCTATTGTTGTCAACTGTCCGTAGCTAACCGGCTAACGGCCGTCTGTGCACATCGACCACTGGTTTGGCAAAGGGTATTTTATTAACAACTCTCGGCCGGTCAGTGCCACTAATAACCACTTGCGGCCCGCGGCCGTCTGTATCAGTCCACATAAGCCAACGGCAAACCCAACAGTCAAAAAGTAACATTTCAGGCAGCGGCAGGCAGGCTCAGGCACCCATCAGTTCCTCAGTTCTTACTCAGTCACCATGTCAAATTTGCGCCAATGTGCATGTGCCATATCACAGTGAACTGACATGCGCTTTTGTAACACATAGGAGAACACAAACATGACAAGCGAAATCTTCCAGCAATGGTTCAGCTGTTCATGGACAACATATCTAGCGGTGCTTCTTCGGAAATCCCATGCCTTCTACTTGGGGACGGACACTCATCATAGTTCAACCCGGACATGCTGGAACATGCTGCTGAAAACGGAATACATATCTTGCCCTTTCCACCACATCTTCCCCATCTTATGCAATATGATAGCCTGCCTAGACTCAATGTAAGTCAATGATGTGTCCCAAGTTGTCAACCCCATCAGAATGGCACCGCACAGCATCACATTGTCACCTTGCGGATGCTCGTCATCAGCTGCTTTCGCAGCTTCAAGCAGGCATACACGCATCAGTATGTTCGAATCATGGCCTCTAATCTCGACTTGAAGATGTGCACAAAATCTTCATCCAGCTGACTGCCAACCCTTTCCTCAAGGCAATAAGTCCTGCCAACATTATAGCTGGCTTTCGCAAGACATGTAACCCTGTTATGCACAGTGTCTTGGTTAGTTACAGGTATCATCAACACTTAGCACAAATGCACAGTGCCGCACAGTGATACAAGCAGGTGTGCATGCAACGTCTCACTCATCAGCATGCGATGCCACACGCATTATGTCCCATGCACTGTCTTGCACACTCTCATGCTTGTCTCACCTTGCACGCTAGTGGCCCGTGAACATGCATGCCTTAGACGACCATCTGAATGATCCAAAAGATCAAAAAGTCCAACCAGAGACAGGCACCATCAGCCCAGCACTGCTCGAGGCCCTATTCACAACAAAGTTTTGCGACGAGGGAGAAGAAGAGCTGGATCAAGTCGACGGCAACAATAATAACGACTCCCAACTCCCTGATTTTGCAGAGGAGGAGTTGGGCACGGAGGAAGTGCTGCCTGGACAGCACTTCCAAGAGTTCAGGCTAGAGGACCCTCATGCATGCTTGGAGCCACCATCCTCACCAGCCCAAGATCATCCAACATCTGCGTGAGCGCACTGCTGAGAATGAGCGCCTTGAAGCAGCTAGGATCCTCAGGCAGGAAAATCTTAGGAGGAAGAGGGAAGAAGCAGCAGCAAAGAAGCAAAGGCACAAGAGAAAGAAGTGCGTGCACAGAAGAAGGTTGAGAGATTAAGGCAGAAAGGGGAGGCCAAGGCAGCAGCAGCAGCAGCAGCAGCAGAGAAGCAGCGGAAGAAGGCGGTGGTGAAGGAGGCGAAGGAGGCCAAGAAGCTCGCTGCCTCTCTGCGCAACAAGGAGGTAGTTAACACTAACACCAAGGACGACACCCCTGCAACAGCAGGACCATGAACTGAGCTAGAGGAAGGCAACCTGATCTATGCAGTTACGAAAATACCAGCGCTATCGAAGGCAACACTAGCAAAACGCCGTGCGTTTGCCAACAAGACAGGAGGCCTGCGCCTAGCAAAGATCATGTCTTTGACATAGCATGTGCATGCAGCTAAGCCTTTGTACATAGCACGCAACACTTAACCTTGTATATATGAACGCGCTTGCTAAGCCGGTGCCCTCGCACACCCATTTCTCAGATAGGTTCACACGTTGTGCCTGGGACTGAAGTCAATGCTTACTTCGCGGAAATGTACTGCACCTGCAATGCCACCATGTAGTGCACCATTTATTAGTATTCAATGCACAGTTCACGTTTTTGCTTGCGCTCACCAGAACTCATTCACTGACTCACTCATCGTTCTAACTGGACGTACGCCTCGCTCACGCTGGAGACACCGAACATGGGCATGGGATAAGGCAGTGAGCTGAGGTCCGAACATGTGTCATCCCCCCTGCAATGACAGCTGAATGAGTAGCACTTTGGGGTTTGGCAATGCATATGGCACAGCTCTACGCACACGTGCTAATGGGATGTGTACAAATTGCTGTACAGGCATGTCATGGCAAGCGTAACCTAGGATCACGGTGTTGCCATTATCGGCGCCAAGGGGTACAAGTCGTCGATAGTGATGGCGCCCACATGCAAGCAGGCGTGCTTACTCAGCACAACCACAACCATCAGTAGAAGCAATGGCGATTGGGTAAGCTTCGCTCTAGAAGACATCTCTCCAGCACTGCTCAAAACAACATTGTTTGAGACAACAAACACTCACGCTTGCTGTGCAAAACGTTTACTTGCTATGGCGTCCGTGTGGCTCAGAGCGCGCACACATGGCAGTGCACACGCATAAAAAATAATGCACGTACCAGCGGATGTTCACAATGGCTGCCGCTGAAGAGGAACAAAGGCTGAATGGCGCAGCCCGGCTTGACGCTTGCGATGATGCAGCAGTAGTAGTGTTGGAGCTAGCGCCCCACAAGAGGTAGCTTGTCTTGATCGCTTAACGTCTACCAGCTGCGGGCAACGCGACAGGGTATGTGCTCCTGCCGTAAGCAGCTTAAGGAACATACATGCTGTTGGTCGTGTTATGCATGCATGCATGCATGCATGTTGGACTGCAGCCTTCCCCATTATAAGAGTCATGTTGACCCTTCGGGTTTTCGTTCCACCAACTAGGCTATTCTCATGGCGCTTACAAGAAAATATGTTGTTTTGTTAAAAGAATATACCTGCTAATAATGGGGAGATTGACTGATAACCCTCAGCCACGTCATTTTATAATGGGGTGGCAAACATGAAGTATATTTCCTACTCTAGTTATTTTACAGTATCTTACATGATTGCTATTGTCTTATGTTGGATTCATTCTACCATGTTTGAAGTCTTCATGCTATTAACAAAGCATTCCTCCGGTACAAGACTGAGCCCACTCATAATTTCAAGCCTTCTCTTTGGTCTTATTACGTACAAGATTGTTCCACAAACCGAAGATACTTTTTACCTGTAAATCGATCGGTTTTGCAATACGAGGATCTTAACGGGGTTATTCTCTTATATCGAAGTCTTCAAACGGGGGTAGAGTGTACCAGCAATTGATTTACTTCCTACTTTCATCAGCATGTCATGGTCGTGCTTCAGCTGCTGCGAAGCCACCCCTTCGAGCTCTTCCACCGGCGAGATAGGCATCCAGTGCTTTGTGTACATGCAAATGGTGCACTGCAAGACAATAAGTCCACATCCAAAGCAGGCCAATTTGCGTAAGCTAAGAGTAAGTCTAGGCCTACTGCACGTACTTGCAGCATTCCCTGCCTGCCTAGTAAAGCACCAGCGGCGCGTGCTTGCCGTGCAACGGACGCGCGAGTATAACGGCGGGTGCGCTAACCGTCGGCTCATCAGTCGTTAGTTTAAACGGCATTTTTAACAGCCGTTAGTTACTGCTGTGTTCGATTTACACTTGTACGCGGTGTCGCCTGGCGAGGAACTCAGCGCAGGCGGCGGAGGTGGAGGAGGTGGTCTTGGTGGGCAGGGGTGGTGTCAGTGGTTGTGGATTGGTCATGGGCGGCCACGGCGGGCTGAACATTCTCCCGCAGAAGTCGTGGCATGTCTACAACTACGAGAACAGGGAGAAGGTGCGCCGCGACGAGGAGGAGGTAGCGGCGGCGGAGGCTGCGGCACGCGCCAAACAACAGGCAAGGGTTGTTGTGATTGCCGTAGCAGAGTATTTTTATTGGAGTCAAGCCTTCTTGTTTGCATTGGTATCCAGCCTTCTGTGCTGAACTGTGCGGTTTCATGCCTTCAACACCAATATCTGGTTGACAGACGCTCAGTCGTAAGGTTTGCCAATCATCAGTCACACTGCGCGTGTTTAATTGCGCTGTATAGCTTTGAACATTTGTCACGTGCCTTGAAGCTTGTGTTTTACAGTTCTGCATGTATGCTGGTGCACTTTCACTGCCCAGTCCTAAAGTGGCTCCGACTGCTGCTGCAAATACGAATTTCAGCTGGTCCTATGAGTGCACTGTTTCCAGCGCAGACACAGATTAATGGCCAACTTCGATTGTCAACCGCAGGCAGCAGAGGCCGAGGCTCGGAGGCAACTGCTTCTCGAGCGAGCACGCAAGCGCAAGCGTGCGGATGAGGAAGAGGAAACAGATGAACAACAAGCACAACAACTCACTGCTCGTCTGACTGGTGTGCGCAATGCTGAGGACACCACAACCACGACAGCAACCGCGATAGCTGTTGAAGCGGCCACCAGTAACGCTGCGCTTGAGGAAGAACACAACAATTACAACAACAAGGATGAAGATGATGAAGATGATGGCCATATCAACTTCTTCCGCAGCGGCTTTGAAGGCAGTCTCGGCATCTCCGCAAACTCACAAGCAGCAGCAGCAGCAGCGAAGCGATCATCCACTGTCCTGCACAAGATGGACAAGGTCAGTATGGTGTCCGTGGTGTTTATACAAACAGGTATAGAGATCCATGTACTGTTGAGTTGACGTGGTTTTGCATTGTTACGTCACGGTGCAGGAGTTTCAGCGCGAGCATAGGCGGATAACACGAGACTTAGAGAAGGAGCATCCGGAGAAGGACTGTGATGAAAAGTATCGGCTCGGTTATGGCGTGGTTGGCGCAGAGGCCAAGCGCCCTTGGTACATGCAGCAAACACCGGCTGATGAACCTCGTGAAGATTTTGGGTCCAAACGCACCAACAAGCACAAGTTGCCGGCGCCACCGTTATCGGGGAACAGCAAGAAGAAGAGCATTGAAGAGTTGCGTGCAGAAAGGGCGAAGCGCGAGCAGGCCGAGCGTGCAAAGGCCAAGCGGGTTGTTGATGCACATGTGTCTGCCATCACACAAGGCAAGGATGGTTATATGAGAGGTGAACGGTATCATTCTAGCTTTGGCAATAGGAGATGATGATGCAGGTTAGCAGATCAACCAGCAGATTGTGAAGTTGTATATAGCTGTGTTGTGGTCATGCAGTGTGCGGCTTGCACAATGGCCATGTCACTGCAGAGTTTTGGAACGATCTATGCATGGATGTCTTATCGTCCAAGTTGCAGTCATGCGCAATGCTGTGAGGACCACAAGCCCTATTCCTCTGCAAGTTGTGATCAGGTCGTATGCCAGGCTTGACGAAGCATAGTTGCACAACCAGGCCTTCAACTTGTTGATTGTGCTGGCTAGTGTTAAGGGGTGGTAACTGCATCATGCATGTTGGACTTGCTACCTCTTCTGCCGCTGCCTAGGAGGACACATGTACATACAAACAACAGCGAGGTGGTTGTTAGTGATGAAACAAGGCAAAGCATGCAACCCCGGCTGGCCCAAGCCTACGCGGTGTGCATGCAACATAACATAACATAACACCACATTTTCAACACGGCAGTCAGCCAGCATGCAAGCCAAAGGGACACGTGGGGATGTGGCTGTGCAAGTGTACTACACTTGCACAGAGAGCTACCACAGTTAACAGTGTTGGCACTGCTGTTCGTGCCTTATGGTGAGGGGCAGGCCAAGATACAAGTTTATTGGTGGGCAATTGCATGCTCTTTGCGACACAATCAGCTATCTGACAGTCACATGACGTGTTTTTAATCAAGTGTCTTTAAGCGTTGTTGTTGTTCAGTGTTCAGTGGCAGGTGCTCAACTCTGGTACCACCTTCAGTTACACACGGGCAACGTGCATCCTCCGACAAGGCCGGGTTGTTGCTCCCATTCTGGCGGCGAAATGTGGTGAAGACGGTGCGCGCTGCACAGTGCCACAGTGGTAAGTGTGTGCGTGAGAGAGAGAGAGAGAGAGAGAGAGAGAGAGAGAGAGAGAGAGAGAGAGAGAGAGAGAGAGAGAGAGAGAGAGAGAGAGAGGGANGAGAGAGAGAGAGAGAGAGAGAGAGAGAGAGAGAGAGAGAGAGAGAGAGAGAGAGAGAGAGAGAGAGAGAGAGAGAGAGAGAGAGAGAGAGAGAGAGAGAGAGAGAGAGAGAGAGAGAGAGAGAGAGAGAGAGAGAGAGAGAGAGAGAGAGAGAGAGAGAGAGAGAGAGAGAGAGAGAGAGAGAGAGAGAGAGAGAGAGAGAGAGAGAGAGAGAGAGAGAGAGAGAGAGAGAGAGAGAGAGAGAGAGAGAGAGAGAGAGAGAGAGAGAGAGAGAGAGAGAGAGAGAGAGAGAGAGAGAGAGAGAGAGAGAGAGAGAGAGAGAGAGAGAGAGAGAGAGAGAGAGAGAGAGAGAGAGACTCGTGCACACACACACACATACCGCAATGGAGCCATCGCCGCAGTTGATGGTCGTGACAACATCATTGCATTCGATGACGTTGCTGATGTCCACAAGATGCGTATGAGCTCGCCGACAGCGACGTTGGGGTTGCCATTTGTTGACTCCACGCGATTGAAGGCGACGCGTGGCGGCGTTGGCACCCCAGCACCACGGTTGGGTGCGAGTACGCTTATGGTTGTGCTGAGCACCAGTGGGGGTGGGAAAGAAGGGTTGCCGGGTGGGCATGGCGAGGGTGAGCTCACCCTTGCGCTGATGGAGTGCGCGCCTGGGGTCAGACGCAGAGGGTTGAGGCTGATGAAAGGTGAGTAGGTGTCTGTCGCATCATCGAAGATGCCGTCGTTGTTGAAGTCCCAATCCATTACGCGCTGCTGGCCGCAAGCGTCCATGCCACCGTCGCCATACAACCGCCCTACCTGGCACACCTCAGTGGCGAGAGGTGGATCGACGCTGCCAAGGCACAACATTCTGTGACACTCTTTCTCAGCAAAGGCATGTTGGCTTTGGCATTAGCACAGTGATCCACCTCAACTTCAAGTCATTGCATGCGTGCATGCGCCATTGAGTCCCACTTACTAAGCAAATGTGCCGATGGTTGCGTTGCTGACTGAGTCGATTCCAAACCACCACTTGCCGGCCTGCCAAGCGAGCGAAACAACAACATGCGTGTGCATACAATGAAGACACGAGAGGGGAGCCCAACCAACCCAAAACACATTGAGTGCATGCTCACTTGCTCACCAGGTTAGTATTGGTCTGGCGAATGCAACAAAGGAGAAGGAGGTTGGCAGCCGAAACGAGCGCACGCCGTCACCAACATTGTATCCCGCTTGGACTGACTCTAAACGCGCGCGCAAGCATTGTAAGTAACCATGTTGCTCACAAATCAAGGTAGATAGCAACATTCAAGATTGCATGCAAACCTGCTCACCATTGGGGCCCACAAAAAAGGGCAGCACGGGGAGGAGTAAGTTCACAAAGACCGTGCGCCTGTTGAAGGCTATCACCGCTTGAAACGTGTAAACCTTCGGTTCCGGTTCAGCTTGGAGTGAATAAAGGGTCACCTGAACAAGACATCACAAGACACTGTAACATCAAATGTATCACAACACATGCACGCACACACACACACACACGCACGAACGCATTCTTACATCAAACCTTGTCACGATGAGCGCTGCCTCGGGGGTGAAGCCAGCTGCGAGTGGTTCATTGGGGAAGGAAGTTCGTATGTCACCGGTGATGTCGTGGAGGAGGACGGCGTCATCGACCGCGCGGTAGGCCATGCCGCCGCAAAGAGATCCATCGCAATAGGTAAAAAGGTCTGTCCAGAAGGCAGCCACCATGCTGTAATCAGCGCCGAGGGCGGGGAACACGTGCTCGTTGGAGAGGTACGTGTCAATGGGGCGCTGGAAGTGAATAGCGCCTGCATGCGGATTGTGGTTGAACAATTGCAAGGTGTGAATGACGAGAGTGAATGTTGGTACATGTATGCTGAATTAGCCACTCGCCATTGAAGTTGACGTAGGCGCCGTTTACACCAGGCACGCCGAATACGGGCACAGGATACGGCAGCCCGATCAGACCTGAAGAGAGGTCATCAATCTCCTCCCTGCAATGACAAGAGCTGTGTGATCAGAGCTGTGTGGTGTGCTGCAGTGTTTTTGCCTATGCATGTGGCACAGCTCTCTGCGCTTTGACTGCAATCACGCAAGTTACTGTGCATGCGTGCGTGGGTCATTGTATGAGAGTAGTACAGCTGTACGACGGTGTCGCCATTGTTGGCGCCAAAGGGGTACAAGTCGTTGACGGTCAGGGCGCCCACATGCCCACTCAGCACCACAATCACCGGCAGCAGCAGCGGCAGCAACTTGGTGAGATTCTCTCCAGGAGCAGCCATCTCTCTCGCACTGCAAGACATGCTCATTCAGATGGTAGCTTACTCGCCTGCCGAGTTACTTGAGGGCGCACATCATATGCAGTGCACACACGGGCACGCAAACATCCACAGCGCTCAGTGTGTGTGCGGGCGAATGCGCGCACACACATAGAGCGCTGCACGTATGTACCTACCGGCAGTATGGTTGCCGCTGAAGATGTGAGAAAGGAGACAAAGCCTGAGCGCTCACCACGTCACCGGCTTGCCGCTTGCGCCATGGCAGAAGTGACTATGTACTTGCTGGAGTGACTATGCACTCTTCACCCACGGGCTTAGCAACGACACGGTACTGCAATTGCTGGAGAAATCCTGTCAGCAGGTCAGAGACCTGACATGGACACAATGTGTCATAACTTGTAACTTATGTATTGCATGCACTGCCTAGAGGCTGCGCCATGCACCCGGTTGCATCCATGGGCACCAACTTGCATTGTCTAAGCAATTTGTCTCCCCTGCCGGCGCTGAACAATAGGGCTAGCAGCAAGACTTTCCTCTAAATGAGTTCCACCAAAACAGACCAGAAAAAACAAGAAAGCAGCCCGGGACAAAAAGCAGTGCACGCGCCACGCTTGTTGCCGTGCTGCTTTCTTTCATGACGTGACGCCGCCAGTGGTCACGCGCGTCACACAGTGGCGGGTAGCCTACCGCCGGTAGGCATACGTAGGTGACGTAGGTACACGTAGGGTATACGTACACCTACCGCATCTGGAGTGACTTGGCGCCGCCAATGGCGTACAAGGGCAGCCCTCTGTCTGCAGCGGCCTGGTGCCCTAGCTTCGGACACTTTGTACTAGCAAGGTCACCGTTAGGTGAGCAGTGCACCGTTTTGGGTGAATGATGGCTTGGCCGAAAGCTCTTTTTATGAGCTACCTAGCTATCAAGTCTATCCTTGTATTTTTAGCCAATCAGATGCTCCCGTGAGCCTCTGGCAAAGATCAGTAAAAAGTGTAGGGGGTCCAAAGTGAAATGAGCCTGACTTCGGACACTCTAGGATTGCCTGCATGCTGTAAGACCTAAGGTGGTTGTGGCGGCGGAGAGTGCCTGTCTGTGGCTATGTTGTTGTTGTTGTCTTTAGGAAGACTTGTATGGTCAGTGGCGCACAAGCGGCGCCTTGTATGCACACAAAAGACCAAGGCTTGTAGGGTGTGCATGTGCGGTGTGCATATAGCTGTGTGAGCAGAAATGTGTGCAAGTACATATAGCATGCATAATCTTGTACATGGGCTTGCGCAGTGTGCATGTGCATGCAGCATGCATAGAGACATGAGCATAACGTGTGCAAGGGCACTGGCTTAGCAAGCGTGTTCATATCTACAAGGTTAAGTGTTGCGTGATATGTACAAAGGCTTAGCTGCATGCACATGCTACGTCAAAGACATGATCTTTGTTAGGCGCAGGCCTTCTGTCTTGGCAAATGCACGGCGTTTTGCTAGTGTTGCCTTGCATAGAGCTGGTATTTCTAGAACTGCGCATGTCAGGTTGCCTTCCTCTATCTCGCTCCAGGGCCCTGCTGTTGCAGGGGTGTCGTCCTTAATGTTATTGCTAACTACCTCCTTGTTGCGCAGGGAGGCAGCGAGCTTCTTGGCCTCCTTCGCCTCCTTCACCACCGCCTTCTTCCGCTGCTTCTCTGCTGCTGCTGCTGCTGCTGCCTTGGCCTCCCCTTTTTGCCTTAGTCTCTCAACCTTCTTCTGTGCACGCACTTCCTTCTCTTGCCTTTGCTTCTTTGCTGCTGCCTCTTCCCTCTTCCTCCTGAGATCTTCCTGCCTGGCGATCCTGGCTGCTTCAAGGCGCTCCTTCTCAGCAGTGCGCTCACGCATATGTTGGATGATCTTGGGGCTGGTGAGGATGGTGGCTGCACGCATGCATGAGGGTCCTCTGGCCTGAACTCTAGGAAGTGCTGTCCAGGCAGCACTTCCTCCGTGCCCAACTCCTCCTCTGAAAACTCAGGGACTTGGGAGTCGTTATTATTGTTGCCGTCGTCTTGATCCAGCTCTTCTTCTCCCTCGTTGCCAAACTCTGTTGTGAACAGGGCCTCGAGCAGTGCTGGGCTGATGGTGCTTGGCTCGGGTTGGACTTCTTGGTCTTTTGGAGCATGCACATGGTCGTCTAAGGCATGCGTGTTCATGGGCCACAGACGTGCAAGGTGAGACAAGCATGAGAGTGTGCAAGACAGTGCATGGAACATAATGCATGTGGCATCGCATCCTTATGAGTGAGACGTCGCATGCATACCTGCGCATGCATCACACCTGCTTGCATCACTGTGCGGCACGGTGCATTTGTGCTAAGTGTTGATAATACTTGTAACTGACCAAGACACTGTGCATAATAGGTGACCTTGCGGAAGCCAGCTATGATGTTGGCAGGACTTATTGCCATGAGGAAAGGGTTGGCATTCAGCTGGATGAGGATTTTTTGCACATCTTCAAGTCGGGGTTGGAGGCCATGATTCGAACATACTGATGCGTGTATGCCTGCTTAAAGCTGCAAAAGTAGCTGATGACGAGCATCTGCAAGGTGACAATGTGTTGCTGTGCGGTGCCATTCTGATAGGGTTAACAACTTGGGACACAGCATTAGCTTACATTGAGTCTACCGCAGGCTATCATATTGCATGACATGGGTGAGATGTGGTGGAAAGGTCAAGATATGCATTCCGTTCTCAGCAGCATGTTCCAGCATGTCCGGTTTGAACTATGAAGAGTGTCCATCCACAGGTAGAAGGCATGGGATTTCTAAAGAAGCACCGCTAGATGTGTTGTCCATGAACAGCTGAACCATTGCTGGAAGATTTCGGTTGTCATGTTTGTGTTCTCCTGTGTGTTACAAAAGAGCATGTCAGTTCACTATGACATGGCACATGCACATCGTCGCAAATTTGACACGGTGACTGACTAAGAACTGAGGGACTGACGGGTGCCTGAGCCTGCCTGCCGCTGCCTGAAATGTTACTTATGGGACTGTTGGGTTTGCCGTTGGCTTATGTGGACTGATATAGACGGCCGCGGGCCGAAAGTGGTTGTCAGTGGCATTGACCGGCTGAAAGTTGTTAATTAACTACTATTAAGTCGATGTGCACAGACGGCCGTTAGCCGGTAGTTACGAACAGCTGACAATAGCCGGCAGTTTCCTTGCCGTTACACTGCTGTTAATATATGACCCTTACCGTTTGGACAAAGTTGACAATTCTTGCCGTAAGCCAACACTAACATGCCATGCAGCTTGTACAAACCTTGGACTGATTGTTTGGTCTTTTAATCATAAGCCCCCAATATATACAACATACCGGCAGTGGTGAGAGTATGTCCACTTGCAACTGAGCAGCCGACTTACGCATGAACCTACCCACAACATTGAGTCTAGCTGTCGCACTCATACGCAGCTTGTCAACCCGTGGTGCCTGCCTCAGAACTCCTCCTCAACCCCCCCCTCCTCCTGTTCCTCCTCTAACAAGTTTCTGCTTCAACATCGAAGTCAATTTGACCTGCTGCCTCGCTCGCTAACAGTACATCGGCTACTTCATCCTTCAGCTTGAATGCCGGCACCTTGCCGTGCACGCGCATGCGCTTGATGGTTGCTTTAAGAAGGACCACCTACATTTATGTAATGCTATAAGAGTTGCGTGCTGCCAAAGGACTAGCCCATCAGCATACACATGCTTACCTTGTCTTCCGCTTTGTCGCACTCCGTTAGGCAGTAGTCAGCCTGCCGCGCTGCTCTTGGTTCTCTGACAAACATGGCAATCTGCAAGCATACTGCATAACTGCCGTTGGAAACATTAAAGTATATCATAGATTACCCGTTTGTGGTACTCCATATCTTCTCTTTTTCAACTTGTGAGCTCCCGCAAGTAGAGATAGGCTGTGCATTTGCGAGATTGGTCATGCTGTTCATGTGCATGACACAGGAGGCTGTGCATGAGGGTGTGCATGTGGTATTGACAGTGTATGTCATGTGCAAAATACTTGAGGCTATGCATATGCAAGATAACGAAGCCCTAGCATGTGGCATTGCCAGTGCATCGTAACCCACCTTGTCTATGCCAGTCTTGTTTGGTCCCTTCAGTCATGTCGCCGTGGTCGCAGCTGCTGGGGGGGATGTTTTGGATCGGATGTTAAAAAACACGTATTGTGGTGTGCCGTTTCCCACTTGAGGGGGAGCCCTGTAAGATATCGCCCAAGTCATTGTTGTCATCAGCTGTGCCCTTGGTAGGCATGGTGGGGTTTGACACCAAGGACCCCACCGGCACCTTGCGCGCCCTGTGAATATGGGCTTCATCCCGGATCTCGACCACAACGCCCATTACGCCCCCGACAGCGCCGCCAACGTTCCACCAAACGCCACATACCATCGGCATCACCGCTCTGTAAGGGCATAGCTTGGCGGAGCCATCAATAGTGTTTTTATGCGCAGGGACTGGCATTGCCAATTGGTTGCAACACTTGTCAATGGTACGAACTGCCATTGCCAATATACAAAGGTACCATCTCAATGATACCTTTTGGCAAGGCATCTTGGTACTATTGAAACGGTACAATTCGGATATTTATGCAAACTCACCCCACCCTGGACGTGCAATGGCTCGATACTACCATATTTCTGGTACGACGGAGCCATCACGCGAGTGAATGGCGGCAAAGTCTCCCGCCTCTAGCATGCAAGGGTAGCGGCAGCGGTGGCGGCTGTGCGTGTTGCTGGATATGAGAATGCAGGTTACATTGGCGACATCAATAGTGAGCTATGGGAGTCCTTGTCCGTATTGCCGCATGCGCTTCGCCACACGCAGCTCGGTCTACATGCACATTGTTAGCAGCAGGGTGTGCAAGCAAATCAAGCTGTATGTCGGCCAGCGTCCATTTCACGATGCGGGTCATGTCACACCAATTGACGTCAAAGGACCATGAATGGTCCGTACCTCTGGATCGGGATTCTCCTGCCACACAAGATCAGCGGACCATATACGGTCAGACTGTCATTGACAGTTGGACCATGCATGGTCCGAATCTCGCGTGAACGGTCCCATTTTTTTTCGGGGTCGCACCATGTATGGCCCCGTCAATTTCCATCGCGTCAGGACTTGGTAGCGTCTAGGCGACGGACCAGGGACCGAATCATTTACACAGTATTATTAGAATTGAGAGTGAATGCACCCAAAGTGGCTTGATTGTGAGCCGACAGCACCGGCCACACACCGCCTTTTGGCGCACGAGGCCGCGGCGTTTCTCAAATGGTTAGCCAAGAACACATGCGTCCACTGCGAATCGAACACAATACCTTTAGTTAATAAACACGATGCCCTAACCATTGAGCTACAAGTGCACATACCCGTAGGGACTGCGAAATAATTGCATCATATAGTTTGCAATATGCCGGTGGCCGCTTGGCGACTGTCAATTGATATGCCCATAGCTTTGAGCGCATGCAGTGCATATATAAACATGCATAGGCTGTACCCGTATTACTTTAAACAATTCGAAAATATAAAAATGAATGGAGAGTTGCAACTCGGCGGCTGTCAGGGTAATAAAGATACAACAAAAAAAAATAAAAAAAAATGCGGTCAAGTGGGCTCAGCCCGGGGCTTTCCCGTGTGCCGGTAATTTTGTTAGAGGCTGTCAATGACAGCATGTTTTAGACCAAAAAATGCATCTATACACAGATGATCACAATATAAATCACTTACATTGATGTATACATGTACATATATATATATATATATATATATATATATATATATATATATGTATATACACATATATGTACACATAATGTACAACTGATAATGTATATAGGTGTGCATTTACATTTGCATGAGACTTGTAGTATTATATAACATATACAATGTATAGCATGAATGCAACACTTGCGTAAAACACCAATATATTAATGCTACAATATTGTAACATTCACTACCGCCGTATGTCTATTCGGTGATGCGTGCATCAAAAGTACAGGTACATCTATAAATTACATTATATTATACAATATTTCATAAGTTTAAATGACATATATGCCTCAATGCATACATATCTTTATACACACATATGTATGCATTGATGTATGTACACCAATGCATGCATGTATAAAGAAAAAAAAAAATATATATATATATATATATACTATATACATATTTGCAACTTCGTGCACATGCAATCATGGTAATTATGTTCATTGCAGAGACAGCCCCGTACAGCTTAATAATAGCCCGGCTGTCAATTGGCCGCCGACCATTTGCGACTGTCCACCTGTCGGGGAGCACTTTCCGACAGTCGGGGCGGCCTGTCAGTAAGTTTAGAGCAATATGTATTTGCACAATCACTATGTACTAGATACTCATGGTAGCGGCAGGGCCGCGGTTATGGTGCGGCGTACTGTTGAATGTAATACAGTCTATCCTCGATAAGTGCATACCATCGGGAACACCTTTTTTCATGCACTTATGGCGGATACGCACTTGCATTGCCTTATACTACCAACAGAGTGCATTGGTGTCGGGCAAAACCATGCACTTATCGCGTATATGCACTTATCGATTACTGTGCACGGACTGCTCTGTAGTACAGTCTAACCTTGATAAGTCAAGCATATTCGATAAGTGCATATCCGCGATAAGTGCATGGTTTTGCCTGCCACCAATGCACTCTGTCGGTAGTATAAGGCAGTGTAAGTGCATATCCGCGATAAGTGCATGAAAAAAGGTGTTCCCGATGGTATGCACGTATCGAGGATAGCCTGTAGTTAATTTCACTGGTCCTTGCCGCGCCATTTGTGGTTCGGGACGGGCCAGGTACGGTGCACGACATCAGGACCGCGGGGCCGCGGGACCATACCGGTTCGCATTGAAGCACCAGCGCACCTGACTGGTTCGTGCCGCACCATGCCTGGAGCGGCACGGACCATGTCTGGTGCGCGACTGCGCACCATTATATACTACTTTGCACACGATGAACGCTTTACCTTACTTTTGTTTGTTTCAAATAATCATCCTACCTACAGTCCAACTTTGGCAAGAACACCTAAGCCCTACGATCATATGCATGCATTGTTATAAGTGTAGTTTACGCGATGAACGACTGTGAATGCATTGAACATTCTACCTCACCCTCCCAAGCACATATCAGTAGGGAAGAGTTGTAGGTGTAGGGTCTGGTGTACTTGTGTTGCCCAAGTTGTAAATCAAAGATAATTATGTTTGGTTATCTGATAGTAGTTGATCCTTGCGCAGATTGATGTGAGCAGTTGTTTGACCATGTGTGTGATTGCTGTGCAGATGGACTTCGCACAACGCTTGCAACATACCGCTGATACAAAACGCACCGCACGCGCGACTGTGCGTCCCCAGCAAGTGACCAGCTGTAATTTGCGAGAGCGAGCAGCGGCAGCGCTGTTGGAAGTAGAGCGCATCAGCCGTGAAGCTGTATCTGATGGCACTCATGACCAACGCGATCGCGTTTGGCAAGAGTTTGCCAACTACCTGCAACATTCTGAGCTCAACATTGCCGTCATTAGTGTCACCCCAGCTGTTGTCACAAGCTACCTTGCTGGGCACTGGACCGACACACACATTAGCAAAGCTCGCAGGCGCGACCGCCATGGTCATCGCATGATTGCTAGCACCACACTGGACAATGTGATCTCACATCTCACATGCTCGTTTAGACTTCTTGGGCGCATCGGCCCGTGGGATAGCAACACATTCACAGGGAACCCGCTTCTGTCCATAGACGTGCGCGAGTTTCGTCAGAGATACGCAAAGATTGCTGCTCGGCAAGGAGTTCGACCTATTCCTGCTGTGCCATTGGCCATTAATGACATGCGTACGATGATCCTATACTTCCAGCAGCAGCAATCTACCAAACCTCAGCAATTGACAGTCATACATGACAAGGCTGTGCAACGGCGCGACTATGCACTTTGCCTATACTTATGGTGCACATGGCAACGGGGTGGCGAAGGTGCGCATTTACAGATGCACGAGATAAAAGCGGCAGGTTCAGGGCTGACGGTCACTGTAACACATCTCAAGAATTACAGCACCGGAGGCGCACCCAGCATACAAGTGCGCAGCAGTGGTCTGCCTGTGGAGTTCTCTAAAGTACTCTATGCCTATCCAACCCATTGTCGCGGGAGCCTCTTCGCCACTTTCGCTGGTCCTCTATTTCGGCCTGTTGCAAAAAATAGGTTGAAGTGGGAGGAACAACAGCATGTCTAGTAACTGTGCATACCAAGCGATTGTGCGCTGTTGCAAGGCGTGTGGCATATATAGGCCGCACCTGGGGTGGCACTCGTTTAGGCGTTGTGCCGCTCAGAGCGCCTTCCAGTGTGGTGTTACTTCGGAAGAAATACAAGCTCAAGGCACATGGAGAAGTGCTATCATCATGCACCGTTACCTACACGAAAGGTACGCTTACCCGATGCACAAAAGCACAAATGTATGGGTAGCGTCCAAGGTTGATGCTGTTTTTAGATACTCGGGCACCACGTTCAAACCATTCGGGCCGTGGGCCTAGTCTCTTATAATGAGTGAATTGCCAGTCGCGAAACACTGCCCACCACACAGTAGAATGCCATTCAGGCACCAACACCACAGCTGGCAGCTTGTAATACTGCAATAACGCTATGGCTTCATGCAGGAGAGCCAATGGCGGGTGACACTAAACAACGCCGCCCCCCAAGCGTTGAAGAACATCGCGCCAATTTGTAGTTAGAGCATGTCCCAAACTTTTAGGCATGTGTATGTAACTGAAATAAGCAGGCGCTTTGCTATTCTGATCGGCTGCAAAACAGTCTAATGTTGATTGTCCAACATGCTGTTGTACATGCACGGATGCGTCTGCGGTCAACGCCCAATCTCCTATGTCAATAAAGTTGGGTAATGCATCCGCATCGCGCACCTCGTTACGCGAGCGCCACACACACGTCAGCGCAATATCACGCTCCCAGCACAAATCCCACAACTGACGTAAAGCTTGCAGCATATGAGGCTCAGAAGCAGACATCTTGTTCAGCATTTGAATCGCTGGTTGACAATCATAAATAATGCCCACTGTACATTGCTGGAGATCATGCGTGCGCGCTACTTCAGTAAATGCTTGCGCATAAGCGAGTGCCTCCTTGCCGGCCGAAGGCAGTGACATATGCTCATGCTTTAAGTTGCCCGCCATGTGAGGCCAAAGTCCTGATGCCCCCCGACCAATTGTACTTAAAGCGTCTACAGCTCAAGCAGTATAGGGGGCTTCCACCAAGCATTGCCACTGTAAGTCTGCAACCCAGCTATAGTCCAATCACGGAAGTGTCTAAAAGCGTTCATATCACCCATAGTATTGTCCCATGCATCCGTGGCCAATGCTAGACGCATCAATTGGCGAGCATAAATGCTTGCAGGTGCAAAATGTCGGGTCGAGGGGAGTCGAGGGTCACGCTGTTTCGGACAGCTGCAGGGACAGACATGCTTGCTAGACATGCTACTGCGCCACATTTATAACGCGCAGCAAAAGCAAAAGATAACCCAATCCTCATGGTGACAAGTGCTTTGTGCAGCAAGTCTGCTGCTGCCGGGTAGTACGGGCAGGTGGAGTCGGTGTTCTCCCCAATGTACATGCTGTGCTGTAGGACACACAGTCAACAAGCCTACTATAGGTAGCGTTGTTTACACAGTTCTTTGCATGAGTGGAAGAGAGATTGCACTGTTAAGTGAGGTGAATGAGCAAGCAACACGTGCATGCTATGCCCTGACTGATGCCAACAAGCACACCGCGACCAAGTACACCAAGCTCACAACAAGGACAAGCACATTGCACAAGAGCATGCACAGGCTTTCACACGGTGAGGGGATTCTTGGGAATCGGGACGGCGTGTTTCGTAGTTCAAGTCGCTTCACAAGCTCTTAGCTTTCGCACTCACAGTGTCACCAGCTGATCCGGTGAACACTGTGCCTACTTATACAAGTCAAATCATGACTGTTCAGAACATAAGCTAACGGTCATATCGAGGCTATTTTCAAAGAAATCCCCACTTGATATAGAACCCAACTTATAACTGAACTTACAACTCAACAGCTACGCGCGGTGCCTATGTAGGCTATGGTCATGAGCTACTCGAGAGACATGACCTTGCTACTGGTCAGTGCCGCGCGCGGGTCGCCATGCTGGTAAGCCGGGCGAGGGTCTCGCTATAGGCATGCCCGATGAAGACAGGCATGCCCTGGCGATAGGCATGACAGCTGTCGGGTCGAAGGGAGTCGAGGGTCACGCTGTCTCGGACAGCTGCAGGGACAGACATGCTTGCTAGACATGCTACTGCGCCACATTTGTAACGCGCAGCAAAAGCAAAAGATAACCAAATCCTCATGATGACAAGTGCTTTGTGCAGGTGGTCTGCTGCTGCCGGGTAGTACGGGCAGGTGGAGTCGGTGTTCTCCCTAGTGTACATGCTGTGCTGTAGGACACACAGTCAACAAGCCACCCCCCCTGAGCTCTGGGGGAGGTTCCAGCTCCAGAGCTCAGCTGCTAACGCAAGTGAGGAGGGCCGTTGGTACGGCAATCGTCGCACCAATACTCCTCTATGGGTATCGCGTCCAAAGGTGGCTCCAGGCAATAGCAATGCAGGCCCTTGTTGCAGCCATTGCAGAGCATTACGAGTGCGTCGTCGTCGGCGCTGCCGCAGCGTTCACAGCGTGTGCTGCGCGCGGGATGAGGGTGCTGAATACGCCCAAAGCCGGCTACGTAAGGAAGGTGACATGGCGCGCAGTTTACCATGTTGTCCTTCAACCTCTCTCCGTTTTGACCAAGGAGGTCCAACACCCCTGTGGGGTACACTTTGAGTCCCTTGTGGACGGTGCGGCCCACGGAGGTGTCAAGCGTGTCTTTGGTGGCTGCCATGCGATAGGCAAAGTCCCCCGCTTGGAACCGCCGTTGGCGCTCCTTGTAGAAGCCGCTGCATACGCGCTCGTAGCGCAGCGGCTTCTACAAGGAGTGTCGCGGTGCTGCGCGATGCGCAGGTTGTTAAAGGCCATGGGGAGGGTGCGCTCGAAAAGCGCGGTGCGCGTGAATGTCGTGGTGCATCCAGTCAGGGTCGTCGAGGTTGTTCACGACGCGATCCACCTCCTGCTGCGCACGGAAGGGGAGCAATGGTGGTTGCCCGAATAGCAGGTAGTACGGGCTGTACTCACGCAGAGTCGCCTACTTTAACAATCGATATCCGAGGGCCACCCATGGGAGGTGGTCATCCCAAGTGTTCTTCTCGTACTCCAGCACGTACTTGCGGAGTGCCTTCTTGATGGTCTGCACTGTACGCTCGGCGAGACCGTCGGCTTGAGGGTGATCACGCGAGGTACGACGGTGGTCGATGTAACCTTTGTCCAAGAGGGTGTCGAAGTCCCCTCTAAACTCAGTACCTTGGTCAGTGATGACCTCAGCGCAGCTGCCAAATCGGCTGAGAACGTGAGAGAGGAAGGCTTAAGACACCCCCCCGCTGCTCTTGTTGGGTAATGGTACCAACTCCACCCATTTGAAGAAGTGCTCGATCATGACCAGGATGTAACGGTTGCCACGCGCTGAGGTAACAAGTCTCCCAAGATGTTAAGCCCCCATCGGTAAAAGAGACCGGAGATGGGGAGTGGGTGTAAGGTGGCGCTACGCGTGCTGAGGCTGGCGCGCACCATGTCACACTGTTGGTAGTGGCTGACGAAGCCCTGCACCTGTTTGTTAACCCATACCACCAATATTGTGCCCTCACTAGGCTGACTGTACGCTTGACACCGAAGTGTCCAAGCTCAGTGTAGAGGGAAGTGATGATGCCCTTGCGCGTGACTGGTGTCGGCACTTCCTTGTCTTCGTCATGGAAGCGGCGATATAGCTTGTCACCTGCCCATCGATAGTGACGGATACGTTGGTTGACACGGTCCTTCTCTCGGGCACTCATGCCGGAGGGAAGCTGGCCACTTTGAAGAAAGGAGAGTGATGGCTTGTCCAGCCATATGTCCTGCCTGGTGTCAGTGGGCGCCAGCTCTGTGTCATCGACTTCAATGTCGACTGCGTGGGCGTCTCTCAAGGGTGTGGTTGCCGCAGGGCCGGTAGGCTCAAGGGCAGGAATCTCCTCTGGCACTGCTGAGGCGATGGTGTTGGTCTTGCGCCCTGAGCGCAACGCGCCAGCCGCAAACATAGCTGCCATGGTGGGGGTTGTTGCTGCAGAGACGAGCTCATGCCGAGCTCCAGTTGCATCGTTGGTGCTGAGGTGAGGGTTGCGACTGAGGCCATCGGCGTCTTGGTTGGTGAGGCCAGCGCGATGGTCGATCTCGAAGTCGTATTCCTGCAACAGAAGGGCCCATCGAGCAAGTTTCCCTGGCAGATGTTGGTTGGTCATCAGCCACTTGAGGGGCTGATGATCGGTGATCAGTTGGAACTGCCGACCAAAGAGGAAAGGTCGGAAGAAGGAGATGGCCCACACTGCAGCGAGGCACTCCCCTTCGTAGCTGCTGTAATTGGCCTCGGCGCTATTGTTGCTTCGGCTGGCGTATGACACCACCCGCTCCTTCTTGTTCTCATTGTGCTGCACCAGCACCGCTCCCATCCCCAGCTTGCTCCAGTCGGTGTGAAGGATGAAAGGCTTGGCGTAGTCCGGACGTTGAAGGATGGGAGCGGTGGTGAGCCTGCTCTTCAGCTCCTCGAAGGCCTGCTGTTGCGGCTCCTTCCATGCGAACTCCACCTCCTTCTTCAGTAGCTCATTGAGGGGCCTTGCGATCTTCGCGAAGTCCTTCACGAACCGGCGATAGTAGTTGGCAAGTCCCAAGAAAGCGCGCAGACGTGTGAGGTCTGTCGGGGCAGGGATAGCTGCCAGGGCCTCTACTTTTGCCTGCTGCACATACACACCATGGGGCACAATCCTGTGCCCTAAGTACGGCACCTTGTGGGTGAAGAAGGTACACTTGTCGGGGTGTACGGTCATCCCCACTCCCTTGAGTCGTTCCAGCACCGCTTCGATGTGCTGAAGATGCTCCTCGTTGCTGCGGTTGAAGATGAGGATGTCATCGATGTAGCACCGCGCGAAGTCCAGCCCCTTCAAGGCCTTGTTCATGACGCGTTGAAACTTGGCGGGGGCATTCTTCAGCCCGAACGGCATTACCTTCCATTAATACAACTGTCGGTTGCCCCAGGAGGTCTTGTGCTTGTCCTCGTCCTTGATGGCATTTTGGTTGTACCGTTAACGCATGTCCAAGATGCTGAAGACTGTGCAGTCTTCCACATTATCAAAGATATCCTCTGCTGTGGGCATGGGGTACCTGTCTTGCTTGGTCTTGTTGTTGAGGGGGCGATAGTCGCCACACATGCGTCGCTCTGTCCAGTTGCCTGCTGAATATTTCTTCTGTGGCATGACGGTTGCTGCTGCGAAGTCCGATGTGGACTCTTCGATAAGGCCTGCATCAAGCAGCGCCTTACATCTCTGCTCCACCAGGTGCTCTTCCCACTTGGAGAGCCTGTATTGCCGCCGAAACACCGGCTCAGTGTCCACCAGCTCGATGTCCATCTAGTACACTGAGCATGTACCTAATTCCTTCACATTAAAGCTGAATTGGCTCCTCCATTTGTTGAGGAGAGCCTCCAGCTTCTCTCGAGTGTCTTCTGTGGCCAAAGGGCCTATGGCATGGTCCCATGAGGTCGCATTGGCAACCACGGGAATGTCCTCCACTGTCACTGCTACTTGCTCCTCCATGTGGACCACCTCGAGGGCTGTGTGAGCTGCCTTGGTGTCGGCAACGCGATCAGCCCAACCCCCAGCCACGTGTTCGAGATCCTCGAAGGACACCTGCAATGCAAAGCTCAGCTCCAGCAGCCATACCAGGCTATTCTGGTTCATGGCACGGCCAAGTAGCTGGCATTGCTGACTATCTGTCAGCGATGAGCCCGTGATGCTGTTTGCGAAGAATCTCATGGCGCGTTCACGTTCGCGTACGTTGGGTTCCTCCAGCCTGTTGGTGGTCGCATCAAACACCATCCCGTCACCACCATTCCGAAATGCGTAGGAGCTTGGGTAGGACACCAATGTGGGGAGTGCGCGACGGGGCTGACCGGGCTGATTGCACGGGTAGAAGTGGTTGTGGTCATGATGCAGGACAGGTTGTGCTTTGCGGCCGGGGTCAAGGATGTCATCGACCAGCAGGTTGCGCGGCCGAGCGCTGCGTGTGTATTCTGCGGTCATGAGCTCCTCCACGGTGGCCAAGTTTGTCCACTTGGCACGTACACGATGTGCGTGCGAGCCATGTCGTGCA
Source organism: Chlorokybus atmophyticus (assembly GCA_009103225.1). Taxonomy (NCBI): domain Eukaryota; kingdom Viridiplantae; phylum Streptophyta; class Chlorokybophyceae; order Chlorokybales; family Chlorokybaceae; genus Chlorokybus; species Chlorokybus atmophyticus. Next base: position 197,524 of record RHPI01000575.1, read on the forward strand.
GCGTTCACCTTAAGTAAGTGCCCCAGAATGGAGCAAACTTGTCGGTAGCTGGAGGCCACGTGCGGGCGCTTGTCGTCCTCTGAATGCACATTTTCAATGACGAACTCCAGGGGTCTGGAGATCTGGTGGTGTTGAAGGAGGTGAACGATTCTCATCAACTCCCAAAACAGCCCTGAGCGAGGGTCTTTGAGGCCTTGCCCCTTGCCTGCCCTGGAGTGCCCTTGGCATTCCCACCCAGCTATCAATTGGTCGACATTGCCGAGGGACAGTAGGTGATCTTCGGTGATTAGCCGGACGTCTTGTGGCAATGCTTTGAGGCTGCCTTGCAATGCCAAGAGGGGTAGTTGTTGTGGATATCTCTCGTGCACTTGACGTAAGTGGTGCTTGAGGGCCGTTTGCGCGTGTGGGTCTGGGTCGCAGTAATAGTACTTGACAACCTTCACACCCGTGTTGAGGACAGCGGCAAGACCACTGCCAATGCCTCCAAACAGCTCCAACACTGTGATGCCCTGCTGCCTGCGAAAGGTGTGGAACTCCACCATTCCGGTGGCCACCATTTGCTGGTCCTGCACCTTGTTGTGGCTTCGGTAGTTGGGGAAGCGCGTGGTGACCAGTAGCTGGCTCAGCAAGACGTGTGCGTTCACCTGTGCGCGCCAACGCCGTTCGGCTGGGTCTTATAATGCTACTTCCACGATGGCATCCTCCTGCTCCTCGTTGTAAGGGGTGGGAGCGGAGTCGACGGTTCGACACGGAGCCGTGGCACCAGCAGCGACTTGCGTCCGAGCGCTGTCGTATGTGGCCATTGCAGCCTCCCGTGTGAGGGCGTGGCTGCGTGTGGCCACGGCAGCCACTTTGCATTGGGCGCGCGTGCGCGAGACCAACTCGAGAGGCAGGAAACCGTGCACCTCTCCGTCATCCTCATCCCAATGTGGCCGAAACCACGCCCGCTCTGTCCAGCAGTCGAGGCCCATGCCCACAGGGAAGTTGAGTCCTGCCCAAGCAAAAAGTCGAAGGAGCCGGCATTGGTGACCACACATTGCTGGATGATCTCGGTTGTGTGGGTTGGGTCCGGCCCTGTCAACCGAATGCAAAAAGCCTCCCTGGTGATTCCCATCACCTTATCTCGGCTACATGTGGCAGTGTCCAACACGTACGGGCAAGGCACCAAGTCGGAGCTGGTTATGCCGAGGGGCCGCGCGAGGAAGCGCCCAATGATGACAAGCTGTGCTCCGGTGTTCAGCATCACTCGCTTGGGTGCCAGGCCGTTAATGGTAATGTGCTTGCCTTGGTTGGCCACCATGGCAGCATTGGCGTTGATGCGCAGCCTCTTCGTACGAGCTGTCTGCACCTTTGCCTCAGTTCTCTCAGCTGGGGGTGCTGAGCGCATTGCAGCCAGAGCTCCTCTGCCTGCTAGGTCCGGAGGACCCCCTCCTTGCCCTCTCCCTCTGCCGAACCGACCTTGTCGTGGTGGTTGGTAGACACGCGGGGGCCTCGGTGCTGGAGGTTCCGGCGCCGGTTGTGGTGGCGGCGCAGGTGGATGCTGCCTCTGCGAAGATGGAATCATGCCCGCGGGTGTACCCAATGGCTGTGGAGGAAACCCCAGGGGACCCGGTGTTTGTAAGCCTGCCTCGCGTTCAGCTTGCTCCGCGGCGTACGTCCATCGAACAGCATGAGCCGCCTCTCTAACCAACGTCCTTTCCCACGTGGCCGTGGGCTCGGTGTCCATGTCGGTCCAGTGATGATATCGAGGCACGAGCTGAAGGTATACGGCGCGTAGTAGCTGTCGCCGCATGTCGTGGGTGATGGTGGGGACTCGCAAGAACCCTGCCATGTAGGCATCCCACCTTCCTTATACCACTCCCACATCGAGCACGGTCATGGCGCGCGCGTGTAGGGTGCGCTGGAGGTCAGTCTGCTGTGCGTGTAGCTCATGAGCAATGGCAATGCGCCGCCGTTGTCGTGCGGCTTCCACCCCTAGCAGCCGCAGTATTGCCTCTTGCACTCCCTCCAGCGTGTCCGGGGCCGTGGTGGCAGCCTCGTCGTATGCTTGTCGCAGCGAACGAACGAATGCCCCCAACCATAATGCTCGGTTGCCAAAGGCAAGCAGGGGGACAGCAGGGTGATTGGCAACGAGCCATGTCACGAGACGGGCTCGAGCGGCGCTGCCCTCTCACATCCCCATCATCTGTCTTAACGTGTTGCCCTCAGGCCTGTGCAGCATGATTGCTTGTCGAATGAATGCGGTACGGAGTTGTTGCTCCCCCACCATACCAGCTCCTCCTCGTTGTGTGGTGTCCCCTTGCGGGGTGAGGTACCCTTGCCCTGCATCGCGTTGATCCTCAGGCATGTCCTCAATCAAAGGAGGCAACAGCGGGGCCATTACCCCCCTCAATTGTTGCGCCAACGCCCTCGCTTGGTCTGCAACAGTTGCTTGTCCTGGCTGTGCAATGGCGATTGCCGTGGAGTGCACTATGGTCAGCGCCGTGGAGGTATCTGCCGGCGCTGCGCCTGGTACGGCAACGGCGTGTGCTTCGTACGTACCTGTCGGCGCGCGTTCACTTGGGCAGCTTGGTCCACCCGATAACGATGTGCCTGTTCGAGGGCAGAGAACCGCTCTTGACGGCTGCCTTGAGTGAGCCCCCGAAGCGCGGGATCGGTGCCTAGCGCGATGTCCGACGTGGTGACCACGAGGTCTTGAATTTTGCGACGCTGGAGTCCGAGTGGGTCCAGTGGTGAGAGCTCGGAGTCGATCTGTTGCGCGGGCATTGGTTGCCGCGATTGACTGGGTGCGCCCTGCAACCTTGCGTGTAATGCTAAGAACAATTGAATGGCTAGCTCTAACACTGCAGGTCGCCGGTAGGTGACCCCGAAGAGACGATCCCTCATCTCCGGAGCAATGCCGGCGAGGACTTCATCCTCCAGCTGCTGTTGTGTGGGTTCCGGCAGCGTGTGGTACTCTGGAGGTGGTAGGGGCAAAATGCGATCATCGCGTGCCACGCGCGTGGTGCGTTGCCCCCCTGGTCCGTACGCAATGGTGGTGGGCTCCACGTTGCGTAGAACCGACGCCCAGGCGCGTTCTGCTTGTGGTCCGCGTGGCACTTGCTGTGTGACATCAAGTGCTGGTGGCGGTGCTGTTAGAGTCCTCTAACTCTTTCCAAGTGCTGCGCGGATTGAAGCTCGAGGTACACTGGCTTGTGGTCCGACACCCACCCTCCTTTGTGACAATAGCACAGTCCGCCTCGGATGAAGAGAGGGCCTTTGAGACATACAATTGGTCTAGCCCAGCAAGTATGCGTGCTGCTCCTTGAAGAGGATTGTCCCATGTGTAGACTTGTGAAGAAGGATACCCGTGTCTCCAAACATCTTCAAACCCCCCACTGTTGGCAAAAGTCAGACAGTGCGATATTGTCATCCTTGCCGAAGAGACACCCGTGATGTAAACAATCAAATGCTTGATCTTCTACACGGTTCCAATCTCCACCAATGATATATCGATCGGCAGCGAGAGGGACGCCTTAACCTTATCAAATAAAAGCTCGCGCTGCTTCAGTTTTTTGAAGTGGACGTATACGCTAACAAGCAAAAGTGTACTGCCGTCTTAGGCTACTCAAACTCAACGAAAACGATAATGGATTGCAACTCCTGTATCAAGAACAGCATACTTTCACGAGATGGGGAACAAGACAGCAACTCCACCTTTGGTATCATTTGCGGGTCCCCACATCGCCCCTCCTTTCCATGCATGCTGCCATTTTCATGATGCAATAATAGCAGCACTTAGCTTGGTTTCTTGAAGAGTACAAACGCCGTCTCCCTTGCGTTGAAGCGCCCACAAGCGAGAGAATGCGTCTTTACATGAAGGTCAAGATGTAGTGTGGTCTGAATTTAGCCATCAAACATTTCAAGACCACGCCTTGATGTCCGGCCTGGGAGGTGAACCTGTCATGCTATGCCAAGGACTGGCCCCCAGGATTAGTCACTGAGAGGGGTGTGGTCTTTTGCGTATGGCCATGACAGAGTGAGGAGCGGCGGGGAGGGTGGAAGGGTGCGGGCTGCCCTCTCTGCCATGCGTATGATGTCGATTGCTGACTGGGAGAGCAAGGTTTGTGGTCCACCCTTAACTCCTAACAGTAGGTCATTGGGAAGCTAAAGAGTTTCCGCAAGGTCTGAGGGCTTAACTGCCATGGGTTGCGCCTTCAAATCACTGTTATCCTTCCACATCAAGGCCGCCACCATCATTGTTCTCCCTGTGTAAGTGACGTGTGTAACTCAGCTCCAGGGAGTGGACCATTGTAGTGCGGGGGTCCAATCCGAGAGTGTGCACATCTAGCGGACGTGCTGTGTCCAGAGCATGAGCAGGTGCTCATATGTGGGTGGCAGTTGGGAGGGAGAGCAATGAAGACAAATATCGTGCTACACCTACCCACCAAGCGTCCTGCCTCCATGGATGCACTGCTGCAGCAAGGAGAGGGATTGCGGGAGAGGGGACAGCAGCAGGTGAGGACATAAGAGCGCGAGGGGGGCTGGCATCTTCTCTCTGTCGGGTGACAACTGTGGATGGGCCGTTGTCCTCATGTGGATGCCAGCTCGGGGAGAGTGCAAGCCCGCGGGCTAAAGGACTTGAAGATTGCACTGGTGAGGAGGGGGGGGGGGGNGTTGTATAATTGTCTACTACTTGGGGCGTAGGGAGCAAGGACCAGCAGCTATGGTCTGTCATCCATTGCCTTGCTGCACTCGCTAGCTGCTGCAATGTAATGTATTCGAGAGCTTACTTACTTGTCGTGGAACATGAGGTGGCCTCCCACTTATCAACCGGCACCCAGCGCTAATTGAGGCCCCGGAGACACCTGATATTGTGCTCCACAAGAATAGGGCAGATGAGAAAGAGAACAGGTGCGTTGTCTGCGCCGCTCCGCACAGGCACCGCAACCAGCATAACAGATTCCAGCTTTGCTATTTCTACCTCTGCTTTTAAGTTGATGCCCGAGGCAGCAAGGGACGAGCGCAAGATTAAAAGAGCGTGCCCGAACCTTTCGTGTTGCGCGGAGGGGTAAGGTCGTATCGCAGCTTGGAGCGCACCATGGTGGTGTCGGTCAGTGAAGAGAGGGTTATGTGGCGTTATCCGCTGGAGACAGTAACATAGAGGCACCAAGGTGGCGTATGCCCATGCTGTATCAGTGCCGGGGTGACCGAGTGCTGTTGTGACAAACTCCAGGTCTAGAAGGTGGGTTGCGCTGTGAGTGTGCAATGCATCTCATCCACTATCAGCGGCAGGCGAGCCTGCAACTGACAGTGAGGGAGTACCCCGCTTATTAGGATGAACCTGACTTATGTGCGGGGTGGTGTGGGGTTGAGGGGAAGGAGGAGCCGGAGGTGGGGTGGAGTGCTCTTTCATCCACGTGTCATCGCCATTCGAGGCAATCCGTCTTCTTCCATGTCCACACGTTTCTCCATAGCTTCGTGGGTGCGGGAGGTAACGCGGTGAGGGGGGTGAGGGAGGTGCGCGCGGGTGTGGGATGTGGGAGATGGAGAGGTTGTAGGGTGAGGTCGATCACGAGTCAACAATGCGAACCAGTTATTAGTGAGCTAGTTTTTTTTTCGTTGTTGTTGTTGGTGGTGGTGGTGGTGGTGGTGGTGGTGGTGGTGGAGGTGGAGCGGGTGGTGTTGGAAGGGGTGGAGAGGGGCTCTGAGGAGAGGGGGTGGTCAAGGTTTGCATAGGGGGTGTGGCCGTGTCGGGGGGAGGGGCAGGCAGGGGGGTAGACGAGGGTGCCGTTCCTGTTTTGCTGAGACTGGATACTAACTTTGGGATTGGCCAGAGACCTTGCATCAAAAGCAAAATGAAGGGGATGAAGGGGTGAGAATGATGATGTCGGTTTGAGAGACTTGACCTTTATAAGTGGCCCGACTAATGATGGTCAGGGGAAGTACTGTGTCAGGGAAGTTGGGTGTGAAGCGGCACCGGTAGAAATGGATTTTAGCAAGTCAGGCTGGATCCACATCTTTATAAAGGACGGAGCCAGACATAAATTGCGGATTTCGTAAAATTCACGGCTGATTTGTATATATGCTATGACTGTAGCTAAAATATTGTTACACCCTGTCACAAACAGCACTCCGCCGGTGACAAATGTAAGCACCGATGCCTCAACAACGTTGAGGATTCGGCGTTGATGTAAATAAAGGTTTATGTCGTGAGAAAGGCATGTGAAAATCGTGAATACAGTTGTAATTAAATCATTTACTAGGGGTGCGGCTGATTGGGCGAGAGGCGGGCGTCACCAGTGACTTACCACACATCGCGTCACACACTTATCCCGGACACCAGAGCCATCACACTAGCACCAGGGTAAGTGTAACCAAAGACAGACGATTCCCTAATCTCGGACGACTGAAAGTGGTACCTATTTGGGACATGTGGTGGTGGCATTTGGCGGTCAAATCGAGTGCTTTTTAAGGTGTCGTGTAGCTATGGACAAATTTTATGACTGCACCAAATTGTGAGGTGATTGGTTGAGTATCGGTGCCACGGCAAAGGTGCAACTGTTGCACTTATAATTGATCCAGATGGTTGCTTTGACTACGAAGTCTTAAGGATTGAGTTGCTCGTGTCTGCTGGTGGCGTGTGATAGGTTTGCGCAACCCTCTAATTGTGTGGTTAGCGGTCATTTGAAAGTTTTGGCAGGCAATATAAAAGTGCGTGGCAACAGTTTTTGACCTTAGCGAGGGGGCATGTGTACAGGGCTGAGTCAGCTGACAGTATGTCACCCTACATACATGCACATCACATGCACCCAACATGCACAGCCTTAGACCGCGCCATGCACACATGCACCCAACAGCACAGCCTCAGACCAGGCCATGCACACACGCATACAACTTGTACAGCATCACCTAGGTGGCTATACACACAAAACACAGTACCAAGAACACAGAACTGTGCACAAGTGCACAGCCTCAGGGTCCTACCTGCGGAGGGTGCTCTACCTTTACAACAGGGCCAGTCTTGGCACGCTTCTTTGCCTTGGGAGGAGGACCACAGCCCAAAGGTCTGCCCTTGCGCTGACCTGGAGGCTGGGGTGGGGGTGCTGGTGCAGCCTGGGGTGGGGATGCTTGGAGAGAGGGGGGCGGGGAGGCTGCAGAAGTCAGAATGGGAGATGCTGGTGGAGGGGGGACCAGATCGTGAGGGTACCGGCAGTGAAACTCGCCTCTCAACAGAGTGAAGTAGTCAACCACCTGACCGACGCCAGCGCCCACAACAGCACCACTCCTGAAACTCCAGCTTGTGGAGGTCTTCAATCTGTGCTCGAACACTGTGCAAAGCGCAGAGAAACCAGGAATACCCAGGTTGGCCATGATTTTGGTCACGGGTGGGATGGGTCAGTAGGCAAGCGTGGCACGCGCCCTTGACGGGCGTGTCCCCTCTCCTCCCACTGACTCAGGTCAAGCTGTACGCCGCCGTTGACTCTGGTCGAGATGCAATTGGCCAGACCATCACCATGGCCATATGTGCAGACTTGCCACCCTTTATACAGCACCTGAACGTACCCCTCATCCCCGCCACCAGCCACATCGCCATATCACCTGCACTTCTCCGACTCCTTGCCCACGCGCCACATCGCCATGACCATGTCTATTTGCCATCTGCATGCACACTCAAGTCGTCTGCATTGCGCGGAGGAACACATGCATGCACGCATGCACGCACACACACGCATGCATGCGCAATCACATGCAAGAGCCCATGCACAGGCACACATAGGCTAGCAACAGATCTTAACATGGTGAACTGAGGCAGGGCAAAACATCAATCGCAACAAAGGGGTCAGCGGGCGCTTACCCCGGAGACGGCGGCTTGCAGGGGCGTACTGCGGCGCACCAACACAACCCTAAAACACCCACGCAGCGGGCCGCGGGCGCCAGCAACCTTGCCTCAAACTTTAGCGCAACAACGACCACGAGGTGGGCTGCAAGCCCCGCGGCGATGGCGGCAACCTCGACAGCAACGTGACGGGCCAAGAATTGTCAGCACAACACGTCAATGCAGGCTGAGGCCTGTCACACGTCATCTCACCGACACAATAGGCATAAAAGCAGCGATGGACGCGACATTGCAGCACAGCATATGGCGTCACTTGATAGAATATCGTTTGATGTGCTAGCATACGGGATCATATGGCGTGATATGCTCAATAGCATATAGATGAATATCACACATATGGTATCATGCGTGCAATGTGACCTAAACTTTGTTAACTCAACGACGTAAATAATTTCCGGTTCCGTCATGTCTACAAAGTTTATGTCACATTATGAGTTGAACTCTTGTAACAAGGACCTCACGACATGTCATGTGACGTCCAGCGACGTCACGCGACATCGCACCATACCAAGCCATATCATACCATATAGTGTCGCGGCGATCGATATGCCGGCATATGATGTCATACGCCGTGATATGGCACAATTTCACGCGACATCGCTAGACGTCAGGTTTTCCCTGTGCGTCATGTTAAAGGAGTTCAGGTTACACTGTGGGTATGAGCGTGATGTGTCCTGCGTATGACGCGATATCATACGCGCCCGGGCGATATGGTTGACGACTACCACGGCCCGGAAACCAAGACGCATGCAAGCTCCTCGACGGCAGCGGCGCCAAGATTGTCGAGCGTAGCCGCCATGTGTTCCGTTGGTGCATTGTGTCGCTCACTTATTCAGGTTCCATGGCGGGTTCTCGGCGTGTTGCCACCTTCAAAAATTACTCCGTCCGCTGCATCTACGGCTGCAACCTTACAGGCATACACAAAGGCTGGATCGCGAGAGTGGGAGTGCAAAACTTCAGGCCTCACCTTAGTAGCGGTATCCACAAGGACACCTTCAATGCATTGACACGCCAACAGCAAGACGACTCGCTCAAGTACAGGTTGGATCTGGTGAGTCCTGCATGCATGGCATGTATTGTTGTGCACGGGTCGAATATTAAACTACTCCACAACCTGGGAGCCCAACAATGTGCAATGTCACTGTCAATTTACTTTGAGTGCATGTTGTTGTTTGCATGATTGCACAGTGGACGAAATTATGCGGGATTCTAATAATGTTTATGTACTTGTTGCCACTTAGGGTCGGGCTGCAGTGGCACGACACAAATCCAATCCTACTGTCGATGCCTTTATGCCGGTTGCTAGAACGTGGCCTTTGCAGCAAACACCCCCCTTGCCACCGTCGCTGCATGATGTTTTGCACCCTGTTGATATTTTACACGATCCTAACCTCATCAAAAACATCAACGCCATTGCCATGACGATACCAACAGGTACGTGACTGCTTCGTGGTGACATAAACACGTTTCATTCACTGCATGTATCTAAACAGGTTCTCATGTGACTCCGTCCAAGCGCCGTAGGAAGTTGTCTTTGGCGCCTGATACTCCCACCATGTCTCATGTCACTGACGACGCTGAAACATGTGATCAATGTTATCGCTGCAGAGGTTCCAACCTGATCATGTGAACTATATGAACGCAGGGGAAGCAATGCCGCGTTTGCCAACTCACCAATTCACACCTGAGCTCATGCGTGTTGCTATCGACACTTTTAGTGCCAACCTGCTTTGTGAGTACAAAACAACGCTCGTCTACAAAACAAAAGTAAGGCAAATTGTGCCATTGTTTTGACGCACACACCACTTATGGCTTTGTTTGCAGATTTTAATTTGTTTAACGAGAACACAGCCCTTCGCGAGCGCAACCAAGAGCAAGCAAAGCAGCTACGTCAAAACCAAACACAGCCTGATCTCCAGATCGCTGCAAAGCTGTTGAAAATGATAAGTGAACTCAACGGTCTGCATGCAGGCCATGCTGTTACAGAACAACGCTTTGCTGTTCTGGAGCATGCATTACACGAAGAGCGTGCTGAGCACGCAAGAACATAGTTAAAAACGCAGACGCAGCAAGCATTGTGGGTTTACGCAAGCAGCTGACAAAAGCTCAGCGCAAGGCCACACAGTTGCAGCAACACAATGAGCGTAACGATGCAAAATTGGCGCGTTTGCAATGCCAGACTAGAGAAGCCAACCAGACGATCGCTGCACTAAAAAAAAAAAAGGTGTGTGTTCCTGCATTGTTAGATTTTCCAGCAACTGACTTGCTGTTGTAGATTTCAGAGTGGACAAGCGTCCTGCGTCTTCAAACGGCAAACTGGCGATTTCGTGAGTGCGTTGACCCCAATGTCATGCAATTCGAGAGCTTCTAGCAACAACTGGAAGTCACCAGAAAGAAGTTGGACAGCTTGGCAAAGTACATGTTGAAAAAGATCGACCTTGGCGGACAGTTACTAAACAATCACAATTATTACATGTATGAATAAATGCAACACTTTGGTGTTTACTGGTTGCTGTACCAGGCATCGCTCCTCTATCGTAAAGATGTTACCAGGCAGCAGCAACTGCAACTTTACCAAACACTCTGGGAGAAGCTTTGTACCTACCTCTGCACAGTTGCCCCGTTGCTTCGGTTGTTGCTGCGTGAAGCAGCAACAATCGAAGAAATGCAGCAACATGTGCGCCATGACTACAAGGGCAAGCGCGCGGTAGACAGTGAAAATAACACATGCGGTGTAACAGTCAAGGCCAAATTCTGTGATTTTCATGGCCGTTTTAGGCCTTATTTGTAAGGTACATGTTTTTAATGACTTGTGGCGGATATCGGCGAGTTATGAGTCTGCCGCGGATATCGACCGGGGCCCCAAGACCAGTCCGGAAGGTGCCAGAAAACGGAGGGCCAGTCGAGAAGGGCTCGACCAGATTTCTGGAAGGGCCTGGCGCCAAGTAGTATAACTTGACCATATGAGCAGCAAATTAGGAGATCTTTGGTGCGTTGGAAAGGTCTAGAAGTGTACTACAAGATTCTGCAAGAGTATCTTAGCTTCTAGTTCCGTCTAGCGCTAGAATCGTCTAGACAGTAGCATGTGTAGACTGGTAGGTATAAAAGTGACATTCTACAACTTGCAATACAACCTTTAGCTCCCTAGATTCTTGTGTGCAAGCTTGGTGGTGGTTAGCAGGGGTTGCTAGCGTGTGCCCACCGGTGTGTGCTTGTTTGTGTGACGATCCAAGGCGCTACACAAGTCGGTGTGTAGCTTCGAGCGCATGCGCGTGCGTACGCGAGTGGCGGGGCGCGCGTGTGTGCTTGGCAGAGGGGGCAAGGTTCCGGTGTGAATACCGTGTCTTGGTGAGAGGGTTGTGGATTGGACCAACTCACAGGTGACAAGGCACGAGCACCGTCACAACTGGTATCGGAGCACGGTTTACGAAGGTGAGAGAGGAAGTGTGTGGGCGTTTACACTTTTCATTCGGAAGCGGAGTGTAGTGTGTTAGTGGAGATGGAGGATGCTCGCATGGAAGAGCTTCAAGCTGCCATCTTGGCACTGAGGGAAGAGCTTCATCACACTCAAGCGGCGGCACAAGCACAACGCGAGGCGTATGAGCATGCGATGGCGCGTGTACAAATTCCCATGGCATCAAGCTCGCGCGTGCATGTGAAGGTGCCAAAGCCCAAGCCATTCAAGGGTCAACGTGATGGAGATGCAGTGGATGAATGGATTTTTCAAGTATCGTCTTGGTTGAAGCTCACGGAGGTGCCCACGCATCTGCACGTGGAGGTTGCAGCGACATTGCTTGAAGGTGCAGCACTTGTGTGGTGGAGGCATCGATGTACGCGTGTTGCAAACGGGTTGGCGCTACCATTGACCACCATGGAAGAGTTGGCACTGGAGGTCAGGCATCAATTTGTTCCCGTTGAGAGCGTGAAGGCCGCACGCGACAAACTTGCAGCCCTTGTGCAAATGGGGTCGGTGATGGCGTACACGGCCGCGTTTCAGCGATTGGTGATGTCCATACCCAATATGACCGAGGAGGAGCAGTTGGACAGGTATACACGTGGTTTAAAACCTTTGGGGCGTAAAGAAGTGGAGCTACGGGACCCGAAGACACTCGCGGAGGCTATACGCATCGCGGAGCGTCTCGACGCGTTGTACTTCAAGTCCACCACAAGAAACACTGACTGGAGGCAAAGGCATGGTGATCAGCCCCGGGGAGGCTTTCAACATGCATGGAGACGAGGAGAACCAAGTTCAGCACTTGCCAATGGAGGTGGAGCTGACTCTGGGCCTGCACCAATGGAGGTGGGTGCCATACACACGCATGGAAGTGAGGCGAAGCACGGCGGACGTGGTGAAAGAGGTAAAGGTGTGCGCAAGTGTTATGCGTGTGGGTCGACGGAGCATTTGGCGTACGGATGCCCCAAACGAAGCACGCAAAGGCCAACACCGGATGGCAACCCTCGCCGTGATCGTCGCGTCAACACCATGGAGCAAAATGGCGTGGAGCAGGAAAACGACTTCCCCCAGTAGGTGAGGAGGCTACTGCTGGGGATAGGAAGGAGCCTCATGCACGGACGGATGCTGTGACATTTCCATTAAAGAAGCAAGAGGAGATGGCTTTGAACGCGCCAATGGTGGTGAGTTATGCAAACGAGGAGACAACAAAGTACTTCGGGCTTCGAGCACACATTTGCGATGACCAAGGACGATGGAGAGAGTGTAAGCTCATGATTGATAGCGGTGCCAACAGCAACTTTATGAGTATTGATATTGCGCGGCGTTACGGTTGGCTTTCGTCATTACGAGGAGGTGAAGTGAAGCTCGCTGATGGAGAGCCACCCTCTGGAGGTGATGGCGCTGCGTTTATGACCAAAGAGTTGTGCGTTTGCATTGGGAAGATGAAGGAGAGCATGCGGTTTTGCTGCATCACCCTACGGAACGGGTTTGATGGGATTTTGGGACTACCGTGGCTATGGCAACATAATCCATCCATCAATTGGAGGAAGCGCGTGCTCACCATCGAGCGAAACGGTGGAGAGTCCATTCAAGCTGCATCGGACGTCATCGAGGCGCGGCACGCACAATTAGGTGGTACGACAATTGCCCAGATCTCTTATGTGCAATTGAGGAAGTTATTGTCTCCACGGAAGGCAAAGGCTGCATGGTTGTGCGTGGTGCGCGAAAACACTGCAAAGTCAGCACCGGAGCTGAGTGACGATGTTCAGACGGCTACTATGGACCCCGAGGTGTGTAAACTTGTTAAAGAATACCAAGATATCATGGTGGACGGACTTCCATCTGGTCTACCACCTCCACGGAGCGTCGACCACCGTGTGGAGCTGATTGAAGGCGTGCACAAGCCACCGTATCGACCCGTATACAAGTTGTCACCTTTGGAACTGGAAGAGGCCGAGAGGCAGGTGGCGGACTTGCTGGAAAGAGGCTACATCAGGCCTAGTAAGTCCCCCTATGGTGCACCTATTTTGTTTGTACGAAAGAAGAACGGGAGCTTGCGCATGTGCGTCGACTACCGAGCTCTCAACAACATCACGAAGAGGAATTGCTTTCCACTCCCACGTATCGACGAGTTGCTGGAGCAATTGCAAGGTGCGCAGTACTTCACAACACTTGATCTTGCTGGAGGTTATCACCAAATCCGCATCGCGCCCGAGGATGTGGAGAAAACAGCTTTTAACACACGTTATGGGCACTACGAGTGGTTGGTCATGTCCTTCGGACTTACGAACGCACCGGCAACATTTCAAACGCTTATGAACAGCGTTTTTGCTGACTTGATTGGTAAGGGAGTCCTCGTGTACCTCGACGACATTTTGGTGTACGCGACAACAAAGGAGGAGCACGTGGCACTTCTACGGCGCGTGTTGCAGCGTTTGCGCGAACACAAGTTGTACGCCCAGCTACAAAAGTGCAAATTCTTGCTTCGAGAGGTGGAGTACCTAGGCCACATTGTGTCGCATGAAGGCATCAAGCCGGACCCCAACAAAGTGCAGGTGGTGCGCGAGTGGGCTGCCCCGACCAATGTAAAGGAGGTGATGTCCTTTTTAGGCCTTGCGGGGTATTATCGCAAGTTTATCATGGGGTTTTCGCGCATAGCTGCTCCCTTGACTACCCTACTCAAGAAGGGAAAGCATTGGAGCTGGTCAGCAACAGAGGAACATGCATTTGCTGCGTTGAAGAAGGCGCTGACGGAGGCACCAGTCCTGGCTCACCCCAACATGGAAAAGACATTTATTTTGGCTTGCGACGCGTCCGACACAGCCGTAGGAGCTGTTTTGCAGCAAGACCATGGCAACGGCCTTCAACCAGTAGCATTCTTCAGCAAGAAGATGAGTGGTGCGGAGCTGAATTACCCCGTGCACGAGAAGGAACTTTTAGCGCAAGTCATGGCGCTACGACAATGGCGTTGTTTTTTGGAAGGCAAAAAGTTCGTGCTTGAGACGGATCACTCTCCACTGAGGTACTTACAAACACAACCTCATCTGAGTCGCAGACAAGCTCGATGGCTTGAGTTCTTTCAACTTTTTAACTTCGATATCAAGTACAAGCCCGGTACGTCAAATGGTGTTGCTGACGCGCTGAGCCGGCTTAATGCAATTGAGGCACTCGCTCAAGTGCAGCCCGAGTGGACCGACCAGATTCGGCAAGTGCTTCGTGAAGACACGGAGGGTATGAAAGTGTTGCAAGAGCTGGAAAATACAGCTACGGACACAAGTGGGCACTGGTCACTGCGCGACGGGCTGCTGTGGCACCATGGGCGCTTGTACATCCCCAACGTCGCGCATATCCGTGTGAAGTTGCTGAAGGAAGCTCATGACGTGCCCATTGCTGGTCACCAAGGGTTGGAAAGGACTTTGGCAAGCTTAAAACAGCGTTTTTACTGGCGAGAGATGCATCGCGATGTGCGCGACTACGTAACGTTGTGCGACGCATGCCAAAAGGTGAAGGCAAGCAACCAAAAGCCAGGTGGGTTGCTGCAACCTCTCCCTGTGCCATTGTCCAAGTGGGAGCAAGTTACCATGGACTTTATCACGGGGCTACCAAAGACAAAAGAAGGGTACGACGCTATACTTGTGTTCGTCGATAAAACCAGCAAAATGGTACGCTTGGCACCGTGTAGTGAGTCTTGCACGGCACCGGAGGCAGCACGCTTGTTCGTGAAGCATGTATTTCGTTCTCATGGATTACCACGAAGCATTGTGAGTGATCGCGACCCGCGCTTTACAAGTAAGTTTTGGGAGGCGCTGCATAGTGCACTGGGTACCACACTGAAGTTTAGCACGGCATTCCACCCGCAAACTGATGGGCAAACGGAGCGGGCCAACCGTGTGATCGAGGACATGCTGCGTTGCTACGTTAACGCGCGACAAGACAATTGGGAGGAGCTGCTTGAGTTGGTTGAGTTTGCGATCAACAACCACCACAATGCAAGCACAGGTGTCACTCCCTTCCTTATGAACTACGGGCAACATCCATTGACACCGTTGACGGCATGGACACCGCGACGACATGACGTGCGTGTGGAGGCAGCTAATGACTTCCTTACAAAGTGCGCGGACATTAACAAGGCAGCTAGGGATGCGTTATTGGTGGCACAAAATCGGCAGAAGCAGTACGCGGACGCGCATCGCCGACACCTCACGTTTCAGGAAGGCGACATTGTGTTACTCTCCGCGAAGCACGTCCAGGTGCGTACGGGAGTTCGCAAGCTGAATGAACGCTGGTTGGGACCATTTAAGGTCAGCAAAGTTATCTCGGACGTGGCGTACAAGTTGGAGCTACCCGACACCATGCGTGTGCACCCCGTTTTTCACGTCTCCCTTCTGAAAGCATATCGAGGACAACCGCCAGAAAGGCCACCCCCCGAAGTTGGCACGGACGGTGAACCCGAGTGGGAGGTAGAAGACATCCTTGGTGAGAAGTTTGTGCATGGCGTACGCAAGTTCTTAGTGAAATGGAAGGGCTATCCGTTGCATGAAGCATCCTGGGAGCCAGAGGCACACTTGACTAATGCTCAAGACGTTGTGCGTGCCTATCTTGCTCGACGACAACCTCGCGAGCTTCGAGGACGAAGCTCACCTGGGGGGGGAGGAGTGTAACAGTCAAGGCCAAATTCTGTGATTTTCATGGCCGTTTTAGGCCTTATTTGTAAGGTACATGTTTTTAATGACTTGTGGCGGATATCGGCGAGTTATGAGTCTGCCGCGGATATCGACCGGGGCCCCAAGACCAGTCCGGAAGGTGCCAGAAAACGGAGGGCCAGTCGAGAAGGGCTCGACCAGATTTCTGGAAGGGCCTGGCGCCAAGTAGTATAACTTGACCATATGAGCAGCAAATTAGGAGATCTTTGCGTTGGAAAGGTCTAGAAGTGTACTACAAGATTCTGCAAGAGTATCTTAGCTTCTAGTTCCGTCTAGCGCTAGAATCGTCTAGACAGTAGCATGTGCAGACTGGTAGGTATAAAAGTGACATTCTACAACTTGCAATACAACCTTTAGCTCCCTAAATTCTTGTGTGCAAGCTTGGTGGTGGTTAGCAGGGGTTGCTAGCGTGTGCCCACCGGTGTGTGCTTGTTTGTGTGACGATCCAAGGCGCTACACAAGTCGGTGTGTAGCTTCGAGCGCATGCGCGTGCGTACGCGAGTGGCGGGGCGCGCGTGTGTGCTTGGCAGAGGGGGCAAGGTTCCAGTGTGAATACCGTGTCTTGGTGAGAGGGTTGTGGATTGGACCAACTCACAGGTGACAAGGCACGAGCACCGTCACATGCGGGATCTGTTGCGAACAGAAGCCAAAGGAAGCGTTGCTACCAATGTTATGTTGTGGAGCTACACTGTGCCGTCAGTGCTTGAAGAAGCTGCGCACATGATCTCTCCTCCAAGTTGAGTGTCCGATCTGCCGCTGGTTTGAACTTAATTTTATGTATCGCCCACCACGTGGTGCAGCGTCCTCCAATTTCCCTGTATACGAACCGAGCAGCAGTAACGATGATGAGGATGTCGATATACACAATATCGGTGCTGCTGGCGTTGGGCCTTTGCAGCCACCCCCGCCTGCATAGGCCTGTATTTCATGGTACCCGTTTTGCCCTTGTAGATGCATATGTCAAGTTTGTCAATGGAACATCTTATGCTCTGTTGATACCTATGGTTATGTTGTTATGGAACATGCTTGTACAACATCCACATGGCCGCACACATTGTGTTATCACTGTGTGATATTGCGATAGGCAGCATACGGATATTTTTCAATCTTCTGTACATTCAACTAGGCTGGCAAGCAAAGTGGACATTGCTATAGATGCACACTGCTTGTGTTACAACCATTTGTACATTTTACTATTGCAGCGTCTGTTGTTAACGTGTTTTAGAGTATGAGACATTGCCATAGTACAGTTACCATGCTGTTGCACAGATTTGCAGCACCCAAAAGTTGAGTCGAGTGTCTCGCATTGCCATGTGTATCAGCGACCCATGACATAGTGTACAACACATGAAAGATAAACACTGCGGGATAGTCGTTGCCAAGATCAGAGTTGCAAGGCGATCAGTGTACACACACATGCTAATGCACTGCAATTGTCTCCATCCAACTGTGTGGAAAATGACGAATACAGCATCTCTCACATGCATACACTCCACTAAATACACTTACACCAAACACCACAGCATACGTACATATATGAAGTTACACAGCCACCAATATGCACCCACCTGTATCATATCGACACCAAAGCATGGTGTCGCACAAACTGTCAAACACACATGGTGAACCCCACATAAACAATAGCCAGTTTTACGCCATTTTCTTATTTTTATTGCCAAAACCGCTACCACTACGTCGGCGCGCCCAAAATGCTTTGAACCTTGCTGGGTTGCCTTCATCCATATTATAACCTTTGCACCCACAAGAGTCGTATTGGGCAATATACGTAGCTTCTAACCAATCTATTCGCGCCTTGCAATGTCCTTCATCCAAAACTTCCAATTGCACTTGCTCTTCAAAAAGTTTACTGCTATCCAAGTCAGGCAACATTTTCTTAGGCGGGTCTCTACGATGTTCCCGATAACGTCGACGTGGGTGGCTACTTTAATCGATATATACTTTCTGTGTTGCCACATGCGTAAATTTGTAGATGAACTTCGCACCTGTGTTCATGGGTTGCGGTCGTTTTTGGAGGTACGTGCAGGCTTGATGTTGGTGTTACCTTGATGCTGTTCAATGCTGCCGAGGATCGCAGGATCATCTAAACCTCATCGTTTACCTGCAAAGAACAATGTTACTATGAATGCTGCAATACACATCCAAGATTGTTGTTGAACAATGTTGACATACATGCATAGCAGACGTAGAGCAAGGAAACGGACAGCGGGCAAAGGATAAGAAGCAAGGGAGACAATGGATAAACAGAAGTGTAACAAAAGATGGAGTGACTGCATGGGTTCTAGCTTGATGTGTCCATTGTTGTTGGAACTTCTGCTACCCAACCATAGCATACTCATGACATCGCAACTAATCCTGGCAAGCACAGTAATCCAATCATCAACTCGGATAACAACACACCTCATTAGCATCATTATTTGCTACTGGAGCTTCCTTTGGGTCTGCTTTATTGATCTGCTCAATGATCTTCTCTGCCTTTCCTTGCGACATGAAACGCGCTGTGTCCCAGTTGCAAACTTTGCGAACGTGCACCAGCTCGAACACCTGTTAAACATTTGTTAACTACAGGTGCTTGGGCCAATGATCAAGTGTCACATTGATACATACCAAATTAGCGTGAATTGGCTCCGCATTATTATTATTATTATTGGTAAGATCTGGGTTGTCCTTGCGCAGCAGAGTGTCCCACATCTTGTAAGCTACTTGGCGCTTTAGGTCATCAAAAATGCCGAGCTTTTTGAGGTAATAGATGCATGTTCCTGCACATACATGCCTCAGTTACCACATGCATCACACCGTGTAAGTGTACATTGACCGCCTCTCACCAGTTGCAATGGAGTCCCCATGGTTAATGCGTAACTCTTGAGCTCTCTCTTTGGCAGGGCAAATTAACTTATCGGCCTCTGGCTTGGTGAATAATCCCTCTAGTAGGTTTCACTCCCGACAAGCTGCAGCTTGTCATGAATGAAACCTGCTGAGTCACATGCTACCAGTTGCTTTGCTGGCTCAGCGGACGACCAGGCGCATCACCGAGAGCTAGAGCTACTGGTACGTGGACGCTTCAAGCCACGTTTGTCATTGGAAATTTGAGCGTGGAGCCTCTCGAACACGTCTTTCCCATTAAAGTCCATGCTGTCAACCAGGTGCATAGTCAATGTAACGCTAGCCAACATGTTGATTCACAGAGGTAGAGATTAAACAGAGCCAAACTGAGCCACGTTGCTACCTGTGTCTGGCCGAGGTGACAGTTTCCAACGATGGGCAGGTTTCTGAGGCAGGTGGTGCGACAGGCATGTATGCACAGTGCCCTGCGACTTGACGTCCTATCTGGTATCTACATTTATAGCAGCGTTAGATATACTGTTGATGTATATCTGGCAAGAAAAAGGGTATGCATTGGCAGAGCACTACGTGCTAAGCCATGCCGCGATGATTGGTGAGAAGAGATGATGGGATGGAGGAGATAATTGCACACAAAGCATGGTTGCATAACGGGTGGTACGGCAATTAATTGAATGTGCCATGGCATCAAACCGTACGATGTGTATAGTGTGGTTATAGGATGCAGCTCTTATTACGCGACATGGTCCAATATCGTCCACAACATGGAACCATATAATGCAATGTCGTGCAACATCATTCATACATGCTCAAACATCATGCGATATGCATTGATATCAAAGTACGAGGTTGGGGCAGGCCCCATACGATGGGGTAGTACCCCAAAGACATGCCGCCACTACTCACCCTCGTTCCAACTGACCCACTCTACCATTTCACGCTATAATTACTGCGTCATTAAACATGGTCAACAGCCGAACAAGGTTGCGCAACATCGTACAACATCGCAAAAATGATGCACAACATATGTCACACCATTGCGCAACACTGACTGAACTTAGCGGTTATCAACGTTAATCCCCAGGAACGGGCGACATTTCTTTAGGGCGCGGCAAACGCGTCAACCGTAAATAGGCCCTGTTTGTCACACGTGACAACGACCACATACCACAATGCATGAGCAAAAGCTTTGTGCATGTGGACAATAGTAGTGGATTGTAGCGTAGCACCTTGAGACTTGTGCACTGTCATTGCGCTAGTTGCAAAGGAAACACAGCTTTGAAGTACGTTTTGCCTTGAAACGTTGTTGTTTGTTGTATTGTTTGGCGCATCCACATGGAATCTGCCAAGTGATTAAATGTAATTTGTATACTACTCACATTACCTTTGTAGTATCTGAACTGCGTCACTGTTCTAAAAGACCCATTGGCTACACCATCTTGCAGTGAAACGGTTTCCAAAACCACCACCTTTGCTCCCTTGGCGACTGAAGGTAATAAGTTGAACTTGGGCTTGTGAATCCAGTCGTACAGTTTGGGCACATTCACTGCATTGGCATAATTTGTATTGGCACATTGGCATCTGTTGCACAACGTTGTCTCATAATCATGTTGTTGAAAGCCAGTGTGTCTTGTACATGTGAACACAATATGGTTGCATCACTTGGTAGCTGCTGTAAGTACTCCGAAGTGACCATACAGCAATCTAACGCATCTGCGATCTCTGATGAACTGGGTATGCCAGGACGTTTTTGAATCAAGAATTGAGCAAACAGAGGGTCTGAAGCATGACACACTGAAACAGAAAGAACATGTTGCCTACGTAATGGCCACCTCTGCGATGCAACAATATGGCATTTGTGGCAAACCTGCGATGTGTCTTGGACTTTGTGTCTACAAACTGCTGGCAGGTGCTTGTGGTCACTAACCAATACAACGCCAATTGTTTGTAGACATTCTGGTCCATGAACTTGCTGTAAGCGCAGCATCACTAAGACGAATAATTGCGGTGTCATCACGGACAACTCGTCAATAATAAACACTTGACAGTGATGTAACCGTTTGTAAGCATCATCCATAGCAGTTTAAAACCGGAGTTGCTAACCGTTGACAGGTATTGCGAAGTTGCAATGTACAATTGAAGTAGATAAGCTCAACCGCAGAGCCACAGCGCCAGTTGTGGCATTGAGTGAAACAGGTATCCCAGCAATGCGCAACTTGTGAGTGATACATTAAACAAAACTGTTTTGTCTGCTCTTGGAAAACCAGATTACATGTAGACCGACCGGTGCTGCAATGATACTACTTGCGGTGCGTTCTTGCTGGCTGGTCAAAGACAATTTGCTCGCAAACGCAAACTCCTCAACATTCAACGTACCTTGAAACATAGGAGGTGATACATCTGAGTGCGCTGTCACAGTTGAAGCTGAAGATGCAGGAATGGATGATGTTGCTGTTTGTTACTGCGTGGTAGGTTCTGGTACAGTTTTGCTGTCTGTCGGACCAGCTGTAGCCATAGACAAGGCATCAATAGCATTATCAGTAGTCTGCATCATGGCGTTCATCATATGGTGAATCTTAACATCATTGTGTAGATGACGTTCGGCATAGCGCATGACATGTGTTAACAAACTGCGGTATGTGTTGTTAGTAAAACTCCGCAACAGCCAATCTTCATAGTAAGTGCGTGATTGGTTGTTTAAAGGAATCAAAACAACTTTAAATCGAAAAGTAACCCGCTGAAGAAGTAAATTGAAACAAAACTCCTCAATGCTGTGTACAGGATGGTAATCCGTGAATCTAATGATGCGTGGGACAGCTCACTCATAAACGAATGCATTTATTCTATCTCTTAAGTACGCACAATGTTATGTGGAACAGTGTCTCCATCTCGGTGCATGTACTGTCGAAAGTAGTTGTACATTGTTACTCTTTCCACCTCGTCAGGCCTGACACAGTAACGATGAATGGGATGCAGAATTATTGTCTGTGCACGACTAATCACTATGCGAGAACGATCATTAGGCAAACGCGTGTCAACATATGTTACATTGGACGACATTTGCACGATGGGAATATGCAAACATATAAAAACAGCTTCAGCTGGAGCAATGGGTTTGGACAAGTACATTGTGTTCAATATGCGCAATTCGTTAACAGTCAATCCTTGCAAACCGTGTGCATTGGCGTCTAATGTATCATCAATAGTGCCACAAGGTTCCATTTTGGTTGTGCTTCATTAAATGCTTGCTCCAGTGACTGTCAGTGACTTGCAACACAGTATAATGAGCACCCCATAACAATAAAAGCACTGGATGTGTGGGAACAACATTGCGGTCATAAGTGCGCGGTCTGTAATAGTCGTACCTGCGCGTGTCTGTGTTAAACTGAGGTCGACGATCTGGTTGTATGGGATACGGGGAAGCCCATGTCGCACTTGTTGTTAAATGCTCAGCAGCCACTGCCAACATTAGCCAACACTTGTGCAATTGCTTGCGTACAACATATTCATGAAGGACTCGCAGTTTGGAATCAGTTGGTACAATCATTTGCTGATTTGCATAGTCAACGTCTCCGGGAATAAATGCAGTGATTTCATTGCCAACTCGTTCAACATCATTAGGGTGTAACCACAACATAACATGTGCATGCAAGGATCCACAGTGTTGTGTTTCATACCTGATAACATAGTGCATCACACTTCCAAAAATATCCTTTTGCATGATATATTCTTCAAAGAACGTGCTGAACCGATGAAGCAAACGTGCGCACTCCACAGGGTCATTATGCCAACTGAGTCGGGTGGAGACGTTGTGGAGAACATTTTGCAAATCAATGATCTCAGGGAATTTGGGATTGGACACTTTATTTGCAGTCATGGTGACAAAGAGATGAGGCATACCCCAATGCTGCTCAAACACAGCAGCTCACTCAACTTTTGTCAATGCCAATTCGGAGATCCAATGATGTCACCAGGGACACGGAATTTCATAGCGTTACTGATGGCATTGTTGATTGTAGTAGTAGGTCGTTGTTTAAGGAACTATTTTAATATCAGCGCCCACAACAACTTCGCGGCACTGTATGATTATGAGAAGTGATTAACGGATTTGGTACATCAACAGCAAATAAGGCTTTTACAATGTGAAAACTGAGAACGATTGTGTGAGACGGAACCTGACATAGTCTGACAGTCTGCTGTACACGTTACCCTCAAAGATCTCACGATTGTGCGGAAACAACATGGGAAACAGAGCTGACTCCACAATTAAACCTGGAATGTTGCACGCACCTCCTGTATCCATGTGTATTAAAAGAGGAACACAAGGCTCACGCAGCGATACATGTCCAACGCGCAACATAGTGTCCACTGAGACTTCATCTGTGCTGCGCGAAGGAAATGGCAACAAAGTGGTTAAAACGTATGTGTATGCTGATTCACCAGCAACGTTCAAAAGATAATAATCCTGTGCACGAGACACAATGCTACGAATAGTAGATGAAGTAACGGTGAGAATGCTGTAAAAACCAAATGGTTGTTTTGCCAAGGTCTGATATTTCTGAACGAGAGTGTTTGACGTTAAATGGCTCGCTCAACAACTCCAGCAACAAGGTGGCATGTTGGCTCTGCTGTGTAAAATCATCCCAAGTGATAAACGGACCGTTAACCATATTCAACTGCTGAATCTGGCTAGAAGTGAAACTGTACAAGTTCTATAAGTCGCGAAGCACCATGGACGTGTTGACAAGGGACAACATCTGCACTACCATGGGATGTGCCTCCAACAACTTGCGAATGTACACTGCGCTGTGTAACACAATGTAACTGGAACGCTCCGACCCATGACTACATCGATGGCGTTGGTAGTAATTACTATCACACTTGGTATAAGGGGACATGAAGACATTCGCCGAATCATATGGTGCAACAATGGGTACTGATTGTCGATATGCTAGACGATAAGTAGTAGCAACAGGAGAGTAAAACTGTACATGCCCGGACAAAAAATGACATTGCATTCGCGCGACAAACTTATGTTGTGCATCTTGCCAACAGGAAAGCATATAATTGCAGTCGTCCCACAATTCGCAATGCTGAGACAAATTTGTCATGCCTTGTGCCCGCGCATACCAGCCTTCATCGAGCCTACATTGAAATCATCGCCTGGCCTACCAATGCGCGCGCATCACGGACCAGTAGCTAGGTCATGACTCTATAGAGTAGCTCACGACCACAGCCTACATAGGCACCGCGCATAGCTGTTTAGTTGTGCGTTCAGTTATAAGTTGTGTCTCATATCGAGTGAGGATTGCTGTAAAAATAGCCTCGATATGACTGTTAGCTTATGTTCTGAACATCATGGTTTAACTTGTATAAGTAGTCACAGTGTTCACCGAATCAGCCGGTGACAATGTGAGTGAGAAAGCTAAGAGCTTGTGAAGCGACTTGAACTGCGGACACGCCATCCTGGTCATCAAGAATCCCCTCACTGTGTGAGAGCCTGTGCATGCTCGTGTGCATCGTGCTTGTCGCTGTGAGCTTGGTGTGCCTGGTTGCAGTGTGTTTGTTGGCATCAGTTAGGGCATAGTACCCACGTGTTGCTTGCTCATTCACCTCACTCAACAGTGTAACACATTTCCCGCTCATACAAGGAACTGTGTAAACAGCACTACCTATAGTTGTGGCTTGTTGACTCACAGTGTCACCCTCTTTGCTCAAGTGAGTGCGTTGCATTCTGCATCAGATAGTGCAGTTTGCATCTGGGGACACATCCCTGTGCATTCGCTATCACTGTCATTACAAAGTGCACACATAAGCACCAGTGTGGTGAGTGGTAGCGGCATCGAGACAGGCAATAGAGCACAAACACTCTACCCTGCATATACTTGCACATGTGGACTAGCTGTATGAGCAGGCCCACCCCATTCTCTCCAATAGACGAGGGTGACCTTAGCAGCTGAAGCCCAACCTTCAATCTCGCCTACGAGCGGACCAGCGACGGGAGCAACGATCGTAGCAGCAGAGGCTCGCGTTCTGTCTCCGACTTCACTCCGCTCCTGTCCACATCGCGGCATCGAGCTTCCCCACTCTCGTCCGACAGTGACAACTACGAGATGGAGTCTTCCAGCTCAACCACGTCCCTGCGCTTTTCCAGACGTGCTGGCACTACCAAGCTGGACGAATTCATCATCAAGTTCCATTCCAAGATGCGACAGCGGGCTCTGAAAAACAAAGACTGGTTAGATGAGATTTTTTTTCACATTGCTGCTTAGTATCTAGACCATGAAGCACATGATATCTGAAAGTCTGTTGCTAAATTGCATCGAGTTGATGGCTACGGCGAGCTCGCCAGTACCATAGCATCTGCGTCACTGCACAATTCAGCAATCGTCTTTCCACCTGCCACTCCCGCTGCAGTCACTCGGTTGTCCATAGCGGCAGCCATTGACAGAGCAGAGGAGGAGGAACCTGAGTTGGTGATCGTCAACCTGACCCCTGCAGAGATTGAGATCAAGACGGCCGCGCGACGGGCCTGGATCCTGGACCGTTCTGCTGCCATTCTTGAAGGTCGGACAACGAACTGCAGCCGTTAAGGTGGGCACACCCCTACCTTTGAAAACACCTGGCTCTCGTGCGGGAGGCAATGCTTTCACCCTCTGGTCAGTCGCACTGCGCGCACCGTGTTGAGGATGTTCTTGTATCCGGTCAGCTCGCCCTGTGGATAAAAATAGCCGCGAGAAGATTCAGGCGCGAGAAGGTGCTAGTCGAGAAAGGCCCAGGCGAGGACTTCAATCGCGAAGGTTCCAGGCGCGGAGTCGAGTCCGGAGTCGAGTCTGGAGACTTGTAGGCGCTGTAGAAGAAATGTTGTAGCTCGGTGGTTACATCATTGTATGACGTGTCATAGCTTGTTGGAGAGCTCTTAAAGGTAGCTACAAGGTGCAACTTAGAGAGCAGGAATCGGTTGAGTGTAGAAGTCGTGGTGACTTCTACAGTAGACAGGTACAGAACTGGCGGGTATAAAAGCCCGCGGTGTGACTTTATTGTAATCCTTAGAAAGCCTTTTTTAAGCAGCCTTGTGTGTATGCTATGGTAGAGTGTGTGTGCTTGTGCTTGCACCAACTGCATGCGTGATTAGTAGTGTCCAAATCTCCACAAGTTATGGGCCCACACTGGTGTATAGAGGCGTGATAACGGCAGTAGGCTAGGCAAGGAGTTCTAGCTGAGTCTTGTGAGGTTGGGGTGAGTCCTGGAAGATGGCAACTACGACAAGGTGACCGTGGAGCCTTTGGACGTGGACAAAAACAAATGGAGTGTGCGCATGAAGATGTTGCTGGTGCACAAAGACCTATGGGAGTACGTGAATACGGAGGAAGCGGATCCCATGAGGCAAAGCACGGTGTGGAAGCAACAAAGTGGGAGAGCGCTTGCCCTGATCGGCCTCAACGTGAAGGACCATCACTTGGTGTTGGTAGACAGCTGCAAGACGGCACGAGAAGATTGGGAGAAGTTGGCATCGCACATCAAGGCAAAGATTAGCGCGAGGAAGGTGCAGCTAAAAAGAGAGCTTGCTGGGTTGAAGAAGCAAGGAGCAGCGGAGCCTATTACCAAGTATGTGTCGCGTGCACGAGAGTTGCAAAAGGACCTTCAAGGCGCTGGCTATAAGGTGAAAGAGTCCGAGTTGGTGTGACAAGCATTGTCTGAGTTGCCTGAAGACTATGACACGGTGATCACGGTCTTGGAGGGCTTGGAGGCAGAACCCACGGTGGACGAGGTGGTTCCAAGATTGCTGCAGGTGGAGTCAAGGCTGGCGAAGAAGCTTGAGGAAGGCCCGGAGGTGACGGCTTTCTTAGCGACTTCAGAAAGAGGTGCTGATCGTTTTCAGCATGGGTCTGGGCGTTTCAGCGGTGATGGTGGCGGTTGTAGTAGTGGTGGAGCGTCTAGAAGTGACATGGTTTGCTACTATTGCGGGAAGAAAGGCCACATCAGGGTGCATTGCTCGATGAGAAAGCAGCACGAAGAGGAGCGTGGTGGAGAGAAGCATCATGCCATGACGGGACGTGTTCAAGAGACGCCTATTGCCTTTCCTGCAATAACGGATGGTGAGGCAGCCGGTTGGGTGATGGACTCGGGTTGCACGAGGCATATGACGGGTGATCGTGAGAAGTTGGCAAAGTACAAGGTCTTAGAGAAGCCAATCAAGGTGAAGATTGGCAAGACGGAGGTGCTCGCAGTTGATGTAGGAGAAGCGAAGATCCTATCCCAGGTTGGAGGAAGGACGAGGCAAGTGTTGTTGAGAGAGGTGCTGAGTGTCCCAGGCTAGAGGCTAGCAGGCTAGTGTGCGCATCGCGGCGAGAGTTGGTGCTGTGACAGTGTTTAGTGGGGACATAGGAAGGGTAGTGCTGCAGGGTGTCACAAAGTTGGTTGGCATCAATGTTGGAGGGCTCTACATCATCAAGGAGGTCAAGGGTGCGGAGATGCACAAGAAGACCAAGGTGGAGGTGTCCAAGTCAGCACCGGATGTGAAGAAGATGAAGAAGAAAGCGCATGTTGTGCTTGTTGCTGAAAAGGGAGCGGGAGCTCAAGTGATGGTGACCAAGAGCGCGTCACATGCAAGTGGTGGAGTGATGCCACCTGAGGAGGTTGCTGATGGTGTCGAGAAGGCTGAAAATGCAGTCCCGGAGCCCGTGGGAGCTGAAGCAGGCGTTAGCATCAGCAAGGACAAGAAGGAGGAGCATGGTGGTGATGGTGTGCAGGACGTTGCCAAGAGTGAGCACGTGGGAGCACATGCAAATGACCATGAGAGTTGCAACAAGGGTGTGCAAGTGAAGAGCTTCAAGGAGGCGCTCATGAGAGGTGCGGGAAGTGTCTTCAAGATGGTTGGAAGAGCAAAGGATGGCATGGGAGTTCGTCGCGCATGAGTACGCAAGGAGTTGGCATTGGAGGTGTTAAAGGCCACGCTGCCCGCGTGGGAGTGTTGACACTCTCTAGAGGCAGCAGTGGTTGTCGGCGCTGTCTTCACTGACGTCACACAAGGGGGAGAAGAGATTGAGAGGGGGCCTGCACCAGCAAGAGGCTAGCATGACAGGCGGCAACGTGAGTACTTGGTGTGGGTTCAAGTGGCTTTCGCTTGCTCCTCGATTTGTTACTTTCAATCATTGCAAAATCGCCGATCGGCGGATTTGCTACTTGCGTATTGGGGCTGAAATGGGCTTGCCGTGTATGCACAAAAACACTGCAGTGAGCAAGCATGCCATGCATATGCATGCTTCAATGCAGGTTGTCCTCAAGTCAGGCTAAAATTCCGGCATGTTGGAGGGCTATGCCACGTTGGTGGATTGCAGCCGAGGTAAGTTTACGGTACCGACGCCGTCGGTAGTACTAGACGCTACTGGTTAGTGACTAACATGCACACGACCACTTGCCAAGTGTTATGTTGATACCATGTCATGGAATTGACATAGCCGTAATATTGATTGCATACGGTATATGACAATCATTACAAATATCATGCAACCATGCCAACATTACCCACCATAATCACGCACCATGCACTGTAGGGTGTGGGTGGCACCCACAATTTCTCTAATGTGCATGCTGCCTTTTGTCGATAATGCATGTACGCCGACAATGTGGCTGAGGTGCATGGCAGAGAAGGAATCCACAATCACAACAACGACAGCACTTGCAACTAGGCGTTGCTTGTATTTGTATTAATATTTGCGAGACAATGCGTGGGCTGCGCAGAAGGCAACATGTTAACATGGAGTGAGCTATTGATGCACAGCATGCGCATGTCGGTAGGAGAAATGTCCTCCAGAACTGCGTTTAACACCACGGCTCGCGCTCAACTACACACAGAGATGGCATGAAGCCGCGGACGCTGCTCGCTTGCAGCCGGATTCGGCCGGAGGCGCAGGCCCGGGTGCTTGGTTGACGGCCATCCCTGCGCGCCTAGATCACGGCATGTCGGACTCGGAGTTCCGCACAGCCATGCGTCACATGCTTGACTGGCCGCACCCACTCCTGGCACACGTGCAGCTTTGTCCCTATGCTTATCAGCTCATCAGTGCACGCGACAATCATATGACGTCTTGTATGCAGCGCATACTATGCGCCACTAAGCACCTTGCATTGTGACTTACAACGCTGTGCGCGACGCTGTTGCTGGCATCATTCAAGAGGTGAGCTATACAATCGAAGTGCTCCATCTCCGCGAGGGTGGGCGTCACAGTCGTTGCATGGACACCATTGTTTTGAAGCAGAGTCGAGACTCGCGCATGCTTCTCGACGTCACCATCACACGCAGCTACTACCTAGCGGGATCAGCTGCACAGAGTGTGGAGCGCAAGAAGCGCTCCAAGTATGCGGACTTTTTCCCGACGGACACGCGGACCCCGTTGGCAATCAAGTTGCCAGTTGGATGGGTCGCCCATGAATGGAATTGTTGGCCCCTTGTGCGCGCTAAGCATTGGATTATTGGTTGGAGAGACGCGATACTTTTCACGCTTTCTGACTCCTTTCCGCCTGTCACGCCCTTAGAGCTGGCGAAGGTCACTCTCTGTCACTTACTTTATTGGTAAGAATGTGGAAGTGTGCTACTCATGTGGATTATGTGGTTCATGTGGACTTATCGCTTGTCGAGCTGTGTGGTGCTTGATAGGTGAACCACACGGACACGTCCTAGTCTCTTTATGATTCTTCGTCAGTGCTACACAAGGCATTGATATGCGCTAGCCGCTCTGTGACGGAGCTGATCAGTGCCTACAATGGTCATGTAAACCTTATGTCACAGTGTTATGACAATGGTTATCCATCGATGATGACCCTGAGACAGCGATGAGCTATCAATGGCAGTTTACGTCAGGATGATGTTGTATGTCATTGTGTGTCTGCTACAGGCAGCAGCAAGCTGTGGATGGCAGACTGTGTTGTCATGTGTTGAACAGTCCGAGGTTGATATCCTATGATGGGACAAGTCCCGTATTAACATGTAGCCTTGGAAAAGTGTCCTAGGGCTATGTTGATGTTTCTGAGGTAATAAGTCACCTCAATAATGCTATCGAGGTGGAGTTTAATGTTGCCTATGTAAGGAAATGTCATGTGTACAGGCCAGCGCACAGTGACAACTATGTTGACCTTGGACGTTGTGTATCAGGTCGGAGAGCAACAAGTGAAGTATATAAGCTAGTGTAAGCTTACAATAGGTATCATGTGAGGTGCCCAACGAGTACCAACTTGTGTGTGGGGTGCCTGGTTAGGAGCTGTTGGAGGGGCTCTCCCCCCCTACCACCTTGTGGGGGTAGTGTGTGCGCGTGTGGGTGCGTGTGAGTGTTTGGGAGCTGGGGGTGAGTGGTGATCATCCCAAGCTCGTTCCTTGGTGCGGTGCTGCTGGTCTACCTCCTGGGTGCTGCATTGATGTGCTTGGTAAATTCCTTGTGTGAGTGCACAAATCTACAGGTGCTATCAAGCAGGTAAGTAAGTGCCATGTGTTACACCGCCAGCGGAAATCGGTCAAGTTCCGGCGAGCGCTGGCTACCGCCACAGCGCTAGTTGCAGCTGCAATGCATGCATGCCCCTCCTTGCGCGTGCACGATAGACAGCATGTAGCTCTTGAGGACATTGCTCGTGTACAGCCCACTATATGATTGTGTTTCGGTAGCATAGCGTTGAACACTACACACGACAACCGCCGATTGGCATGCGTGTAATGCATTCACTCCTTAAGGGGAGGGAGCATTATGTTGTTGCGGGTGCCAAATTTGAGCAAAATTGCACGCACTGATTTCCACATTGCTGCGAAAGCAACGCTCAAGTTGTACTGACTCAACGCACCATCAATTCGACTACCAGATCAGCCTAGTAGCTACTTTTCTTGTTGGCATGCCCACATTGAGTCTGCTCCTAGTGTGTAACTTCCTGTTGAACACACCCACCAGGCGAGTTACCGTAACAAGTGTGACAAACTTGCTTAAGAGCAACAGCAGACACAGATTGAGTCCGCTAAGCTAAGGGGGGGCAGCAGGTGGTGTTGAGCAACCAACAAGGCTCAACACTGGCAGTCGCAACATCTTCCAACTGGGGTAAGAGTAGGACTACAC
The DNA here is from genome assembly GCA_009103225.1 of Chlorokybus atmophyticus. Lineage (NCBI taxonomy): Eukaryota > Viridiplantae > Streptophyta > Chlorokybophyceae > Chlorokybales > Chlorokybaceae > Chlorokybus > Chlorokybus atmophyticus. Next base: position 228,517 of record RHPI01000575.1, read on the forward strand.
TGACCTGCCTAGCATAGTGATACACACGAGCAACAAGACCAGCAGCAGCAGCAGCGTGTGCGGAGGCTGCACGCCAGCAGCCGAGTTGCCGGTAAAGTGCGGGCCGGACGCTCGCGGTCACATTCACCGTGACATGGCCGACCTGTGAACCCGTTACCGTCGCAGCCAGCTCGCGCCGCGCCCAATCGCTCGCCACCAGCACCAGGCGCAGGTGGCTGCACGTGTACGACTTCGCGTCGTTGTTGAGGACGTGCTTCCCTGCCGATGGTTGTTGTCATCATCAATTTCATCGTCGTCATGGTCACCACCATGACCGACATCATCATCATCATCATCACAAGCACCATATTCACACCTGCGCGTGGCTTCGGCTATGCGTTCGAGTTTTTTCGTGCGCTCCAGTGCCCGTTTCAACTCAGCCGCTGCCCGCTGCTCCTCAGCCACCCTCACCGTGTGCGTAATCTGCACACAGCACGCGCGTGCGTGTGTGCGCGTGTGTGCAGTCTCATTCTTGTTGAGGGTGAGCGGGTGGTCCGTCGACCAGTCCAGCAGGTCCTCATTGGTGAGATATGCTGCCCCGACGGTGGAGAAACTCTGACTGCCCGGATCGGTCGCGACTATCAGCGGGCGGAGAGTACCGCCATGCGAGGAAGGGATCTGCCAGATTGCCAAGTGTCACTACGTGTGTCGCGCGTGTGTCGGTTTGCTAATTTGTGCGAGCATAACACATGTGCAGTAACGCCAGTGTGAAGCGCGTGATAGCACGCACATGCAAGCGGGTAAACACACAACACCCACAATCTCTTATACCAATGCATGTTGATTGGATGCAAGCAACAGCGCATGCATCGGGAGCCAAGTGCACCTGCGAGATGGAATCTCCCTGCACCACGTAGAGAATCAATAGAGACAATGTGCGGGAAGTATAGTTGTATTGCAGCTGCAAAGTGCCCCCAAAGCCTGCTGGCGAGATCCCGGCGGGTAGTACTCCACGTCATACGTGACCTGCAGGACTTCATCGACGCCAGTGCCCACAACCTGTCGCAACACATAGCCCTTGAAAATTACTTATCGACTCATGAAGCAAGTGCTTACGTAAGACATGTGTATCTCCCACCTGCTGGCTGGCATACACTGTAGCTGTCTTTAATCCGCCATCCTGTTCCAACTGGAAGATGTACCCGTCCCACGTGCCCGTCAAAACACCGGATTGTAGGTCCACTGTCGCGTAACTTGTTGCAACAAAAAGGACTTGGTTGTTAAAATTGTACCCCGCGAACAGCGCGACAAAACCAGCACGATGTGCAGATACAAAGGTCAGCATGGTACATACAGGAAGAAAACATTTGTGTTACAAGAGCGTTAGTCACACACCTGGGTTCGTTAGATTAACGCGAGCAGTGATATCTGGCTCGTTGGGGTAGTCAGGAAGGTTTACAATCTGAATCTGCTGTGCTGGACCCCACGAGAGTGGGTTTGCATCTGTCCTCTGCAATAAACAACAAGAGGGTGAGGACTTACTGTGTTCATAACCACACATACCAGGAGCACAAGACAACATCCCACAACTCCCAAGTAACACGACCGGCGCACACGTTATGTCAAGTTGTATTACCTGCAAAATGTTTGCTGAGTTGTAGAAGGCTCTCAGAGAGCTCAACCAACGACCGCCTCCACCCACATGACTTGGGTATGAAGCGGAGTAGTCCGACACTTTTCTGGGGAAGTAAATGCTCATGCCCAACACGTACCCATAGGGTTGTGGAAGATGGAGTGGGCAAAAGATGTTGCCTTACAACTGCAACATTGCACTCGATGAGCGTCTTCCGGCGCTGATCAAGCATCCAAGCTACGTGCAATGGGGAATGAGTGGGACAAAACCAAAAGGAATAACCGAGGAACACTTCACTCAACTTCAAACCACAATCAGCCGAATATGCGAGTAGAACTTTGTGGTCGTACAGCTGTGCATTGCTAGCTTCTAGCTTGCTGACCAACAGGCTGTTTGCTTACAACAGTGACAAACCACCGATGGCAAGCCACGAGTTGAACTGTGCTGCTGTGCAGTGCCCACCGCGTTGCATGGGACGGTCTAGCAAACTTGTTTCGGTCACTACTAAACAACTGTATACAAACAAGCGGCTTGCGCATGCATGCACGTGCATAGCAACCAGCCTAAGCGTGTGACGCAGCTGCTATGCGCCACACAAGAGCCGTCAACGCTCATTCCAAAGGTGGTGCACAACGTGCATGCCAGGTTTGAGCTGTGCTACGATGCGTGATATGTAGCTAGCGTTACGGTTGCGTAGGTCACAATCGCGCATTGGGCGTCCAAAACCCTTGTTCACTGAGAGTGGTCACTTACTCTCTTAACACGCAGAAACGACCAGACAACAGCAATGCTTTTGGCAGCTTCGTTTGCAATGCGGCTATGTGGCGGTGAGCTGCTCACGCAGGCGAGCAACGCTGACGATGCTGTTTCTCAGCGTTGCTGTTATGCTTGATGCTGATGCTCGCTCTTAGTACTGCTGCGGTAATTGGAAGCCGTGGTGGCAGGACGGTGAGAACCGTTGCTACGGTAGAGCAGCTGCTGGGTGCACTGTGCTTAAAGGCACTGTGTATGTTAGCATTGTTTCTGCTACTGGCCGGGTGAGATTGAGCAAGCTGAACTTGCTGCTTCGAGGCTGTGTGCATGCTGTTGCCATTGGGCTGCTTTTCTGTGCGGCTAGGCGCTTGCGTGCCTGCGTGCACCCGAAGCTCCTGTATGCGTCTGTGTGTGTGACTGCGCGTTTATAGATGCTTGCACTTGTGTGCGTGAGCAACACTCCACATTATGATGTACTTCCGGTAAATGTTGCTCGAGCATGGTGGAGGCGCGAGGGGACTGCGGCTCCGGCGGGGGCGAGAGGGCTGAGCATTGGGAGCAGCAGGAGAATGATCCTGCACAGCAGCACGATCATCGGCGCCAGGAATCCCAGCAAGTTCACAAGTTTACATGTACCTGACTTGTTTGTTTAAGGCTCATCAGCGCACAAGCCCGGCGGCATTTCTCCATTCTTAAACCAGGCAGGCAAGCATGCATATGTTTGAAATGGTGTGCCTGCACATGGTGTCCGGATCCAATTTGCCAGTTTCGCATACATACTGTGCAAAACTGTATGTACACTGATCAGATAGTTGCATACAATTGTGATTGCATGCTCAAGAACATTGTCAGCTAGTCAGTAAACCCTGCATGCACTGTCACAGAGCATGCAACGGAGTTGGTGTCGCATGGCGCTAATAGAGAACGTAAATTGTGCACGTGTTCATGGACATGCAACTATCTGCGACAGGTGCTTGGATGCACATTGACCAGACAGAGTCTGTTTCACTTAGCAGGCCATTACCAAATCCCTGTCAATGCCTATTGTGCGTACTACAAATGCCACGAAGAGCAAGTTTGTCGGGCGGCATCGCAAGGGCTTTAGCCGGATAACAGTTCAGCTAGATGGGTAAACAGGCTTCTGTATAACAAGAAAGCAGCAACATTGACCTAGCAGGATTTGCCAATGGGTTTGGTACTAGTGCCGCAGCAGATGTGGGTGAAGGTGTTGTAAGCGATACTGCCGCAGCAGTTGGCGTTTAAGGGCTGAATGTCGACAACATTGTTGCAGCAGATGTGGTTGAAGGTGTTGTAAGCAACACTGCCGCAGCAGGCAGCGTTCAAGGGCTTGATCTTGACAACGTTGTTGCAGCAGATGTGGTTGAAGGTGTTGTAAGCAACACTGCCGCAGCAAGCGCCATTTAAGGGGTTGATCTTTACAACGTCGTTGCAGCAGATGTGGGTGAAGGTGTTGAAAGCAGAACTGCCGCAGCAGTCGGCGTTTATGGGCTTGTTCTTGATGACCTTGTTGCAGCAGATGTGGGTGCTGGTGTCATACCCTCGACCGTTGCAGTCGGCGGTGGTCAACTGGCGCCGCTCAACGCTTGCATGGGCCAGCCCGCCTCCTGCTAATCACACCACGCTTGTCAGATCGTCCCAGCGCTCTGCCAGCCCCTTCTACGGTCAGGCAATGGCACCAACACACACATACGCACACACACACGCGCACGCACGCACACACACACACACGCATGGACACCCAGCGGCAACACTTGCTTACCTGCAGCAGCGTCGGAGTCAGCGGCAGCAAAGAAGGCGCAGCAAAGGGCTGGCAGAAGGAGCAGTAGGCAGACAGGCAGACGGGCCTTGGAAGGGGTGCCGGGACGCACGAGCGAGGCCATGGCGAATGGATGAGGCTGGGCTGGAGAGGGCACTTCAAACAGCCTGCAGTTGTGCCACTGAGTAAGCACATAGATGTATTACACATGAGAGAGAGAGAGAGAGAGAGAGAGAGAGAGAGAGAGAGAGAGAGAGAGAGAGAGAGAGAGAGAGAGAGAGAGAGAGAGAGAGAGAGA